>CM060430.1:154622459-154986193 GCA_030545235.1 Helianthus tuberosus
GGTACTTAGATTAAGCGATGTACCGAGAGCCGTTTGAAATGTTTCCCACAGTCGCGAGGTAAACCGAGCATCACGGTCGGAGATGATGTCGCGAGGCGTCCCATGATTACAAATGATCTCGTCGGTGTAGATTCAGGCTAATCGTTCTATCTTGTAGTCTTCCCGTATTGGCAAGAAGTGAGCTGATTTGGTCAGTCGGTCAACAACAACCCAGATGCTGTCATGACCTGATGACGTGTGCAGAAGTTTTGTTATGAAGTCCATGGCTATACTCTCTCACTTCCACATAGGGATAGGTGGTTGTTCGAGTAAGTCAGAGGGTCTTTGATGTTCAGCCTTGACTCTTGCACAAGTTAGGCATTTTCCAACGTAGAGGGCAATATCCCTTTTCATGCCAGGCCACCAGTACTTGTAGCAAAGGTCCTGGTACATTTTGTCGGCACCGGGATGAATAGAATACCAGGATTTGTGGGCTTCGTCCATCAAAATCTTTCGCAATTCGGTCCATTTAGGGATCCAAATTCGGTCCAAAAAGTGGAATATCCCATTCGACTTACTCACAAGCTGGGCTCCATCGTGGTAGATTCTTTCCTTCTTCAGAGTGCGTTCATTAAAACATGCATGCTGGGCTTTGCGGATGAAGGTTTCTAGGTCGTATTGGGCTTGAACATTACGAGTGCTAAGCAGATAGCTCCGTCTGCTGAGTGCGTCGGCAACAACATTTGCTTTGCCTGGGTGATAACGAATCTCACACTCGTAATCGTTGAGAAGTTATACCCATCGGTTTTGACGCATATTAAGTTCCTTCTGATTAAAGATATGTTGTAGGCTCCTATGATCGGTGAAGATCGTACACTTTGTACCATACAGGTCATCATCATCATCTTCATACTCAGTTAATCCCACCAATAGCAAAGCAAAGGTAGGGTCTGAGGAGGGTAAGATGTAGACAGCCTTACCTCTAGCCCGTAGGAATAGAGAGGCTGCTTCCAGTGAGACCCCCTGCTCGATAGTAGTTTTGCATCAAGCCTTGGACATAAGGCACATAACACTCAGCACTCGGGAAAAAGACCGATTAGTGAATGTACCCTTTTGTCTCTCAGCTATCAACGCCACCACATGATGCAAAATTAACCATCCTCAGCTTTTAACGTTATTTTCACGAAGTTAGTAAAATAACGTTAAAATTCGTGCACTTTCACTTTTGCCCCCCGATGGCCCACACATATATACATTATATGCGCATACCGCAAGCGGGGCGTATTTGTACCATACAGGTAGTGTCGCCAAATCTTTAACGCAAAAACAACTGCGCCTAGCTCGAGATCATGGGTTGTATAGTTCTTCTCGTGGATTTTGAGCTGACGAGATGCGTAAGCTATAACCTTGTCCCGTTGCATAAGGACACAACCAAGACCAAGGTTGGAAGCATCACAATAGACAATGAAATCATCGTTTCCGTCGGGTAGAGTGAGAACAGGAGCATTGCAAAGCATGTGCTTGAGGGTTTGAAAGGCAGACTCTTGTTCGGTTCCCCAAACAAAAGGCTTGTCTTTATGCGTGAGAGCGGTAAGCGGCACTGCGATCTTTGAGAATCCTTCGATAAATCGTCAATAATAGCCCGCTAGTCCGAGAAAAGAACGGACTTCAGACGGGTTCTTAGGTGTAATCCAACTCTTAACTGCTTCAATCTTCGCTGGATCGACGTGAATACCTTGACTATTAACAATGTGGCCCAGAAACTGAACCTCCTCCAGCCAGAATTCGCACTTGGAGAACTTGGCGTAGAGTTGATTCCCTTGGAGTAGCTCGAGAACCAAAAGTAGATGTTGTGCGTATTCGGCTTTTGATTTGGAATAGATCAACACATCGTCGATGAATACGATGATGAAACGGTCGAGATATGGTTTACACACGCGATTCATCAGATCCATGAAAACCGCGGGTGCGTTGGTTAAACCAAAGGGCATAACAACGAATTCGTAGTGGCCGTATCGAGTGCGAAACGCGGTTTTGGGTATATCCTCCTCTTGAATGCGTAGTTGGTGATAGCCTGAGCGTAGATCGATCTTCGAGAAACACGTAGCACCTTGTAGCTGATCAAACAAATCGTCGATGCGAGGTAGGGGATAGCGGTTCTTGGTAGTTAACTTATTCAATTCCCGATAGTCGATGCACATCCTGAACGACCCATCCTTCTTTTTGACGAAAAGGACTGGCGCGCCCCAAGGAGAGGTGCTCGGGCGAATGAAGCCTTTCTCAAGTAATTCCTGGAGTTGGTTCGAGAGTTCACGCATTTTGGACGACGCGAGTCGGTAAGGAGCTTTGGCAATAGGGTTGGCTCCAGGAATGAGGTCGATATGGAAGTCGATATCACGACTTGGTGGTAGTCCGGGAAGATCCTCAGGAAATTCTCGAACCACTGGGACTTCGTTTACACCAGGTCTTCCTTTCTTTTCCTTCTCCGCTACTACAATGTTAGCCAAGAAAGCTCTGTATTTCTTGCGGAGATACTTGCTAGCTTGGAAACATGACACGAGCTTGAGACCTTTCAAAGCAGTTTTGCCATAAACACACAATAAATCACCATTCGTGAGCGAGAATCGAATCATCTTGTCGAAGCACACAACTTCAGCATGGTTTTCGCGAAGAAAGTCCATGCCTACTATGACGTCAAAACTTCCGAGTTGCATCGGAATAAGGTCGATTGGGAAGATGTGATTGTTGAGCTCAAGGGTACAATCACGGAGAACAGAATTAACGGCGACAGTTCTTCCGGTAGCGACTTCAACATCGAACGTCGAGGAGAGTTGGGAGCGCTTACGACTAAGGAGCTTCTCGAATTCGAACGACACAAAGCAATTATCGGCTCCACTATCAAATAAACACGAAGCATAAATACCATTCACAAGGAACGTACCATTGACCACGTTGTTGTCGGCTTGGGCTTGGCGCACGTTGATGTTGAAAGTTCGTGCGCGTGCTGCTTGTTGCTGTTGTTGTTGGTGTTGCTGCTGCTGCTGAGGCTGCTGCTGCTGGGGCTCTTGTTTCACAACCCTGTTTGGGCACATGTTGGCGAAATGGTTGGGATCTCCACATGCGAAGTAGGCTCTGGCGTTGACCGCGGGTGCCGGAGGAGCTTGTTGACCCTGAGGGGCGGTGAGTAGAGCTTGATGAGCAGGAGCTTGTCGAGCACGACAGTTGGTAGTGAAATGGCCGTACATATTGCAATGAGCACAAAAAAGCAAGCGATGGTAGTCGGGTGGTGGTAGGTGCAAGTAGGGCAAAACAGGTGTGGCCCAGTGTATGCACGCTTGGCAAGCGGTGCATTTGCCACAGGCGCCGCTACTTGACGCTGCTGAGCTGGTACAGCTTGAATCGGTGCAACAGTGATCGCACAGTTCTTGTTGCTGGAGCTGTTCTTTCTCTTGTTCTTCCTCTTGTTGCTCGATGCGGTGGTGGTTTCAGCAGTTGCTGCGGTGGTGGTAGCTTGATGCAGGTGCTTTGAAGTTTTATCCCAGACACCAACCTTGACCCGCTTGTCGTTGATTTCAGCGGCCAGTAGGTAAGTCTCTTCGATCGTCTTAGTCTTAGCCGCTTGCACGAAATCTGCAACACAGTCAGGAAGGGCTCGGATATACTTCTTGATTGCCATGTCAGAAATCTTCACTTGGTCGGGGCAGATGATGCTGAGCTGTTTGAAGCGAGCAGTGAGAGCAGCATTTTCACCTTCCTTCTGCTTGATGTGCCAGAATTCATCTTCTAACTTTTGGCGCTCATGAGGAGGGCAGAATTCTTCCAGCATGACCTCTTTGAGCTCGTCCCATGACAGACCGTAGGCTGCATCGTTCCCTCGTTTATTTCTCTTGGCCGTCCACCAGTTTAGTGCGCGGGACTGGAAGACGCCGGTAGCATTTAGAGTGCGGAGATCGTCTGGGAAACCGCTCTGTCGCAGTGTGACCTCAATGGAATCAAACCATTGGAACAACGCTGTAGGGCCTTCCTCGCCAGTGAATTCCTTTGGCCCACAGGACTTGAATTGTTTAAAATTGAAGGGAGCTTTGGTGGTAGCTTTAGGAGCTTCGGTTCTCGACTCCTCAGATGATTTGCTGACGTTCTCGTAGACATCACTTACGGCTTTTGCTACTTGTTTAGCGATGATAGCAGCAAGACGTTTGTCTCTCTTTTATTGACGAGAAAGTGATGGGTGGCGGGATCCAGATGACATCGTCTGCAATAGACATCGTCACAGGACTCAACACAACGTATTCGAATCTCACCTCACACGTCTACTACTTACTAAAGCTTAGGAACACGCAATGTAACACGTATCACATAAACACATAGGCACATAATCACAGATTCACATAGACACAAAAGCACATAAGCACGTAGAGCACAGAATCACAGAAGCACCTAATCATGTAGTCACAAGAGGCACATAGGAGCATATAGAGACAGGTAGAGCATTCCGACTGCCTCCGAATACAGAACCTATCATTCAAAGTTTGCGAGCGTTCGAATATAGCGACCGCGTTTAGTATATCGAGTAGTGTAGTATAAGCGTATAACGTATCATAGGGTCGTCCATAGTTTAGCGATTTGTTGGCGTTTTGGGATAGAAACGCAGTGCGAGTCATGTGTGTCGATCGAAGTGAAAGCAAAAATCGAGTAAATCTCCAAAATTTAAACACATAAACAGGTAAACACACATATAAGCACATAAAATCGACGAATCATCAGAGTCAGCAGTTGCGGGCTCAGAATCGAAACACATAAAAATCGAGAAATGGATTGTCTGTGGCTATTAGACTTCGACTAACCAAAGTGTTTCGACTATTCTCAAGGACTTGTTGTACACATTTGACCTTCGGGGTAGTGCCTTTGCCTCTATTCTTGGGCGTTGGGCACGCATCCCGTTAGTCATATCGTGACTTCAGGTCGTTGGAGTCCGTCGAGACTTTGGTAAGAGTTTTGTAAAATGAGCGGAACAAGTCGTCAAGGTTAGGGTTTCACCCCTAGCTTAACAACTTCGTTCCTGTTTTTTAATAAAATAGAGGAGATTATTCATCAAAATACGGATTTCACTCCTGATTTGGCATAATTCTCCCCGTTTGTAGATAAAATGCGGGTTGATTGGCAACTTCAGTCGAGAGTTTGCGGTTTTCACACCTAATCTTGACTTAGTTGCTCCTTTATAGTTGAAAATTCGAGTGCAGTGATAGTGTAGCATAAGCGAGAATAGCGAGAAATAGCAAGCTCATACATAATCCCTAACGGATATGCACAAGTAAGTCTGTTGGTTCCTAACTATAGACTAGGTTTCTAAGACATCGACCCAAACTAGGTCGAGTCTTGCCTAATTCCCTATAGTTATGGCTCTGATACCAATCTGTCACACCCCAACCGATGGCGGAGACATCGGGGCATGGCACTGAGCGAAACAGATTGTCCAGAAGTTTCCATAACAATTATCATTACCAATCAATTTAAAGTAACATGTCCCATACCATGTCTCAAAAGGTAAACAAACTATTACAGACAAAATCTAGGCAAATAGTCCTATTCCGACAACTTAGATTTAAATAGAGCAATTGTTTATCTGCTTCTAGAGACCCTTGATTCAATTTGTACAGACAACTATTTGTTGGCCTCTAGAGCCTTATTCTAGCCTCGATTTCCTAGCAGATGTGTATCCTAAGCACCTGTCACATACGTTAAAATAAAGTCAATACATATAATGTAAAGGTGAGCATAAAAGTTTGATAATAGCATATAGAGTTCAAAATTTGTTTACGCATAACCAACACGTACACATAGTGAAATGAAGCACGTTAGTTATCGACATAGATCCGTCGATACCAATGACTGCGGGTTGACTGCCTGAGGCAGTTCGCAATACATGATTACCACCGTAATCCATGCAAGTAATTGTCCTTAACAACCCATGCGAACAGGTGCTGAGTCCAAACAATAGTACTATCGTTGCTAAGGCAGGTAGACAACATTCCATGTGTAAACATAACAAACAAGCATCCAGAAGCCACGTATAACATGCATTAACGGTTTGCGTTCAAATAGTATGGAGTAGTGTGTTTATTATGATTTGAATATTCGTAACGTATGTAACACCCAAAAGTGCATAAAGCAACAAGGGATCGCGTATACTCACAGCGATGATGGATTGAAGGGAGCGCTAAGGAGTAGGGTTAGCCTGATCAGAACGATAACATAACGGTAAGTGACGCGTAAAACGATGCAAAGTGTAAGTGGCTCGGACAGCAGCTCGGTCGGATGGTAATCCGACCGGATGGTCCAGTCGTGTGGATGACAATCCGTTCGGATGGTCATCCGGTCGGACAGGTTGTCCGGTCGGATGACGGTTCGAGTGGATTGTTTCTTCCTTTGATGTGTTTGTGTATGATGGCTTGTCCTTTGAAGTTTTCGTTGTAGCATTTTGAAAACATTGAAGTATCTCTACCTTTCAAGTCGGTCGATCGGACGGTCTGTCGTGCGGACGACAATCCGCTCGGATGATTTATCCGGTCGAACGGCGACTCAAGTGGCGAGGTTACTTAGTGAGAACAAATCCACAGCAGGTTGTCACTCGATCGGACAGCAGTCCGGTCGGGTGGCATCCTTAGTGCATTGAACATGTTGAAAATTGTTCTAGTGTTAAAGTTCAAGTATCTCATGATCCGAAGAGTAATCCAGTCGGATGATAGTCCGATCGGGTAGCAATTCGTTCAATACTCAAACTTCAGATAAAGTTGGTTAAGTGTGGGACCCAAGATGCAGTTGCTCGGATAACCTAGTCGCTCGGATGGCTTATCCGTTCAGACGGTAGTCCGGTCGGATAGCACTCCGTGCTGGTCGTTCCGTTCGTCTTCCACTTGGCCGTTTTGATTGTTTGTTGCTTTTATCGAGACGTTTTGACAACGTGCTAACCAACAGAACCCCATCTTGACCCAAGTGACCCGATCAAACAGGAATCACCCTAGCTCGACCAATTAACCGGTTCAAGATGGTTGTTCTTGGTTAACCCAAAACCAGTGGTCTCGTGAGTAGAATCCAGATCTTGAGCTAGCACAACACTAAGAATAAGTAGAAGACTAGAACAAGGTCCGATTCTATCGGTTTTTGAGTGCATTGAGTGTAAAAGAGTTGAAAGAAAGTTAGAAACCATCTTTAAATCCCTTTTCACCATGAAAGTGTTTAGATCTATGCCAGATCGTTGTTTATTTGTGTGGGAATCGATTAGATCTAAGTTGTTCTTGGTGGATTGAAGCCAAAACATGAAGTTCATAAGAACACCATGATGACATCATCCTAGAACACCTCAAATCTAGTGATTTCACGGTAAAAAGTTAAGATTCAAAAGATAGAAAGGTATAGATCAAGAAAGTACAAGACTTAGGGTGAGATCTTACCGGAATTGAGAGAAATCGAAGAAAAGGTGAGCAGCACGGGCTGGTCGGTCAGAGAGTTTCCAAAAGTAGAAAGTTTGAGAGTGTCAAGGGTATTTATAGAGTTACCCAAAGAGGAAAGTGTTGGCCGGTCGGATGGCATCTCGCCCGGATGACTTGTCCGGTCGGATGTCATCTCGGTCGGATGGCACCCTAGCACCATGACCAAGTGGCAGCCCGGTCGGATGGCAATCCGGCCGGATGTTACTTGGTTATGGTGTTCGGCGCAACGATTTTTGGGGTTTCGATTTCGATTGCGATCGATTCGATGCGGTAGAGTTTCCTAGTCAAATTACTTTTAATCCCAACTATTCATATCTAGCACAGTCTCTTCTCCACTAATTACCATAGTTCGATTTCGATTGAGTTCGTTTGCGATTCGAGTTCGATTGTGTTTCGATTGATTTCCACACATAACATAAATAAACATGCACAAGTAACACATAAGGCACACACACGTATAACAATAACCAAATTGCATATTTCGAGTTGCGAGTGCGATGGTGATTCGATGTCGATTTGATTAGCATAGTTTGATTATCGTTTGGTTAGCTTTATCGCATTGTTACTTCCTATAGTTCACAGTCGTAAGTTGATTAGATAGCGAATAACATAAGTCGATTATTGTAATTATTGACACTTATTCCACATAATACAACTAAAATAAACACATAAAAGAATTTCACTGCAAGTCAGGTTGCGCGAAATCGGTCGTTGACTTTGACCTTGACTTTGACTTTGACTTTGACTTTGACTTCGAAAACACGGGGTGTTACAATACACTCATACATACCTTTATGCATACATATGTAGACATCCACATACATACATACCTTCCTATATCTTCATGTACATACATACACTCAGACGCGCCTTCATACATACATATATATACACATCTACAGATGTACCTAACCATATATACATGTACAAGTTCTCGCATACCTCTTACATAACCATACATTAATTACGTGGGTCTTAGACTTAGATTTATAACCCATAATCATCAAAGGAACGATCAAAATCATGTTTGGGAGGCCCGCCGTAGTCCACGGTTAACCTACCGAAGCCCACGACCCATAAATCAACTTAGATAACAATTTTCAGCTTTTTGGACATGGGGAGGGCGTCGGCGACGGCCCTAGGAGGCGTCGGCGATGGCCCATGGTTTGTCGCGTCGCTAAAACATCGCGTAGATAGGTAAATAGCACGTCGGAGAAAACTGAGTTTGTAGACCCCGTCGGCGACGCCCCTAAGGCCGTCGGCGACGACCTCTAGATAATGCCTTTTTCTGCAGGTTTGTTTCGTCGTCCGTACGCACTAAAACGCGCATAACTTTTGAACCGTTTACCCGTTTAACCTCCCGTTTCTTCCTACATGCTCGTAATTTGACATTCTATCATGTGAACTTGAAATCCCATATCCAGATTAAGGAAATTCTTAACTTACGCGCTATCGGCTTATTATTCATTTACGATTTATTCGACCCGTTCATGTTTTTATCAAATAACTCATTCCTTTTAACCCAAAACTTACATGAACATTATGACCATAATACTTTTACACTATCCGGAGTGTCGTACTTGGGGTTTACATACCCGATACCCGGTATTCGTTAAATTAATTCATTATTACGTAATTGAATATTAAATAGTACAATTTCCATCTATGAAATTGAAGGGGTAAGGTCCCAAAAACCTTGTAATAAGTACTTGGGACCATACCACAACCTCGTCTTTCAAGCCCTTTTTACCTTGCGCGGCCGCGCACTGGTTTTATAAAAGAAAGGCTTAAGGCAGAAAGCAGACAACACCCGCGCACCAAAAGGAAATCATAAATCCTTGCGCTTTCATAAAGGATAAAAATCCTAAGACAAGCACTTCCGCTTAGTAATATCCAGACTTGCATATTATTTACTTAAATGATACCACATGGTAAAGAATCACACCAGATTACAACAGTAATCTTCTAGAAGACTTAATCGTGCACCACCCAGACGGTTACAACCGTCTGGGCCACGTGTCATCTCCCCAGCTTCCCGTAGAGTCACGGTGATGGCATGGAAATAGAAAGAAATCATCACTTATCCACTTTCCACATGGCAATACCCCAGCCTTTGATCTAAACAACGATCCGTGTGCTCTCACGTCGGATCAAAGGAATTAACGATGGAGAAAAATAACCGCTACGGCGTTAGCATCTTCTGTCAACTTTTCAATAACGGGTTTTCCCTCCCAAAACTCTCGGCTATAAATATGAGAATAATTCAGGTATGAAGATCAAGTTACACACACTTATTCAATACTTCTTCTTCTTCTTCTTCATAAACACATACTTATTCTCACGCCGGAGTCGGGTCAAGGAGAGAACCCCCTTTCTCCCCTTGACGAGGCTAACGGTGCTTTGTTTTGCAGAGTTTACCGAAGAAGAAGGACCGTTCCATCGAATCAAACGAGAGAAAACCCACCCTTTATGCGGATTCAAACCCCCTAGATAATTCGATTCCGGTCAATTATCTAGTGTTTCTTCAGAAATTGTTTATTCATTTATTCATAATTTACTACCGAACCTCTTGCCCATTAACCCGCGTCACCGTTTCTCGGTTAGCATGCTTACATACAATTTTATACATTACCCGGTTATCATACCGAAGTTATTACTTATGCAACCTTTCCGGTATGCAATAAAACCTCATCTTGACCCATTTGATTTACTTAGCGAAATTCATCGATTTCATACAACTCATTCCTATTTGACCTCAATTATCATACTTAATTAAGTCGCACATAACTTTACATAAACAACTAAGAAGTGATTACGGAAATCACTTACCTCATGCATCCGTGTTCATATCCGTTTCCTCGCCACTTCTTGACCCGTTAGCCTTCCGTGCTTGATTCCGTCGTGACATGATTCCTATACTTCCATGTCATAGAAATCACATTCTTATTAGCATACACAATTGTACATGTTAACGATCATATCAATCGCATAATTCACATTTGACTTTCATTAGTCACTTCTAACAAGCATAATACATGTAACCAAATTCATATCATTTAAAACTCATGTAATCCATCATGTCATCGCATTAAACACACATACGTCTAACACGCACCGTATAACTTACTTTAATCTTACAATTATGACAACACGTCTAACCATTCTTCTTATACACAGTTGACTTTTAGAAGTCAACGATTCATTTAATTTAACTTTCGACTTGTCATTATATACCCGTAACATCATAATAGCCTATACGGACAACACTATATACATTTCATCATACACTTGGCGTGTATACTACCTCCTAAGCATAGTGTACAACCAATTCATGCATATTCTTCTAATCTCATACATAATTCATCAAATTATCCTTCTAATCAACATGAATCATTCATGCATAACATCAAACATACTAGTATCACATTTCTTTCAATTCCTCTAACAAGAATCTACCATACATATCAAAATACATCAATATTAAGCAAGAATTTAGACATAGATGATTTACCCATACCATCATCTTCACCATAACCAACGGGTTTCACCCTTAAACATCAAATTAACCTAAACCATGCATATTCCATGTTCTATATGATGATTCTAACACATACTCATACTCAATTTCATACGAATTTGCGATTTACAATATAACCCACTTCATGCATAATCACCAATCTAACTTTTAAGACATACCTTATGATCCCATTGAGAAGGTGATCATTAATCTATACTCGGTTATGGATTTAGACTTCATTTACCCTTCCAATTTGATGATCTTCATGCTTAGGGTTTTAGAGCTCTCATGGGGCTCCTGGCTCCTTCTCGAACACACATACGTGTGTGTGTTTATGTGTGTATTTCATAGATAAAATTCAACTTTCATTTTACCCCATTTTAGCCCCTAAAGTTTGCCACTAAATAATATTGGCAAAACTTTCATCCTTTAATTGCTTTTCACCTTATCCCTAACTAGGTTAAATAGCCTAGTTATTTATTTCATGATGTACCAAAGCAGACCATTTTTCTAATAAAAACATTCGGGTTTTGGGGTGTTACATCTTATTGTGATTATTCTTTATAAAAACTACACTAATCTTGAACCTCCACATTGCTTACCAAGAAACATAAAAAATCTTGAACTAATTTTGGTTGCGGACTGAGAAAAAGAATGATGAACAGGGTGAAGATCAGAAAAAGAACCCTGAAGAATACCAAGACATAAGAAAGAACTTGAGGTTCTACAACTATGATAATATTGGGAACTACTTGAGCGAATGTGAAGCACTGAGCAAAAGGAAAGAATAAGCAAATTTGACGAAGACAAAAGATGTAGGTGATCTTGATCCATCTCTGTTCATTTGACAAAGAAAATAAGTTTGAGTGAAGAAATGGTTATCCCTGGTGTTTTTGAAAAAAAATGAAAAGGAAGAAGGAACATGATATTTAGACAATGGTGCAAGTCATCACATGTCAGGGAAGAAAGAGTTTTTCGCTACCTTGGATGAACAAGTTTCGGGTCAGGTAAAGTTTACTGATGGATCCGTAATTGAAATCAAATGTAAAGGGAATGTAGTAGTGGTAAATAAGAATAGTGAAAAGAAAACGTTTTGTAATGTTTTCTACATGCTTAAGTTGAAGACCAATCTTCTTAGTTTGGGACAGTTGGATGAAGAAGGTTGCAAGATTGAAATAACTAATTGAATATTAAGGCCACAACATTAAGCTTCAAGTATGTTGTAATCCAAACAAATTCGTAGATGAAAAGAAAGAAAGTCCTGATGTGAAACCGATTACGAAAGTGAGGGAAATTAATTTTGGAATAATCTCAAAGGATTTGTTTGGAGTTCGTCAAAGTATTGGTTCCAAATGAGGTGATGTAAAGAAGCAAGTAGAGAAAGAAAGCGGCAACGTGGATGTCACACCCCAACCGATGGCGGAATCATCGGGGCATGGCACTGAGCGAAACAGATTGTCCAGAAGTTTCCATAACAATTATCAATACCATTCAATTTAACTAATACGTCCCATACCATATCTTAAACAGTAACACAATTATTACAGACAAAATCTAGGCAAATATTTTGTTCCGACAACTCAGATTTAAATAGACAGCAAATGTTTATCTGTATCTAGAGACCCTTAGTTTGACCACTACAGACAACTATTTGTTGGGCTCTAAAGCTTTATTCTAGATTCAAATTCCTACCAAGTGTGCGTCCTAAGCACCTGTCACATACGTTAAAATAAAGTCAATACATAAAATGTAAAGGTGAGCATACAAGTTTGTTATAGCATATAGAGTTCAAATTCGTTTACGCATAACCAGCACGTACACATAGTGAAATGAAGCACGTTAGTCATCGACATAGATCCATCGATACCAATGACTGCGGGTTGACTGCCCGAGGCAGTTCGCAATACATGATTACCACCGTAATCCATGCAAGTAAAAGATCCTTAACAACCCCCGTGTGAACGGGTGCTGAGTCCAAACTATAGTACTATCGTTGCTAAGGCAGGTAGACAACATTCCATGTGTAAACATAACAAACAAGCATTCATAAGCCACGTATAACATGCATTAACGGTTAGCGTACAAATAGTTTTGAGTAGTGTGATTGTTGTAGTTTGAATATTCGTAACGTATGTAACACCCAAAAGTGCGTAAAGCAAAAGGGATCGAGTATACTCACAGCGATTGTATGGATTGAAGGGAGCGCTTAGCGAGTAAGATTAGCCTGAGTAGATTCGATAGCATAACGATAAGTGGCACGTAAAACGATACAAAGTGCGAAAGGGTCGGATAATGGTTCGATCGGACAGCAATCCGTGCGGATAACAATCCGTTCGGGTGGTCATCCGGTCGGATGACGATTCAAGTGGATTGTTTCTTCCTATAAGAAGTATGTGTTTGTGTATGATGGCTTAACTTTGGAAGTTTTCGTTGTAGCATTTGAAAACATTGAAGTACCTTTACCCTTCAGGTCGGGTGATCGGACAGGCGTTCGATCGGTCGGCAACCCGACCGGTTAGGCATTTAAATGAATTGCAATGTTTAGTCTTTGGATCGGACAGGTGTTCGATCGGACAGGTGTTCGATCGGACAGGTGTTCGATCGGACAGGTCAACTAGTCAAAGACTTTAAATGAAATGTAAAGTATGGTACAGTGGATAGGATAGTTGATCGATCGAATAACACAAATGTTGTTCGATCGGACAACATGCATGATCAACCATGACGGGTTCTCAGCAGGGTGTCACCTGATCGGACGGCTGTTCGATCGGGTGGCACTTCTAGTACATTGAACATGTTGAAAAATCGATTAAGTGTTGAAGCATAGTATCTCATGATCCGAGGAGTAATTCGTTCGGACAGTAGTTCGATCGAATCACAGCCCGTTCAATACTAGTCTTCAAAATAGGTTGATTGTGCGGGACCATGTGTTAGCCGATCGGCTGACTATCCGATCGGTTGGCTGTCCGTTCGGACAGCAGTCCGATCGGTCAGCATCCTGACCGGGTCAGCCTATTCGCCTAACATTTGGTTGTTCTGATTGTTTGTCATTTTATTGAGGTATTTTGACAACGAGTCGAACCATAGTTTCCTCGTCCTTACTTGGTTTCCTCGGTCGGGCAGGAATCACCCAAACTCAGCCGGCGAACTGTTCAGTATGAAGTTTATTGTTCAACCCGAGGTCGGTTAACCTTGTGGATAGAATCCGGACCTTGGGCCATACAACCACCGAAGTGATTTGTAAACCGGCACAGACCCCGTTTCTATCGGTTGAAGGCATTGGGTGTAAAAGAGTTGAAAGAAAGTTGGAATATTCCTCTTTTAATCCTTTTTCACCGTGTATATGTTTAGATCTACTAAAGATCTTTGTTTGTTTATGTGGAAATTGGCTAGATCCAAGCTATTCTTGGTGGATTGAGGCCAAATCATGAAGTTCTTCAAGAACCCATGATGACATCATCCTAGAACACTTGAATCTTGATGATTTCACGGTTAGAAGTTAAGATTTGAAAGATAGAAAGGTGCAGGAGTGTGTATAGATCAAGAAAGTACAAGATTTAGGATGAAATCTTACCGGAATCGAGAGGAATCTGCGAAAAGAGGAGTTGGGCGTGCTGGTCGGTCAGAGGTTTCCAAAAGTAGAAAGTATGACAATGACAGGGGTATTTATAGAATGCCAAAAAGGGTAAGTGCCGGCCAATCGGCCAGGCAGCTCGATCGGACAGCCTATCCGATCGGACAGCAGTCCGTTCGGCTGGCTGTTCGATCGGCTGGGAGCCTGATCGATCAGTCGCACGTTTCGAGTGTTTCGCGCAACGATTTTTTATGTTTCGATTTCGATTGCGAGCGGCTTGTCACGGTAGGGTTTCCTAGTCAAATTACTTTTAGTCTCAACTACTAATTATCATAGTTTCGATTTTGATTCGCGTTCGAGTTCGATTACGAGCTTCGATTGAGTTCGATTTCCTTTCGAGTTAGATTGCGTTTCGATTGATTTCCACACACAACATAAATAAACATGCACAAGTAACACATAAGGCACACACACACGTATAATAATAACCAACAAGTATAGATCGAGTTGTGACTCGGAGTCGGTTCGATTTAGCATAGCTTGATTGTCAGTTGATTAACTTTATCGCATTGTTACTTCCTATAGTTCACAGTCGTAAGTCGTTTTAATAACATGTCGATAGCTTGTAATTAACAACACTTACTCCACATAATACAAATAAAACAAAGAAATTTCTATAAGTCAAATCCGTATAACCAGTCGTTGACTTTGACCTTGACTCTGACTTTGACTCGTGAAAACACGGGGTGTTACAGCCTCCCCTTGTTTAGGGAATTTCGTCCCGAAATTAGGCTGGAAGTTGTACAACGCCGTGATTCACGTTTGAGAACTTTCTCTTTCTAGGCTTTCTCTTCGAACAACTGCGGGTACTTTGCCTTCATGTCGCTTTCGAGTTCCCAAGTGAACTCTGCGCCTCGTTTGCCTTCCCATCGGACTTTCACGATAGGAATGCGAGAACGCCTGAGTTGCTTAGTTTGGCGATCCATGATTTCGACAGGCTTTTCCACGAAGCGTAATGTTTCGTTCACTTGCAGATCATCGAGAGAAACGTGTAAGTCGTGGTCGGCTAGGCACTTTCGGAGGTTTGACACGTGGAAAGTCGGGTGGACATTACTAAGTTCCTCCGGTAGTTCGAGTCTGTAGGCGACTTTTCCGATCCTTTCCAGAATCTTAAAAGGTCCAACATATCGAGGCGCGAGTTTTCCCTTTTTGCCGAATCGGACTACACCCTTCCAAGGTGATACCTTTAGGAGTACGTAGTCACCAACGTCAAATTCACGGGGCCTGCGTTTCTTATCGGCCTAACTTTTCTGTCGATCCCGAGCTTTCACCAGGTTGTCTCGAATTTGGAAAATTTTGTCTGTCGTTTCTTGTAATAGCTCAGGACCGGTTAATTGCGAATGACCGATCTCGTGCCACACAATTGGCGATCGACA
The DNA here is from genome assembly GCA_030545235.1 of Helianthus tuberosus. NCBI lineage: Eukaryota > Viridiplantae > Streptophyta > Magnoliopsida > Asterales > Asteraceae > Helianthus > Helianthus tuberosus. Next base: position 154,638,456 of record CM060430.1, read on the forward strand.
TCTTCTTCCATATAATGCCTCGAATGGTGCCATTTGGATGCTAGAATGATAGCTGTTGTTGTACGAGAATTCGACCAACGGCAGGTATTTATCCCAATTACCACCGAAGTCTAAGACACACGAACGGAGCATGTCTTCAAGAGTACGAATCGTTCTTTCAGTCTGACCGTCGGTTTGAGGGTGGAATGCGGTACTTAGATTAAGCGATGTACCGAGTGCCGTTTGAAACGTTTCCCACAGTCGCGAGGTAAACCGAGCATCACGATCAGAGATGATGTCACGAGGCATCCCATGATTACAAATGATCTCGTCGGTGTAGATTCGGGCTAATCGTTCTACCTTGTAGTCTTCTCGTATCGGCAAAAAGTGTGCTGATTTAGTCAAATGGTCGACCACAACCCAAATGCTGTCGTGACCTGATGACGTCTGCGGTAGCTTGGTTATAAAGTCCATAGCTATACTTTCCCACTTCCACATGGGAATTGGTGGTTGTTCGAGTAAGCCAGAGGGTCTTTGATGTTCAGCCTTGACTCTAGCACAAGTTAGGCATTTCCCGACGTAGAGAGCGATATCCCTTTTCATACCCGGCGACCAGTACTTATAACGAAGGTCCTGGTACATTTTATCGGCACCGGGATGAACAGAATACCGGGATTTGTGGGCTTCGTCCATCAAGATCTGTCGCAAATTGGTTCGTTTGGGAATCTAGATTCGGTCCAGAAAGTGGAATATCCCGTTCGATTTGCTCACAAGATGGGCTCCATCGTGGTAGATTCTTTCTTTCTTCAGGGTGCGTTCGTTAAAACACGCATGTTGAGCGTCGCGGATGAGGGTTTCGAGATCGTGTTGGGTTTGAACCTTACGAGTGCTAAGCAGATAGCTCCGTCTGCTAAGTGCGTCGGCAACAACATTCGCCTTGCCTGGGTGATAACGGATCTCACAGTCGTAATCGTTGAGAAGTTCTACCCATCGGCGTTGACGCATATTAAGTTCCTTCTGATTAAAGATGTGTTGCAGGCTCCTATGATCGGTGAAGATCGTACACTTGGTACCATACAGGTAGTGTCGCCAAATCTTTAATGCAAAAACAACTGCACCTAGCTCGAGATCATGGGTTGTATAGTTCTTCTCGTGGACTTTGAGCTGATGAGATGCGTAAGCTATGACCTTGTCTCGTTGCATAAGAACACAACCAAGACCAAGGTTGGATGCATCACAATAGACAATGAAATCATTGTTTCCGTCGGGCAATGTGAGAACAGGAGCGTTGCAAAGCATGTGCTTGGGGGTTCGAAAGGCAGACTCTTGTTCGGTTTTCCAAACAAAAGGCTTGTCCTTATGCGTAAGAGAGGTTAGCGGCACAGCAATCTTCGAGAATCCTTCGATAAATCGTCGATAATAGCCCGCTAGTCCGAGAAAAGAACGAACCTCAGACGGGTTCTTAGGCGTAACCCAGCTCTTGACAGCTTCAATCTTCGCAGGATCGACGTGAATGCCTTGACTATTAACAATGTGACCCAGAAACTGAACTTCCTCCAACCAAAATTCGCACTTGGAGAACTTGGCATAGAGTTGGTTCCCCTGGAGTAACTCGAGAACCAAACGTAGATGCTGCGCATGTTCAGCTTTCGTCTTGGAATAGATCAAGACATCATCGATAAATACGATGACGAAACGGTCGAGATATGGTTTACAAACGCGATTCATCAGATCCATGAAAACTGCTGGTGCGTTGGTTAAACCAAAAGGCATGACAACGAATTCGTAGTGGCCGTAACGAGTGCGAAACGCGGTTTTGGGTATATCCTCCTCTTGAATACGTAGCTGGTGATATCCTGAACGTAGATCGATCTTTGATAAACATGTAGCGCCTTGTAGTTGATCAAACAAATCGTCGATGCGAGGTAGGGGATAGCGGTTCTTGATAGTTAACTTATTCAATTCCCGATAGTCGATGCACATCCTGAACGACCCGTCCTTCTTTTTGACGAAAAGGACTGGCGCGCCCCAAGGAGAGGTGCTCGGGTGAATGAAGCCTTTCTCAAGTAATTCCTGGAGTTGGGTTGAGAGTTCGTGCATTTCGGACGCGCGAGTTGGTATGGAGCCTTGGCTATGGGGTTGGCTCCAGGAATGAGGTCGATACGAAAATCGATATCACGACTTGGCGGTAGTCCGGGAAGATCCTCCGGAAAAACATTAGGAAATTCTCGAACCACAGGAACGTCTTTCACTTCCTTCTTCTCTTTCTTTTCCTTCTCCGCTACTATAATGTTAGCCAAGAAAGCTCTGTATTCCTTGCGGGGATACTTGCTAGCTTGGACACACGACATGAGCTTGAGACCCTTTGAAGTAGTATCGCCGTATACACATAATAAGTCACCATTCGTGAGCGAAAATCGAATCATCTTGTCGAAGCACACCACTTCAGCATGGTTTTCTCGAAGAAAGTCCATGCCTACTATGACGTCAAAGCTTCCGAGTTGCATCGGAATAAGGTCGATTGGGAAGATGTGATTGTTGAGTTCAAGGGTACAATCACGAAGGACAGAATTAACGGCGACGGTTCTTCCGGTAGCGACTTCCACATCGAACGTCGAGGAGAGTTTGGTGCGTTTACGACTAAGGAGTTTCTCGAATTCGAACGACACAAAGCAATTATCCGCTCCAGTATCAAACAAACAGGAAGCATAAATACCATTCACAAGGAACGTACCATTGACCACGTTGTTGTCGGCCTGGGCTTGACGCACGTTGAGGTTGAAAGTTCTGGCGCGTGCGGCCTGTTGTTGTTGTTGCTGCTGTTGTTGTTGGGGCTCTTGTTTCACGACCCTGTTCGGGCACATGTTGGCGAAATGGTTAGGATTGCCACATGCGAAGCAGACTCTGGCTTTGACCACGGGTGCCGGAGGAGCTTGTTGACCCTGTGGGGCAGTGAGTAGAGCTTGATTGGCAGGAGCTTGTCGAATACGGCAGTTGGCGGTAAAGTGGCCGTATACATTGCAATGAGCACAAAAACGGCAAGCAATGGCAGTTGGGTGGTGGTAGGTGCAAGTAGGGCAGAGCGGGTGTGGCCCAGTGTATGCACGCTTTGCAGGTGGTGCATTAGCCACAGGCGCCGCTACTTGACGCTGTTGAGCTGGTACAGTTTGAATGGGTGCAGCAGTGATCGCACAGTTCTTGTTGCTGGAGCTGTTCTTTCTCTTGTTCTTCCTCTTGTTGCTCGATGAGGTGGGTTCAGCAGTTGGTGCGGTGGCAGTAGCTTGATGCAGGTGCTTTGAAGTTTTATCCCAGACACCAGCCTTAACCCTTTTGTCGTTGATTTCGGCGGCCAGTAGGTAAGTTTCTTCGATCGTCGTAGTCTTAGCCGCTTGCACGAAATCTGCGACGCAGTCGGGCAAGGCTCGGATGTACTTCTTGATTGTGATCTCCGGAGTCTTGACTTGATCGGGACAGATGATGCTGAGTTGCTTGAAACGAGCAGTGAGAGCAGCATTGTCACCCTCATGCTGATGTATGTGCCAGAATTCATCTTCAAGCTTTTGACGTTCGTGAGGAGGGCAGAATTCCTCCAGCATAACTTCCTTGAGCTCATCCCACAACAGACCGTAGGCTGCATCGTTCCCTCGCTTGTTCCTCTCGGCCGTCCACCAGTCTAGTGCACGGGACTGGAAGACGCCGGTAGCATTTAGAGTTCGAAGGTCATCAGGGCAACCACTCTGTCACAGAGTGACCTCAATGGAATCAAACCATTGGAATAGTGCAGTCGGACCTCCCTCGCCAGTGAATTCTTTTGGCCCACACGACTTGAATTGCTTGAAACTAAAGGGCCTTGCGGCAGCTTTAGGAGCGTCGGTCCTTGATTCCTCAGATGATTTGCTGACATTCTCGTAAACATCACTCACGGCCTTTGCCACGCTTTTAGCGATAATGGAAGCAAGGCGTTTGTCCCTCTTTTCTTGACGAGAAAGTGCGTGACGGGATCCAGACGACATTGTCTGCAATAGACATCGCCATGGAACTCAACACATTGTATTCGAATCTCACCTCACACGTCTACTACTTACTAAAGTTCAGGAACACGTATATTTACGTAAACACATAACACATAGAGCACAAATCACATAAGCACGTAGAGCACATAGTCACATAACACCTAAGCACGTAGAGCAAAGAAGCAAGGAAACACATACGCATTTAATCACTAGAGGTAGTTAGAAAACAGAAACCTATCATTCAAAATCTACGGTTGTTCGAAAACAGCGTAGTATAAGCGTATATCGAAGCATAAAGTCGTCCAAAATTCAGCGATTTGTTAACATCGTGTAGTGGGTTGTGTGAGTAGCGAAAGCAAAGGGCGTTAGATTAAAACCAGTGATACCTCAAAACGTTAACAAGTAAGCATTAAAAAAACATATAAACTTAGCGAATCATCAAAGTCAGCAATTGCGGCTCAGAATTAAAACACATAAAATTCGAGATGTAGATTGTCTGCGGCTAGTAGACTTCGACTAACCAAAGCGATTCAACTATTCGCAAGGACTTGTTGCCCACGTCTGACTTTCAGGACTGTGTCCTCGCCTCGATTCTTGGGCGTTGGGCACACACCCCGTTAGTCGTGTCGTGACTTCAGGTCGTTGGAGTCCGTTGAGACTTTGGTGGGAGTTTTGTAAAATGTGCGGAACAAGTCGTCAAGATTAGGGTTTCACCCCTGGCTCAACAACTTCGTCCCTGTTTTAGATAAAATAGAGGAGATTATTCATCAAAATATGGATTTCACTCCTGGTTTGGTATAATTTCCCCTGTTGAACAAGCGTTCGTTATTGAAAAGAAGGAGAAATTATTAATAAGTTGATAAAACAACATTAATTTAAGCAATTTAGTCAAGAGTTTGTGGGTTTCACCCCTAGTCTCGCCTTTATTGCCTATCTATAGCTGTAAATTCGAGTGTGGTGATAGAGTAGCATAAACGAGAAATAGCGAGGAATAAGCTCGTACATAATCCCTACTGGTTAAGCACAAATTGGTCTGTTGGTTCCTAACTATAGACTAGGTTTCTAAGACATCGACCCGGACTAGGTCGAATCTTGCCTAATTCCCTATAGTTATGGCTCTGATACCAATCTGTCACACCCCAACCGATGGCGGAATCATCGGGGCATGGCACTGAGCGAAACAGATTGTCCAGAAGTTTCCATAACAATTATCAATACCATTCAATTTAACTAATACGTCCCATACCATATCTCAAACAGTAACACAATTATTACAGACAAAATCTAGGCAAATATTCTGTTCCGACAACTCAGATTTAAATAGACAGCAAATGTTTATCTGCTTCTAGAGACCCTTAGTTTGACCACTACAGACAACTATTTGTTGGGCTCTAAAGCTTTATTCTAGCTTCAAATTCCTACCAAGTGTGCGTCCTAAGCACCTGTAACATACGTTAAAATAAAGTCAATACATAAAATGTAAAGGTGAGCATACAAGTTTGTTATAGCATATAGAGTTCAAATTCGTTTACGCATAACCAGCACGTACACATAGTGAAATGAAGCACGTTAGTTATCGACATAGATCCATCGATACCAATGACTGCGGGTTGACTGCCCGAGGCAGTTCGCAATACATGATTACCACCGTAATCCATGCAAGTAAAAGATCCTTAACAACCCCCGTGTGAACGGGTGCTGAGTCCAAACTATAGTACTATCGTTGCTAAGGCAGGTAGACAGCATTCCATGTGTAAACATAACAAACAAGCATTCATAAGCCACGTATAACATGCATTAACGGTTAGCGTACAAATAGTTTTGAGTAGTGTGATTGTTGTAGTTTGAATATTCGTAACGTATGTAACACCCAAAAGTGCGTAAAGCAAAAGGGATCGAGTATACTCACAGCGATTGTATGGATTGAAGGGAGCGCTTAGCGAGTAAGATTAGCCTGAGTAGATTCGATAGCATAACGATAAGTGACACGTAAAACGATACAAAGTGCGAAAGGGTCGGATAATGGTTCGATCGGACGGTAATCCGATCGGACGGTAATCCGATCGGACGGTAATCCGATCGGACGGCAATCCGATCGGACGGCAATCCGATCGGACGGTAATCCGATCGGACAGCAATCCGTTCGGGTGGTCATCCGGTCGGATGACGATTCGAGTGGATTGTTTCTTCCTATAAGAAGTATGTGTTTGTGTATGATGGCTTGACTTTGGAAGTTTTCGTTGTAGCATTTGAAAACATTGAAGTACCTTTACCCTTCAGGTCGGGTGATCGGACAGGCGTTCGATCGGCCGGCAACTTGAGCAGTTAGGCATTTAAATGAATTGCAATGTTTAGTCTTTGGATCGGACAGGTGTTTGATCGGACAGGTGTTCGATCGGACAGGTCAACTAGTCAAAGACTTTAAGTGAAATGTAAAGTATGGTACAATGGATCGGATAGTTGATCGATCGAATAACACAAATGCTGTTCGATCGGACAACATGCATGATCAACCATGACGGGTTCTCAGCAGGGTGTCACCTGATCGGACGGCTGTTCGATCGGGTGGCACTTCTAGTGCATTGAACATGTTGAAAAATCGATTAAGTGTTGAAGCATAGTATCTCATGATCCGATGAGTAATTTGTTCGGACAGTAGTTCGATCGAATCACAGCCCGTTCAATACTAGTCTTCAAAATAGGTTGATTGTGCGGGACCATGTGTTAGCCGATCGGGTGACTATCCGATCGGTTGGCTGTCCGTTCGGACAGCAGTCCGATCGGTCAGCATCCTGACTGGGTCAGCCTATTCGCCTAACATTTGGTTGTTCTGATTGTTTGTCGTTTTGTTGAGGTATTTTGACAACGAGTCGAACCATAGTTTCCTCGTCCTTACTTGGTTCCCTCAGTCGGGCAGGAATCACCCAAACTCGGCCGGCGAACTGTTCAGTATGAAGTTTATTGTTCAACCCGAGGTCGGTTAACCTTGTAGATAGAATCCGGACCTTGGGCCATACAACCACCGAAGTGATTTGTAAACCGTCACAGACCCCGTTTCTATCGGTTGAAGGCATTGGGTGTAAAAGAGTTGAAAGAAAGTTGGAATATTCCTCTTTCAATCCTTTTTCACCTTGTATATGTTTAGATCCACTAAAGATCTTTGTTTGTTTATGTGGAAATCGGCTAGATCCAAGCTATTCTTGGTGGATTGAGGCCAAATCATGAAGTTCTTCAAGAACCCATGATGACATCATCCTAGAACACTTGAATCTTGATGATTTCACGGTTAGAAGTTAAGATTTGAAAGATAGAAAGGTGCAGGAGTGTGTATAGATCAAGAAAGTACAAGATTTAGGATGAAATCTTACCGGAATCGAGAGGAATCTGCGAAAAGAGGAGGTGGGCGTGCTGGTCGGTTAGAGGTTTCCAAAAGTAGAAAGTATGACAATGACAGGGGTATTTATAGAATGCCAAAAAGGGTAAGTGCCGGCTGATCGGCCAGGCAGCTCGATCGGACAGCCTGTCCGATCGGACAGCAGTCCGTTCGGCTGGCTGTTCGATCGGCTGGGAGCCTGATCGATCAGTCGCACGTTTCGAGTGTTTCGCGCAACGATTTTTTATGTTTCGATTTCGATTGCGAGCGGCTTGTCACGGTAGGGTTTCCTAGTCAAATTACTTTTAGTCTCAACTACTAATTATCATAGTTTCGATTTTGATTCGCGTTCGAGTTCGATTACGAGCTTCAATTGAGTTCGATTTCCTTTCGAGTTAGATTGCGTTTCGATTGATTTCTACTCACAACATAAATAAACATGCACAAGTAACACATAAGGCACACACACACGTATAATAATAACCAACAAGTATAGATCGAGTTGTGACTCGGAGTCGTTTCGATTTAGCATAGCTTGATTGTTAGTTGATTAACTTTATCGCATTGTTACTTCCTATAGTTCACAGTCGTAAGTCGTTTGAATAACACGTCGATATCTTGTAATTAACAACACTTACTCCACATAATACAAATAAAACAAAGAAATTTCTATAAGTCAAATCCGTATAACCGGTCGTTGACTTTGACTCGTGAAAACACGGGGTGTTACAGCGGATTCAAAATTAAGCACCGAAAGAATGAATGCTAGGTTTGAAGAACCGATGAAGCAAGTATGTTATAGATAGTTGAAAAGAAGGAACGATCAAGAAGAAAAACAATTCAAGATTAAAAGGGTGAATGAAGATTAATCTTGAATTAGTAGTAAAGTTGCAGGGGTAACTTAAAAGAGTTTAATTAATTAGTATTTAGTTAATTGTTTGAACATTTAGGATTATCCAAATTAATTAATTAGTAGAGATAATGATATGAGTTAGCATTAGTTTATAGTTGATGGAAGTATTTGAGTAGGATTAGTATGGTTATTTTAGTATAAATAAGGATTTAGGCTATTAGGGGGCGTTTGGTTCGCAGAATGTGTAGGAATTGGAATCCCTATGGGAATTGGAATTGGAATTGGAATTGGAATTGGAATTGGATGGATTCCTTTGAAATCCATAGATGTGTTTGTTTAATAAATGTATTAATGGAATTAGAATTTAAAAATACCTAAAAAGACAAAATTACCCCTAGTTATAAACAATTGTCAAAAGTTTTAAAAACAACTATCTTAGATAAAAGTTCTAAAAAATCCAAAAAATTATAAAAAATTAAAAAAATTCAAAAAAATTCTAAAAATCATAAAAAATTATAAAAATTCTAAAAAATCCAAAAAATTAAAAAATACAAAAATAATAAAAAGTTCAAAAAATTTTAAAAAATCAAAAAAAATTCTAAAAAATCAAAAAAATAATAAAAATTAATAAAAAATCCTAAAAAATAATAAAAAGTACAAAAATTATAAAAAATCAAAAAATTTTCTAAAAAATAAAAAAAAATAATAAAAATCCAAAAAATCCTAAAAATTCAAAAAAATTCTAAAAAATATTAAAAAATCCTAAATAATCAAAACAATTCTAAAAAAGAATAAAAAGTTCAAAAATTTCTAAAAAATCAAAAAAATTTCTAAAAAATCAAAAAAATTATAAAAAATCAAAAAAAATAAAAAAAAATTATAAAAAATAAAAAAACTTTCTAAAAAATCAAAAAAATAATAAAAAATCCAAAAAATTCAAAAAAAAATCTAAAAAAAATTAAAAATAAAAAAATAATAAAAAATAATAAAAAATCCAAAAAATTATAAAAATTCAAAAAAATTCTAAAAACCAATAAAAAATCCAAAAAATTCTAAAAAAAAAATTCTAAAAAATAATAAAAAAATCCTAACAATTCAAAAAAAATCTAAAAACAAATAAAATATCCAAAAAATTCTAGAAAATCAAAAAATTCTAAAAAATAATAAGACAAATCTAAAAAATTATAAAAATCGAAAAAATTGAAAAAAATATTTTTTTTTTGAATTTTTTTAAATATTTTTTATTTTTTGATTTTTTAGATTTTTTTTGGATTTTTTATTATTTTTTTGACTTTTTAAATTTGTATTTGATTTATTAGAATTTTTTGGGTTTTTTACATTTTTTATTAATTTTTTGATTTTTTATAATTTTTTAGAATTTTTTGGATTTTTTTTTATTTTTTTGATTTTTTATGATTTTTTGGATTTTTTTATAATTTTTTGGATTTTTTAGAATTTTTTTGATTTTTTAGAATCTTTTGGATTTTTTTTTTTTTTGATTTTTTAGAATATTTTGGTTTTTTTATTATATTTTGATTGTTTAGAATTTTTTTACTTTTTAGAATTTTTTTTACTTTTTAGAATTTCTTATTATTTTTTTGGATTTTTTATTATTTTTTAGATTTTTTTTATATTTTAAATTTTTTTTGGTTTTTTAGAAATTTTTTGGGTTTTTTTAGATTTTTTATTATTTTTTAAGATTTTTTATTATTTTTTTGATTTTTTAGAGTTTTTTTTTATTTTTTAGTATATTTTTTTTATTTTTTTTTTATTTTTTTGATTTTTTAGATATTTTGGATTTTTTATTATTATTTTTTTTTTTTGATTTTTTTGATTTTTTAGAATTTTTTGTATTTTTTTAATTATTTTTTGGATTTTTTAGAATTTATTAGATTTTTTATTATTTTTTGATTTTTTTTTGGATTTTTTTGATTTTTTTTTTAATTATTTTTTGGGTTTTAAACAAAAATGAAAGAGGCAAGGGGTTATTTCCGTAACTTTGGAAACATTCCCTCGGTTTTTTAAACTTTCCTTTGAAATTTAGAAGGAATCTGAATTCCATTAAATAAAGAATTTTGTTGGAATTGAAATCCAATTCCTTTCAACTAATTTGTCCAACCAAACACACAAAGGAATGAAATTCAAATTCCCTTGAAATCATATGGATTCCTGTCAACCAAACAGGCCCTTATTTTTATTTGTTCCTTTTTTCTTGTAAGTTCGTTAAGTTTGTTTGATTGAATAGAAATAGTCTCGAGTTTGTCCCCCAAATATCTTGTGTTCGTGTTCAATCTGATTGTTTGAACCGCTTGGGCCAACACTCCACATTGAAATTTCATACGAACCACATTAAAACAAGTGATACCAAAAGCATCTAATTTGGCGGCGCATCACATAAAGCCGACCAAACACTATTCCTCGGGCATCCATGCTCTCGAAAATTCAAATTCAAAACCCCAACATACAGAGAATTAATCCACCTAACCCAAAAGCTCACCGTTTCCGAGACATAATGCCAACACCATTTTTGCAATAGAGCTTTATTGAAACTAAAGATCCAATCCCCATCCCACACTTTTCTTTCGACACTAAAACCTGTTTCCAAGAAACTCAATGCATCTTCCTATTATTTTTTTATATCCTAAAAGAACCGAGAATGGAACCTTTCCAAGACCCTTAAGACACACGAAGGAATCCCGAACAAAGATAAATAACACACCCCGAGAGCGCCAAGAACCGACGAGATTAAAAGGATCTCGCATCAATCGAAAGAAGGTCCGACTTCCAAGTTACAAGACTACCCTTAAATTTATCAATAATTACCTTCCAATCACCAATGCTTCACATGGAAGACCCAACTTAAAGTACTAAGGGGCTGTTTGGTAGCCTCTGAATGGTCATTAAGAGGCTACCTCTTAATGAAGCCATTAAGATTTTTACCTATGAGAAGGTAGAAAAATGTGACATGTGATGATTTATCATTCAGAGGTTACCTCTTAACCATTCAGACTTGAGGTTACCTCTTATTCATTCAGAGGTTTTAAACCATTAAGAGGTAGCATCTGAATAGTCATTAAGAGGCTACCAAACAGTCCCTAAATACTTAAAAGGAAGTTTACCTTGCTGACATCCTGTCAATCCAGCAAAATCACACACCTCATCATAAGATAAGATTGTGGGGTGTGGGGCGTGAGTTGGGGCGACGGTTTGGCTTTAACGCTGGCTACACCACAACGGCAAGCGTTGGGCATGGCGTTGCCCCTTTGGCGTGGGGATTGAGCCTGATGTGGGGCCGGGGGGGGGGAGGCTTTAACGCTGGCTACACCACAATGGCAAGCGTTGGGCATGGCGTTGCCCCTTTGGCGTGGGGATTGAGCCTGATGTGGGCCGGGGGGGGGGGGGGGGGGCTGGGTGACATGGCTGGCTTTGGTTGGCTGGTTCGATCTAGCCGTTAGGGGTAGCCGTTGCCAAAAAAAAATCCACATGGCTGGCCACGCCACACCACACCCCTAGTTTTTGAGTATTACCTTGTGGATCTCACCCTCGCCACGCGTCGAACAATGCCCCCAACCCAAGCCCCTCCACACCCCATACCCCATACAAATTTGAGTTATGAATATTAATCTTCCTTAATCTTAAGCTTTGCCGCTTAGTTAAAATACGGACAATCCCATTTTTTTTTTTAACGGTGACTTTCTTTTTGAGTGACCAAATGTCACACCGCCTAATTGGCGGCCCTAGCCAAGTTTGCCTAGACTTACGTTGTCTTAACCGGGCCCGCACTGGGTTGGCTAGACTTGGTTATGGCGTTCCCCCCGGAAACCGTACTGCCTCCACACGAGATGCCTCGCTGAAGTAACAGCCGGATGAAAACCGGGATGCGGCTCAGGATCGAACCCTCCTCGGTGGGTTTGTCACCATCATTGCCCAATATCCACCCAAATATGACACAAGTGAGAATTGAACTTGAGTCTCCATTGGAAAACCCAAGTCTCCTACAACTAGGCCACAAGTAGGGGATCGGACAATCCCATTGATATTTGATATCGACAACTCCTCAACACAAATAGCATCCGTGTTAAAAATAAAATAAATTAATTTGATATTTGAATCTCACTCTTTTACTTCCCTGATGTTTAAACCGTTTGTTATTAAAACTATTTGTTGGCATTATTTGGGAAAACAATATAATCTATCTATCTATAAGGCTGGAGGGTGTGGTTGGAGCCCCCTAGGAGCTTTATCAGGTCACTAAGCGACACGTAGGATCCATGGTGTTGATGGAGCTCCCTTTAATTTGCATGGTGTAGATAAAGCCTCATATTAAAAAAATGATATTGGTTGAAATAGATGTGGGCCCCACCTGAACCCTTCTTCCTTCTCGTTACCATGATGGAGCCCCATCAATTGCGCCCCCTCTTGAATTGCATGGTGTGGATGTATAGCGCCTTGGGGCGCTATAGACGATGATGTGGCGAGGGTGGCGCCCCCACACCCTCCGGCATAATAAAAGAAACCAATAGAGGGACACTTGTCATTATTTTAGATCATCCTTAATTATAGATAATAATTATTATTTAATTTATAGTATTAAATTTAATATATATTTCAAACATTTAAGAAATTATAGATACGGATAAAGTTTCATAAAATATCCGACTTTAATCATATATAATATCATATACAATACTAATAAAAAAATTCATCATACTCATATGTTTTTTTGCTTGCATCATAACACACGTGATTAAATAATAATAAATTAAATCTAGATATTCAAAATAGATGGAATTTGATTTAAAAATAAGTTATAAGACGGTTAAAAGTAAGTACTACTAAATGTATAAAAAATATTAAAAGTTAAGTATAAGAAAAAAAACAAAAACTGAAAAAAAAAAAAAAAAAAAACTCAAGAAAGATAAAAAAAAAAAGTCAAAAGTTGAAATCGTCTTTGGTAATTGTATTATAGTTGGTTAATATTCTAACAAATGCTTTCATGTTTATAAACTTGATAAACATCAAAAGTTTTGATCATACATGACACAAAATTTTGTTTGGGTATCATAAAAACGTCTTAAAAATATCGTTTCATCATTGTTAAATCTTCGTTTTTAACTATTTGATTTTTTATTTACTTAACCCGTGTAATTATAACCTAGTGTTATTAAAAACCAAAGCCAACAGGACGCTCCCGAAACAAGTACAACCAGAAAAAATAAAACTACTCGACAGACCAAAACAAGCATCTAATAACACCAAACAAACACACCAAAACAACCATGAAATCAAGAAAGACTAGATGATGCATCTTCTAGGGGAGCGGTTCCATGTTGACCCCAAGATAAACAATGGCGATTTCGAATCCATGAGAACAGGTTCGCTTTAATGTCTTCTACAACAGATGGTTAGTTAAATTGGTAGTTATCACACCCACTTTTTGCATTATTAAGACGGTAAATCTAAATTCTAAATGCATTTCTTGTGATGCAAAAGTATAAAAATATATCATCAAATTTTAATGTATAATCACCGATGGTTAGTTAAATTGGTAGTTATCACACGCATTATTGCAATATTAAAGACGGTAAATCTAAATTCTAAATGAATTTCTTGTGCTGCAAAAGCATAAAAATATATCACCAAATTTTAATGTATAATAAACACAAAGACAAATGTGTACGCATCATGACGTTCCACAAGCGTCACACCCCGCATTGTCGGCCTAAACCAAGGTCTGGTCTGAAATCGACAACACCAAGACATATGCTAAGTTGCTAATGCGTGGGATAATAAGCAAATCAAATTAGGCCCACAACATTATTTGATGATGACATGCATAAGAAACCAGCTAGGCCCGTTTATTTCTACTCTATGAATATCCTCATGAAAAAAATAAAAAATCCTCTTTTAAAAATATAAACAAGTAACAAGTGGGTGGGTTTGAGTCGCACTTGGAACAAAAATATTCTTGGTTGAGTAAGAGGTTTTGCTACAGTGGGCCTTTGGGAGGTGGGCTTCCCCAAGATTGGTGGTAAGTTGGATCGTCAGCGTCGTTTGCATTTGCGGGCGTGGGTGGTCTTTTGTCATTGGGTTTATCTAGGTGATCGGACTTTTGTTGGTGATAAAAAAAAGTTATAGACATGCGTGGCTAAACTTATTAGGTTTTATAATAATTTAATTTAAATTAATTCATATTTATGTGATAAATTTTTTTTTCATAATTAGTTTCTCTAATGAATCTATAAAATGTCCGTATACAAGGGAAAGAGTGCAAATTTTAAAAAATTAAAAAATTTCTATAAGGGAAAATTCATGTCAGCTTGAAGACTGCTTGAAAGCTAATCCTCCAACCTACATCGTACCAGATCAGACTAGTCGCTTTGAGATCCCTTTCGTCATTTGAAGAAGAAGAAAGAGATCTTGCTCTACGAGCTCTATTGCCCGAGATGGATGTGGAAAACCCTGTCTTTCTTTCCATTAGTTCAGCCGCTGTATCAATACCTATAGGTGAAGTAGCGGATCAGGCAGTGTATTTATCTTCACAAAGCCGAGGAGAAAGCGGTTGATAGTCCCGTCTGCTAGGCTTTTCTGAACTTCCCTTCGCCTTTCTATCTGTTAAGGGGGTTTCAGAGAATAATCCGAACGAGATAAGGTTATCAAATGGGGGAATGCAAATTTTAAAAAGTTAAAAAATATCTTAAAATAACCTTTCTTCGGGTCTTATGGATTTAAAGAAACTTTACGGCTTACTTTTTTTGGTTTTTTTGCATATTTCCCCTTAAAAACTTTGAAATTGCATATATATATCCGAGTCAAAAATTCAATTGCATATTTCCCCTCTATTAACTAGTAAAATTGCAAATTTACCCGTTTTGATTTAATTTATTAAAATTAAATTATAGAAAGACTATTTTACCCTTCATTTTACTAAACTTTAGAAAATTGCATTCTAATCATAAACTCAAATTTCTCATGAGAATCAAGCTTGATAATAGATTGATCTATGGCATACTTGTCAACGAAATAAATAAAGAAAACGAGATCCCTATTTGATGGATAATGATTGCCACTGTACTGAAATTTGGTTATGCAAATCAACAAATAGTAAATTAATTATGTTATACATTCAACAGAACAAAAATATATTTTCCAAACATAAAAAAAAAGGCTCACACCCCTTTATAAATAGGTAAATCAAGAATATGAAGACTAGAATAAAGTATACCTGGACAGAGCAGTTATAAAATGTAGGAAGAAATCGGAATTTGCAATACTCATTGTAAGCTATAGTGACAATAAGGAGCGGTATTGTCGCAATAGATGTAGAGGGTTTTGATTTCAGTCCAAAGAGCCCAATCATGGTGATTTGCATGACCATGATGGCTACTGTTCTCAAATAAAGTTATAATCGCCGGCCATAAAACAATAACTAACTTCGAAGAATCGCCGGCTGAAGAACCCATAAAACAATAACTAACCTGAACAAAAGCCGGCCGAAGAATCGCCGGCCGAAATCGCTGCTGTGTGCTGCTGTGTCGCCGGAATCACCCTGCTATGTCGCCGGCAGAAGAATCGTCGGCCGGAATCCCCTGCTGTGTTGCCGTAGATGAAGAAACCCAAACGTCTACCTTAATCAGAATGGTCTGATTGTTCTCTAAGGGGCTGTTTGGTAGCCTCTGAATGGTCATTAAGAGGCTACCTCTTAATGGAACCATTAAGAATTTTACCAATGAGAAGGTAGAAGAATGTGACATGTGATGATTTACCATTCAGAGGTTACCTCTTAACCATTCAGACTTGAGGTTACCTCTTATTCATTCAGATGTTTTAAACCATTAAGAGGTAGCATCTGAATGATCATTAAGAGGCTACCAAACAACCCCTAAGTTGATCTTTTAATTTTGAGAAGGGTAGTTTTGTCATTTTAACATAGAAGGGGAAATATGCAATTTTTATTTAAGCTTGGGTAAATATGCAATTAAGGGTGTTTTTAAGGGGAAATATGCAATTATTCCTACTTTTTTTGAGGTCTTAATTATAGATTTAACTATTTAAGACTCTAAAGGATTTAAAGAAACTTTACAACTAATTTTCCTTAAGAGTCTTAGGCCGGAGGGTGTGGGGGCGCCACCCAGGCCAACTCAGCCTCTATAGCGCCCCGGGGCGCTATACAACGACGTCGAGGAATTCAAGAGGGGGCGCCATTGATCATTGTTAATTTAAGAGGTAAACAAACAGCCCCTAATTCTTACGATGCTTATAGTTATACCTTTTATTACACGGAGGAGATATTATAACTTAAGTCTGATGATTCATACATCAAAAATCACATTGAATGGATAATTAGAAATCATCTCCTACAATTCGAGAGAATCAAGTGAGTTCGTGGGTAGAGAGAGAGTGTGTGAGTTGGTTAAACTAGTGAAAAAGGAAGAACCTTTATACTCAACGCCAAAGGTAAAAGTTATACTTATAATAAGAAAGAGGTAGAGTCCAACCCTTAAGGGCCAATCTTTAGTGGGTCAATCACCAAAGAGCCCATCAATGATGAGTTAATAATTAATGGCCTTAACCATTAATAATTAAGATCCAACATCATGCTCATAGCTCGGGTTTCCTTGTGCAGCATTGAATCCAATCAACATAGAAACTCATGATATTGTGACTTTGTTTTCAATCACTTTTAAGGAACGAATGGAAAGCTAAGCTCAGACAACAGTAGGTAACTGGATTTCGGGCATTCTTGTTTCGGCAAACTCGTCAGTTTTGGTGAATGGTGCCCCGACTTTCAAATTTAAATGTGAAAAAGGCATGAGACAAGGGGATCCGTTATCTCCATTTCACTTTTTAGTGGTGATGGAGGCTCTTTCGTGTATGCTCAATCGGGCTAGAGAGGTTGGATCTATCAAAGGTATTGCTACTCCCAATAACGGCCCGATCATTACACATTTATTGTACGCGGATGATGCTATCGTCATGGGGGATTGGTCTAAAAGGGAAGTGGTTAGTATAGTTAGAATTCTTCGGTGCTTCTACGCATGTTCAGGTTTAAAAATCAATATAGACAAATCAAATCTTTTCGGTTTAGGGGTGTCTAATGAAGAAATTGGGGAAATGGCTGAAGAGGCAGGATGTAGGCCGGATTCTCCGCCTTTTAAATACTTGGGGCTTATGGTGGGATCTAATATGAACCGGATTAACAATTGGCAACCGGTGTACGAGACTTTTCGGGCAAGACTTGCTAAGTGGAAATCTCACCTATTGTCGATTGGGGGTAGGGTGGTTATAATTAAAGCGGTGTTGGAAAGTCTCCCTTGCTACTATTTCTCTCTCTATAAAGCGCCTAAAAAGGTGATTTCCGATTTGGAGGCCATGATTAAAAGATTTCTATGGGGAGGATCTCTCGAAGACAGAAAGATGCATTGGGTTAAATGGGAACGTGTGTCTCGTCATAAGAAAAAAGGTGGGCTTGGATTGAATAAACTTAACGAGGTTAATACTTCTCTTTTGGCCAAGTGGGGATGGCGTTACAAAACGGAAAAAAATAATTTGTGGAAGAGAGTCGTCGATGCGTTTCATTATAGCCGTGTCGGGTGGGAATGCATCCCTTTCAAGAAGTCGATCAGCGGAGCTTGGAACAATATAGCGAAAGTGTTTATAAAAACTAAAGTTGGAGGACTCCCGTTGCGGAATTTTATGATAGGAGAAGTCGGTAACGGTAATGAGATCTCATTTTGGTTAGATAATTGGGCTGCTTCGGTTCCTCTAAAACAGCTTTTTCCGGATCTGTTTATGTTGGAGTCGGAAAAGAGATGTCGCGTGGCGGATAGGATTTGTCACAATGGTGCCGAGCGAGATTTCTCATGGCGCTGGAAGTTTTCGGTGGTCGATCCGGGTCTCTTAAACAACGTTCAGCAGCTCCAGTCTTTGTTGGATCAAGCTCAGCTTTCGGATTCAAGTGACAGTTGGAGATGGGCTTCGGATTCTTCTGGTTCATTCACGGTTAAAGCTGTCAAAAAGTTACTGCAATCTGATTCAGCAATGGATATCGGTTACAAGATGGAATGGTGCAAATGGTTACCGGCTAAGATTAATATACACGCATGGAGAATGGAATTGGATCGAATTGCTACGGGTGTTGCGTTGAGAAAAAGAAACGTTCCGGTGGGAGATTCATTGTGCAGAATCTGCGGTTCAGATGAAGAATCTATCGACCATTTGTTTATTGCTTGCGGCGCTGTTTCTAACGTCTGGAACGCTATAAGTTCATGGTGCAAGGTCCCCATCATTTTCGCGTTCTCGATAAAGGATCTTCTGGACTTTCATCTGATTATCAATGGGTCGGACAAGAAGAAACTGGCGGTTCAAGGCATCATTAGGATTGCGTGTTGGTGCCTATGGAAAGCGAGAAATAACTTGGTTTTTTCTAATATTCCGGTTAGAATAGATAGTATTATTAGCGAGATCAAGGCGTTGGGGTTTTTCTGGTTCTCGAATAGGTCCAAACATAAAGAGCTAGAATGGGGTGACTATCTTCTGGACTTTCATCTGATTATCAATGGGTCGGACAAGAAGAAACTGGCGGTTCAAGGCATCATTAGGATTGCGTGTTGGTGCCTATGGAAAGCGAGAAATAACTTGGTTTTTTCTAATATTCCGGTTAGAATAGATAGTATTATTAGCGAGATCAAGGCGTTGGGGTTTTTCTGGTTCTCGAATAGGTCCAAACATAAAGAGCTAGAATGGGGTGACTGGGTTTCTTTTGTAAATATGTAATTTTCTTTCGTTTGTAGTTTGGTTGGTCGGCCCGGCTTGGGTCGGCTGTTTGTGAATGAAGTTTACTTTTCAAAAAAAAAAAAGACAACAGTAGGTAACATGACGTGTTAGAGAAAATTGATATATCTTTGAATGCTTAAACTATTTCATCAAGGTCATTTTTACAGGCTAAAATTGACTTCGTAAATAAAGTTGTGACATTCTCAAATCAAAGATTCATATATTTTACATAATAAAAATGCCTAGTAATAATATCTCACAATAAAGTGGGGGCATTGATGTGTTTGTTTGTATATACAAAATGAAATAAAGGCAAAAAATCAAATACAAATAATCTTAACATACTAAACATACAAATTGAAGGAAAACTCAAAAAGACAATGTGACATTTTTGTAATTACCACCAACTATCAAAGTTACTATACAAATGTGAACTCAACCAAAAATATCTAAAAAACACAATTTTTTTTAATATTTTTTATAAAAAAATCGCTACATTTTGTTAGCAAAAAAATAAAATAAAAAAAAATTGTACAAGAACTATCCCCATGAAATAAATCAAGTTTGCTAAAATTCAGGAATAACCGTCCCTATCAAAATTCGATTCCATATGATGGAATCCGTATCCAACATTGTCAACTACTACAAAGACCAATGTCGGCGGCAATAGTGCCTGCCGGCTATTGGGTCTCATGGGCGGCAGGGGGAATAGTGTCAGACAGCTGTCTGGCACTCCCATATTGGCCCAACAAATTTACGATTTTATCTCGCTTTAAAATTAGGTTTTTACCATCAGTTCAAAATATGTTTTTACCCCCACTAAAAAATAAATTAGCGTTTTTTCTCCCAGCTAAATATTTCGATTTTGCCCCCGGTTCAAAATTACGATTTTGCCCCGTATCAATTTACAGTTTTGCCATTAGCTTTTTTCCCTTAAAAATACGATTTTGCCATCAGCTCAAAATTATGTTCTTACCCCCATTTAAAAATAAATTAGCCCTTTTGCTCCCAGCTAAAAATTTCGATTTTGCCATCGGTTCAAAATTACGATTTTGCCCCGTATAAATTTATACTTTTGCCATTAGTTTTTTTTCTCACAGCCAAGTTACGATACTGCCCTCAACTTATATTTACATTTTCTCCATCCTTTTTGTTTGTTTTCCTGGTGAAATTACAATTTTGCCCCTAGTGTAAAATTACAGTCATGTCGTCAGCTTCCTCGCACTCCCCCATAGGTCCATTTAATTTACGATTTATCCCTGAATTAAAATTATGATTTCGCCCTCAGTAAAAAATTAAGTTTTTCCCATCGTTTTATATTTTTTAGCAAAACTATAAAGATTTTTTGTTTTAATTCGTTTACTCGATTTAATTTTTTTTTTCGTGTCAAGAAGTTGCCTAACACTGGCTCATTAGTCCTGAAAAATTACAGTTTTGCCCTGAGCCCAAAATTACGGTATTATCATCGTTTTTTCATAGCAAAATTATAATAGTTTTTTTTAATTGATTGAGAATTATTCGGTCATCGCCCCGCAACGCGGGCGGGGCATCTACTAGTTCACTACATATACATTTCAAAGTTAGGGGAATAGTTCCTATTGGACCACCTTATTTTTAATTTAATTTTATTTCCAGTTTAAAATTACGATTTCGTTCTTTGTTTAAAATTACGTTTTTGCCCTCAGTTCAAAATAAAATTATAATTTTGCCCCTAGCTCAAAATTACGCTTTTGCCCTCGGTTCAAAAACTCACTTTTAATTTTGTTCCCAGTTTAAAATTACAGTTTCGCCCTCCGTTTAAAATTACGTTTTTACACCCAGTTCAAAATAAAATGTTGCTTTTTCCTCTAGCTCAAAATTACGATTCTGCCCTCAGCTCAAAATTACGTTTTTGCCCACAGTTCAAAATAAAATTATGTTTTCCCCCTAGCTCAAAATTATGATTTTGCTCTCAGTTTAAAATTATGATTTCGCCTCCAGTTCAAAATATAATTTACGATTTTGCCCTCTGTACAGACATACATGTTATGAGAGAGAAATATTCGGCTTATTGCCCCGCAACGCGGGCGGGGCAAAAACTAGTCTATATTACAAATAGCATGAGGTGCAATAATTCTGTGCTCTAACTGGTGGCTTTGGGCGGCCAGCCATCAATATATTTTTTTTATCGGATTTCATTATTTATATTTGAGTATAGTTCAAAATAAAATTAGGCTTTTTGTCCAGCTAAAAATTATGATTTTACCTTTAGTTTAAAACTATGATTTTGCTCCAGTTTAAAATAAAATTATGGTTTACCCCCAGCTTAAGATTACGAATTTGCTCGCAGTTTAAAACAATGAGTTTGCCCTTATTTAAATAACAATTTTTCCCCAGTTAAAATTTGTAGTCTTGTCATCGTTTTAGTTTTTTTCCCTAGCTCAAAATTACGATTTTGCTCTTAGTTCAAAATATGATTTTGCCCCCTTTTCAAAAATTATGATTTCGTCTTGAGTTCAAAATTACGCTTTTGCCCTCAGTGCAAAATAAAATTATGCTTTTGTCACCGGCTAAAAATTATGATTTTGCCCTTAGTTCAAAACTATGATTTTACCCCAATTCAAAACAAAATTTTGGTTTTTCCCAAGCTTAAAGTTACAAATTTGCCCTCAGTTTAAAATTATGAGTTTGCCTCATTTAAAAAAATTACGATTTTGCCCACAGTTAAAATTTGTAGTCTTGCCATCATTTTATTTTATTTACTTGTTTTTTTTTTGCAAAACGATAGTAGTTTTTATTTTACTTAGTTGACTCATTCTAACTTTTGTGTCAATCAGGAGTCTAACACTAGCTCATTGTTTCTGACAAATTACTATTTTGCCCTCATCTCAAAATTACCGGCTTGCCATCTTTTTTTTTTCCAACTATGGTAGTGTTTTAGTTTATTTGGCTGACTCTGTGTATTTTGTGTTGAGTTCGTTTTATAAGTAGTATGTACAAGTAACTAAAATACATACGTACATGTTATGAAACTAAGAAATATTCGGTTTAGCGCCTGATGTCTGTCGTTAAGGACATGCAAAAACCTAATTAACCTAGGTAGCTAGGGTAAGCAGGGTATCAATCCAGGGGAGTATGTGGTCAGTTAAGTTTTCTATTTGATTAACTAAAAAAAAACTAAAATAAACTGAACGTAAAAATTGAGCGGTGTAAATGATTATAGAAAAAAAAACTAAACTAAACGGCTGAAACAATAATAAAACAAAGCAACTCCCTCCAGATTTCAGGTTATAGTTTTGACACATTCTGAGTTAATCAATTTAATAGAACCACATAGACATAGCTCTATTAACGGTTATTTACCAGTTGTGATAATTAAGGACCATTTTCCCAGACTGACCTAACAGCGTGGGGTTATCTCAAAACTACCAACAATACGTTACCAACCCACCTACCTCTCTAATATAAGCCAATTACTAGAACTCTCAGCCATTGAAAGATAAGGCAAGTGAATATAAAATAACGCAAGTCTGTTACAACCAGTTCATAAATCAGTTAAACTAGCAATTAATTATATCAAGCCTACCCTCTTTATGTCACACCCAACCCGCTCAAAGTTTTGTCATCAACCGAACACGTTGTAAAGAAGGAACTCAAAATATAAACAAATCACATGTCAACCGAATCAATCAAGTTAAATATATGTCACATAAATAACATAGATTGAAAGTATAACAAACTCAGACATGAAAAACCTATAGCACCGTCCATCAGGAGGAAGCCGCGAAGAGCCTAACCGCTCATGATTTTCTGTCTCATCGCCTTCTCTGCGTGTGAATGATATATCCTATATGATCGATCCACTATTCGGCCCAAAAGGGAAATCCACGTGCACGTATGTGGGCTTTCAATTGATGATGATGTATGAGGTTATATTACTGTTCAAGTGTTCATGTGCAGCCCAATCAAATAATCCAAGTCTCCTCATGTGTTGGCCCAAGTCAAAAAGTGTGTCAGCCTATGTCTTCACGTGATATAGTGATGATTATCTTGTTGACTTTTTTTGTGTCACCATCTTCCAACAGCATGTGCGTGTGTATATATGTTAGGTTTTTTTTCTTTTGTTTTTGAATCCTTTTAATTGCCTTGAACAAATAACAATACGATGCCATATTTTATCCAACGTAACCAACGCATGAATACCGTAGGCTACGGTCCAAACTCTCTGTTTCTTCTTTCTTTCTTAACCGTACTTTACGCAAACCAACAGTAAGTCACGTTCAATGATTGCTGGAAGTATTTGGCTCACTTATCTTAACATACAACTTTCATATGATGACAATCAAGCCCCTATACTTCATTGTTTCATGTTTCTTGTGCATCCAAGTTACTTTTTCGACCCGAACAACTTCTGAACGATGTGATATACCTTGTTTATCATATTCGAGCGTTCCGCATCATCTCTAACCACTCTAAATTTACCGAATTAAGCGATTCACCTACAAAACCACAAACTTTCGTAGTGAACATATTCAAAGCGTATAATCATGTAAACGACAATAAATCACACAAGATAAGCACGTTAACACTCGGGTTTCACACTCTCCATCAGCCAGTGGCGGATCCAGGGGTGTTTTGGAGGTTCCCGGGAACCCCCTCGGTTTGGAAAAAAATGAAAAAAATAGTGGAAATTTTGTATGATTTAAAAAAAAATAGTGAGAATTAGTGAAAATCTACCAAAAGGAACCCGATGAAAAGAATTCCTGCATCCGCCACTGCCATCAGCGCCCCGCAACGCGGGCTGGGCATCCAACTAGTTTGGTACAAACCGCTTATGAAGATTTGCCACATGATCCAGATCGTTAAGAAGATTATTTTTGTTACTTATGAGCCTCATAACCAGATGTAGCCTAGGTTATGTACTTATGTTCTTTTTAAGGTGAGCCAGTTTTCTAGTTTTCTACCCTGCTTGTCTTTGTCTTACTGATCCAAGTATGAATTGATCGCTTGGATCAACTCAGTATTAAAAAACTAAAAAATAAACATTAGAAATTTGTAGTGATAGTGAGAATGTGAGATAGGGGTTGTTAACATGTGAACACCTTTGACAATGAAATGAAACATAAAAGTTGAAAAGGAGACTATTGATCTCTTAAGCCTATTTTCGGTTGTTCGTGTTTCAGAAAACCATGCTCATCACCAGTCGTCGAGTTAAAACTATTTTTCTCCGACATGTCGTTAGTCTATCTTGTGTTTTACCCAAAAGTGACAAATACTTATTCGTAATTCCAAAGATTTTATTCAATGAATATTTGAGTGAAATTGAGAAAAAAATAATATTGAATTTTTGATTAAGTTTGTGAGATACTTGGTTCAAGGATTATTTGTAAAAGAAAGACCATATTTAAAGTCCAAATAAATGTTTCAACAACTTTAACCCGAGATCTAATACCCTTAATTATTAGACCACCCGTAGTGGGGCGTTTTTTAAAAAAAAAATTGAAAAAAAACGCCCCCCACCCCATTACACCCGGCGTTTCCGGGCGTTTTTTTTGGAAAAATTGGTTGTAGGAGTTGTAATTAAAACGCTGATTTGGTTTGAGAATTGGTTTGACCCACCAATCATTTTTGAGCAGGCCACATGTGTCCCTGACAACTTTATGAAAATGGATTAAAAAATAAGGTAAAGTGGGGACTGGCCAATCACATAATGACTAGTAGTTTTTATTTTATTTTTTATTTTTTTTTAATTCTAAAATTTACACACACACACGATTGCTTGGGCGTTATTGGAATAATGCCCCACTACACCACTTTTGCTATAATGCCCAACGCTGACTAGGATGCCACGTGTCGGATAATGCCCCATGGTGGGGGCATTATTTTTGTTCACCACTACGGGTGGTCTTATGAAGTAATGGCCGGTGGGACACGAGCATACATGATTAGCCATTTAAATTTGGTGTTATATCATTCGAATATTGTTACCCAAATTAAAACTAACACATTATTATACCCAAATATGTAATTTTTCAATAGAGACAAACTTTACAAATTATATATATATATTAAACCCATTAAGTCTAACCGCTTTTTAAATCGATATCCACCGTCAGATCATGCTGAGATGAAATCTCAGCCGTTTAAACTCCCCAAAATAACCGCTATGATGGCGGTTCCGGGCGGTTCTCGGCGGTTTTTTTTGCTAGCATTTTTTTCTGCCCACATTCCCACGTCCATCCACAAAACTAGGGCAGATGATTATCAACTGAACAATTTTCTCTTCCAAAAATAACTGTAAATTGGGTAGTTTACGGCAATTGCTAAAATTGTTCCTAATTTCCAGGCTTTTAGCTAAAAAATAGCATCCACTCTCTCCTAATTTGCGGTGGTTTACGGTGGTTTCCTGATCGTGGAGACTTTCTCCGTCTTTCTCTGCTACTGCAACCGTATACTATCTCCTTTATATTCCACAAAAATTTCAGTATTTCTATCGAAACGCATCTTCTCCACCACCACTCCCTCCTTCGTGACGGCATGATAGTGATTCCAGAGAGAACATAAATGATGACACAGACATTGATCGTCCAACTAATAGTCGTTCTGAATAGTACGAACGACCTAATCCTTCTTCTTCGAGGCCACCTTCAGAGTGATAACAAGCGTCGTGGTACAAGCCCTAGCCCTCCTCTACCTCCGTATCTTGACCGTCATGGTGGACGCTCTTCATCTCCTCAAAAATCATCTCCATTTACTCCGTTTAAGCGGTTCTGCACAGACAATCGTGGCTACGATGGTCGTGGCAGGCCTTGCTAAGGTTTCAGATCTGGTGATAAAAGGTTTGATAACGATTTTAACCATTTTGTTCTTGTATTACACTATCTATTGGTAGAAATTAGTAAAATTGTAGTTGCTATATCCAGTTGCCTCGAAATGTGACCAATCTTGCTTGGAAAACTGATATTTTCTTCTTTATATATTTGATTATTTTCATAACAATGATCGTTTATGTGGTTATTCAGTTCTATTCAACTCAAATTATATGAATTCTGTAATATGCCTTACAAAATTCGTACTCAATGGAGCTTAATATTGAAGAGGGTTACCGCGGTGAAAACGGAGATTTGTCAACAAGAGGTAGATTCTTCTCTAATTTTATCATTTATTACTTTAATCAGTCAACTTGAATAGTTGATTAGATAATTAGTTGGTTGTTTAACAAATTCAATACTGTATTGCTATAATTTAATGATTTCATTTGCAGAAACATGGATGTATTTATAATGGAAAGAATTGATGGAGAACAAAGATTATAGAAGAACTGAGATGAAGATGACGATTTTGAATTCAAAGCTTGAGGTATGTCTTTTGCCCAGTTTCTCTATCTTTATCAATCCTCGACTGTCCATTTCAATTTGATTGTATATCAAGATAATAAATGACTTTTGAATTTTATGTGTACCAAATGTTTGATGAAATGCCTTATTGAATTGAGATTTATTATGACCAATAGTTTTAAGTTACATTAGTTGTTCATTTTTTTCTGTTTTGTCTTAAAAGCACTTGACCAGCAATTTTTGAATTTCAGTTGGAGAAAAGTGTCACGCTTCCAAACGTCTCATTCAGGGGCGGTTTAGCTTGGGAGTCATTCAGGTGCACTGTATCTTTCCTATTTGCCTTTGATGCAAGTTTTAGGCTGTGAGTTGTTTAATTTTAATGATATGTTCTCTTATGACATGAATTTGGGTTGTTTTAGTATCTATTGTTGAGAAATGTGAATTTTAGTTTAATCTCTGGTGAGTGAAGAGAAAGTATCATGTATGTGAGATGAGTTTGATTATTTGAATGATGATCTGGCGTATTGCTTTATATTGTTTTTGAGTTAATGTGGTGTCTTTATTATTACAGATTCATAAGAGTAAAAAGGAAAAGGAGGTCTATGATGAAATGATATACAAGAGTAGATATTTCAAGGTTCTTATCAGTGATCATGTAATTATTCGTTATTATTGTTAGAAATTTTTTTGATTGTTATAATTAAGATATTTGCATTATTGAATAACATAGATTTTTGTCTTTTAAGTGTTGATATATTAGTAGGCATGGAAGCTAGGCACAAGGAAGAAAATGATCACTAACTGATCAAAAAATTGGATGAACAGTTCATAGAAAAGAAGTAGAACCTGATCAGGTAAGAATTATAACTCTAAATTAGATGTTGATTTTTTGCAATTATATTTATTAACTAAAATTTAATCAATTAATTGTAGGAAAAAGTTGATGCTTGTGATATGTGTGCTCGCCCATCAAATAGACCAGAAACACATGAAGAACTTGCATAAGACGACAAAGAGCGATTAGAACATTTGGAGGTATTTAATTTGACATCTAGAACAAAAATATGCCCAACATCACTGTTCAGATAAAAGAAAATGTTGTTAGACCACTTGCTAAATTATCAAGATTTGTGTCATTTTCAGGCAAAGACGTTAATGGCATTTCTGCAACTAACTTGGGTAGATTCATCTTGGTTAGAAAGAATGGTACGTTGTTTTCTTTCTTGCCTTACAACCGGGAATGTGATGGTGTATCTTAAATCTATTTTACCCATATTTATTTTTTATTTTTGATAAGTATGGGAATTGAAAAATTAAAAAAGACAGTGATTAACAAGTTTATTGACTTCAGGTATGTGATATCATCCACTGGGCAGCCATGGGAACTATCTTCATTAGTTTTTCTTGACACAACTGAAAGAATGTCACCATCTTATAGGTATGTTATCAACAATTTTTTAAAAAAATGTTAAAAATAAAAATAGACATGACTACACACACGTGTTTGATTGCTGCAGGACATATGAAAGAGAAACTCATTGATGCGGTTCATATTGGTGACATGAAAATCCTCAAGATCTTGCTTAATCTCAGGAATGACCCGCTGCGACTTGTGTAAGGTTAGAAATAATTATTCCTCTAGATTGTTATTCTCTTTAATGATCATGCATACCATATCTAAAGCATTTGCAGTTCCACAACTTTTTAGTATGTTCAGTTATGATACAAATATTTGTTTGTTTACATGTTATGAACATGTGAAGTGTTTTGCTTAACGAGGTATTTCAGTGTATTACATTGAAATACCAGACAAGAGACGGGTCAAATGGTTGGTAATTGCAAAATTTATCAAAACTCTTTGTTGGGTTAATCGGTTTGTTCGCGGGTCACAGGTTAGCAGTGAGTTTTAACAGGTCAGTAGACCTAGTCTTGGTCTCTGTTTGACCTGGTTCTGGGGGGATATGGACTAAGTTTTTACATTTGATGTTTATGTGTTTATTACAAATATGATAGCAGTGGTTTTTCTATGGTACACTTTAATTCTGGCTGTATTTGTTTCAAGCAATAAAGGAGTAATAAATTCATTTTCATTCTTCTGCCTATTTACAAACAAATAGTGATGTGTATTTTGGGACCTGAACCAACACTTTTGAATACAAGATATGGAGAGTTTTGTCAAGTTATGCATCATGATACATACTGTATGCATTTGATTTGTGCCTACTGTTAAATTATGCATCATTGAATTTGTTCTTAAATTCTATTAATGTTTGTTCTTTAACAAGTTAACTTCAATCCGCGCGTTGCGGCGGGATGTTTATTATGAGTGTGTTTAGTATCACTATATGAGATAAAAAAATTATTAGGTTTATATTCAAAATTATTAAAATGTGTATCAGTGTTGGGTGACGTCAAAATGGTTTAAACTAAATTTATATCGATACGTATATATAAAAATAAACATGTCGAAACGGCGTACTCAGAATTTTTATAAAATCCTATCAATCCTACATAGTTAATGAAATTGGTGATGCTTGGAGCACACCCATAGTTGAATTCGGTGTTGAATCTTTCCTTTATGGATGTAACGGCATCAAAATTCAAAATTCCCCATTACCACGAATAAACCATCCAAAGGCTCAATGGTTTGAGTAATGGCATCCCATAAATGCCGTTTATCCCAGAAGCCGTGTGAGCATATCCATTTGCAATATGAATTGG
This sequence comes from Helianthus tuberosus, assembly GCA_030545235.1. Lineage (NCBI taxonomy): Eukaryota > Viridiplantae > Streptophyta > Magnoliopsida > Asterales > Asteraceae > Helianthus > Helianthus tuberosus. Next base: position 154,667,487 of record CM060430.1, read on the forward strand.
GACACTTAACTTATCAATACCTAAAAGTTTCTATACTTAATTGAATTTCAACGTTTTTAGACACCTGGATCCCAAATGAAAATCAACCCACCACATCGCCCATCCGTAGTCGATTCGAATTCTACTGGCTTGTTCCCTGCACAGTCATTTAAATTTGTGTTTCAAGTGATTAATTAAATTCTTTGAAAGCTAAAATTTTATCGGCGACTTAACAATTTTTACCTTCTTTGAAATTGGTGCTACAAAGATTATGTGATCGTATAAAAGTCATCAGCTGAAGTTCATAAAAAAGTTTGGTCCGTAACTTCATTCCACAAAACTTCATTCGATTTATCAAATTTGAAAAAATCTGTGTATAATCAAATTCAAAGTCACTTAGTTAAATCAAGCAAATTCAAGTTGTTCGTCTTGGTTTATTTTCATAACTTCATCATTCATCTTGTTCTTCAAAGAACAAACATAACTATAAACTTTTTTTTTTTTTTTAGAAACCCATGGGAATTTTTAGTTTGTGGATCAATATAATGCACTTTACATCAATATCGCAGGTAAGCGAGCAACAAGCTGCGCCGCTACCCCTTTCTGAATAGCAAACCCTAGCCTATTAAAGACAAACCCCTGCCCCCCTGTTGATGAGCAACCGTTATGGACAACCTTTTGGACCCTAGTCAACAAACGGATAGCTTCTGGAGCTAGGGAGCCAAAGGTGTCGAAGGCGAAGGGGACAAATGCATGTTGGTTATCAGCACATGCTTTAGCGTGTTTATCCACCTTTTTTGATTCTGCTCTCCTTATAGCTTGTCCTGCTACAAACCCGCTTTCCCTTAAACTAGCTAAGGGGGAGACTCCTGTGAGATCCACACAAGCATGTTTCCCTCCCGCCCAGCCAAAGACGAGCAGATCCGCTGGTCTCAGTGTAGATCTCCCTTTTATGGGGTCTGTAAGGAAATTCACAGGGGCCTCCTTCTTCGCAGAAATCCCCGCTCTCCTCAAGATGTCCCCCAAAACATCCCTCACCCAGTCATGCCGATATTTGAAACCAGGGAGCTCCTTACAATGAACAGCATGCTCCCCGTATTTATCCATGCAGGCTTTACGGCAGATTGGGCAGGTTTCGTCTTCTGGATACATAGGGATCATCAGTGGCGGATCTAGGATCCGCGCCAAGCCGTAACGTTTTATAAATAAGCGGTAACGAAATCGAAAAAACGTCAAATTTTTCCAAAATTTACACTAATTGTACACTACCGCCGGAGCGCCAAGCCGTAGCGGAGGCTACCCCTTATATCTATGTACATCCGCCCCTGGGGATCATCAGCCGGTATTTGAGGATAGCCCTATACTCAACAGCCGACATGCATTGCCCCAGCAAATCTAGAGAGATTAACATAAAGTCGGTTTAACCACTTATCAGAGACTTGCACCAAAATTTGCATGAAACTTTTCATCCTTACACGAAAGTCAAAATCTCTCTTTAATTGAACCGACTTCATTTAATTGATTGAATGATGCTTCGCAAGCAACTAAAAGAAAGGTGTCATTTTGTATCATGCCCCGCATGAACCGAGACACCGACTCAATAGTCAACGGTTTTGAGATGGTCACACTGTGTCAAAGAGATTTTATGTACCCTATATGAAACCGCAATCGAATTGAATTTCGGCCTCATGATCTGTGAACCAAGTGGCGTGCTTCAGATCGTTATTTTCAAGCGAATGGAGGTTCGCTCAGATCGGGATGGCAGATCTTCGATGATTGCAACGTCACCAAACCACTCGCCGTTGGTTCGCTTCGGACACAAACCCATCAGATCTGGTTATTCAACATTACAACCCTAACCATCCATCTCTCGATCCCTCTTATTAAACTGGCATTTCCATCTCACCCATACTTAGCAATGCAATTCTTGTATGCATAACAACAATATAAACAAAAGTAAGTAGGAGAAACTTAAATAACACATCAATTTCAAACGCTAATCAATATTAAATGAAATATACTGTGTTAAACATATCTAATAAATTGATCTATCAACAAAAGTATGATCAATTTTGAAGGAAAACAATCAAACATAACATATTGACTAAACCTAACAAAAAAAGTCAAACGACGAATATATGCTACAGATGAATAACAATGGAGTGGTATAATTATTAATTTCAACTGTTGTTTGAATTCATACGACGTGATGTTTCACAAAGGGGTAGATAGCCCAAGTTATTAATTGTAAATATATATAATATAATGAAGGGTTGTGACTTTTTTGTAAGGGTGTAACATATTTAAAAGTAGTTTAAAGGGATGTGATATTTAAATGTAGTTTAAGGGTTGTGACTTTTTGAAGATGTGTGATGTATTTAAAAGTTGTGACTTTTTTCTAAGAGGTATGATACATTTAAAAGTAGTTTGAATGGTTGTGACTTTTTAAAGAGATGTGATGCAAGTCATTGTAATATAAAATGAAAGGGTGTGAATAAAATGATCTAAATGGTGTGACTTTTAAACAAATGGGACATAACCCAAGTTGCTAATTGTATAAGGGTATAATTTCATTAGTGCTTGTATTTTGACGTATATATTGTGGAATGGTAGTTTCTTGGGTTTTTTTCTGTTTTGAATTATAATATGTATAATGACAGGTTTAGTTAACTGCACGTTTGATCACATGGCTCGTACATTCTTTCATAAATTGTTGACGTACTTATCTTCTGAAGAAGACAACGATGATGATCTTAATGTGGATGTCGAAGGACAGTGTATTCGCAAACGTCCTAAGTTTATTCTACGCGATCATATTCAAGAATGAGTTTTAGTGGTTTGAAAGGAAAAAAAGAAAGTTAGATGGTTGCAACCTTTTCAAAAATGGATATGGAAAAGAAGAAAAGGAGAAGCGTTCCCGAACACCCTCAATATACATTATCTTTGTTTGTTACGTTGTTAGCGTAAGCCGTCCAACGGACGGGTATTAAACTAGTTATAATGGATCACACTTCAACAAGTTGTGCCTCTTATCTATATTTTTTTATATTCACGACGTATGATTTTGATTGATTATTTCAAAACTTAATTTATGTACATCGACGGCAGTGGCGAAGCTTGACTCGAATGACCCGGGGGGGGGGGGGGGGGGCGTATATACCCAAAAAATTCTATAGAACCGGGGGGTCGAAAACGTATATACCCAAAAAAATTTATACGAAAACTACATATATAACACCTCTAAGCGAAAAGTTCGGGGGGTCGGCGCCCCCTCCCGCCCCTTCTATACTTCGCCCTGATCGGCGGTTTTTTTTATTTTTATTAATAAGTTGAAATAATAGGTTGATACCGACTGAAACCGACCCGTTAAATTTTTTTGATTCGCTTTTATGTTGTGTTCAACAGATTAACCATCTAACACGACATATTTAACACACCCTGTTACAAATTGTATTACTCTCTAACTAGCGAGGTCGGAGGGGATATAAATCATATAATTGTTAAAAGAGTACTTATAGGTCTATGTTAGACTATTTAATGTATCATTATGGTTTCAGTTGTATCATATGGTGTATTAGCAGATAGTCTAATCTTCATCATCCGCAGCTTCCATCCGGAAGTTTGTTATTTCGTCGATCCGCAAGTTTATCCATATGAATCTTGTGGTTCATCTGCAAGTTTTGTGCTCCGTATTTACTTGCGGCTGTTAGGTTAAACATTTTGTATACTAGTTGTATATAAACCATAGTAAAATTATTCAACTAAAATGAATTAAAATAATTTTTTCCCCAATCTTGTATCTCTGACCACAAACTAAATCTAGTTCATGTAAGCTTCATGATATACATACATTTCAATATTTCATAATGAGGGTTAGGATCAAAATAGGAAGTATTATTTGGGTAGGAAGGGTAGGAAGGAATGAGGTTGTGACATGTGGCAAACAAGAAAATAAATAAGGAGGGACATTTTAGTCAACCAGAAATTAATCTATTAAACCCTAGATCTAAAAGAACTCAGTTCTAGAAAAAACCCAGGACGTCTTTCTCTTCACAATTCATCTCACCACCACCACCACCACCGCCGCCGCCGCCCACGACCACCACTCCATCGCCTACCACCACCACAACTGTCACCCCACCCTCACCAGTCTGTCACTGTCCACAAATCACAACCCCAACCCCATACCTAGATCTCTCAATCCTGAATTCAAAATGAACACAATCTCCTGCATAAAAGAGGCTAACAGATCGGCATTTATGGCGATCGTTCTTGATGCGCCGTTCATCATCGTCGTCACCATGGCCGGAGCTGTCGAGATAGCTTGGTTCCAATCAGATGATGGATTGCGTTTTACAGAATAGTGGATTGCGTTTTAGTAAATAATGTGCAGAACCTATAGAAGAAGAAGGAACGTGAATGCTCTGATCACAGATGAATTTTTAGAATTCAATTAGTTGAATAATAACATATTGCGTTTTACTTCTAACATATTGCGTTTTACTTCCAAGCATAACTGCAATACAAATGGATTTTTCTTTTTAGTCGTGAGTTACAAGAAGATTGCAGAGTTGCAGATAAGTTATTTATATTTATGACTGTAGAGTTTCAGATAAGTTATCATTTGTATGAAAAAAGATTGCGTTTTACGAAAATATTTATTCATTTCTTCGTTGATGATGGTGGGCAATTTGATAGTGATGTCTTGGCAATAATTTTCATTTTGTTAGAGCATTCACATCTTAACCATCAAATTATGTGAGGAGGGGTTTTTATATTATAAAAGGGTATAAAAAGTAGTTGTGAGTAGAGGAGAGAGAAAATGTTACTGTTCATCTGTATATTTGGGGGGACACTGTTCACCCGTTATATTTTTTTAATATATTTTGAAAGTGGTTGTGAGTGGAAGTGAGAGAAAAATGTAATGATAATATTATTTAATTGAAAGGAGAGAGAAAAAGTATTTGTTTTTAGTGGAAATATATTGATATAGGAGTTGTTTTTTTAGTGGAATGTATGTATAATTTGATGGATTGGATGTGAAAGGCAAATGTGGGTTTTATGTGATTGGAGTATTATTTTCATTTTCATTATGTATTTCTTTATTTGACAGCAAACTTAATTTCGTTAATAAAGTGTTGCTGTATATACAAGAAACAGTTTGATTTTGATAACGATGTTTGTTACACAAATTTTGTTTTATACCATACTGAGAAATAAAGCATTCTAGTTCATTGCGTTTTAGGTAAAACGCATTTTAAAGCGTTTTTAGTCCATTGCGTTTTAAAAAGTACACTTTCTTTTGTGTTTTTAGGCTATTGCGTTTTAGATATAAGACATTTCTTTGTGTTTTCTGGCCATTGCGTTTTACAAATAAGACATTTCTTAGTGTTTTTGGTGCATTGCGTTTTAGAAAAATGTCATTTTTAGGGTTTTTTTTTTCATTGCGTTTTACGCAACTGGGTTTTAGAAATTTTTTTTCGAAAATATAGCAATAGTATACTCGTTTTAAAGATAAAAAAACGCTCGTTTTTTTGGTGCAATTTTTATAAAAAAATAATCTCGTATGAAAGAGTTATTAACGTTTAAAAAATGGGGGGAATTGGAGGAGAGAGAAACTATTGCCTTGGATTGACTAGAATACCCTAAACAAACTCAGGCGCCTCTTTTCTTCCCTTTAATTTCCATCATTTAATTTTAGCCCTTGATTAACTAAATGGATGGTCAAGATCACTTCCTAGCCTTCTTAGCCAAATAAACTTCCTATTGTATCTCCAACCTTCATAATGAAAAGAAAAAAAAAAAAACATAACATTATTCCTCAATAGGATAAAAATAGCATGCACATACATGTGCATGAGCCGTGAGGGGATCATTTAGCTATAGTTGGGCTGGATTGCGTGGTCAAGATAATTTCATGATATTATCATATGTGTTAAGTTCAAATTTGATATTTTTTAGGATAGAACTAGTCAATGTATCTTTAATTACATGCTAAGATACAAGTAATATATGTTTCACTGAAAATATACTTCATACACATAAAATGAATGAAGATGGCTCATAATATAGATGTTTTGATGTTGTACTTTATATTTTTGTTGTTGATTTATTCATATATAAATCACCTCCTATGACTCCTATTTGGATATCGTTTCTAATTTTTTTTTTTTTTGAAGTATTACCACCATAGAATATTGGATGGAGAAAACAAAGTGATGATGTTGATTAAAGTTGCATAAAGTTGGATTATTTAAACTTTAATCATGAGTCTTGTACTTGAAGTTTGAGCAATCAAAATAATTAAATTATAGAATGATTCTCAATAAGCATATATTATATAAATTGAATATATACAAATATACAAAGGGGTTAATATGATAAATTTGGGAATTGCTTCAACCACCGATTACTTTCATGTTCACGTCTACCTTTCCAGTGGATGGAGTATCTATTACTCATTAGTCCAACACTCTTTATATTTGACTTTTCGCACCCCTCACTTTCTCATTAACTTGTTTTAACGACATCTTATCATGGTGATCACAAGTCAAAGGACCAACACATAGCTATAGGGAATGTATATCAATTTTATAGTTTGTTTTACTATTTTAAACTGCCTATCCTCCCTTTCTTTTCTTATTTTTGTTTTTGTTTGGAATGCTAAACCATTTAGTTGTTTTTCACCTAGGTTCTTTGACAATATGTGATATTGGATAAGCCGTGAGAAACATCATACGATGTTCTAACACGTAATGAACTTTAAAAAGTTCATCAAGGATGTAGTTCGTCCAGGGTCCAGAAACAAACATGACATTCATTTCGAATCACTTATTTTAACAACTCTTTGCAAGTAGAATCCTGATAACAAACTTGAATTCATGATGCAAAATTGTGGCCTACTTATTTGGGCGAGAGTTAAGCTAACGGAACCGAACAACTATCGAAACCTACGAGAAGAAGGTCTACAAAATGTAACTAGATCATGACATTATGGATAGGAAAAAAGGACCTAATAAAGAAGAACAAAAGATTTAACACCCTGATTTTTTTTATTATAATCTTGATTTGGGTCTTACAATTTATGTCATGATGTAAGTGACATCAACTATCAGCATAGTAGATTTATAACGTATATAAAAGTTATACAAATTCAAAAGTGGGCATTGTTCTGAAACTATAACATATATCAACCAACACATATTTTATAAACAAGCGGCTTTATCAATAGTATGTAAGATCCTTCCCTTCTCGAGACTTTATCATGCTTTTATCACCCGTTTGACGCAATTTACCTAAAATCGCACATTTATTAATTCATTGGCAATGTTAAACGGGAATACACATTAATACAACAGAGACCACCCAACATAAACAAAAGCACAAAAAGAAATTTCGATACCAGCATTCGAGTAAGTTGATCCCTTCTTCCATTTATTGGCGTATGGCAAAGGACCTAATGAATCTTCATCACAACGTAGCGTATGAGTACGCTCCTTTGCGTATAGGTAGTTAGAACATGAATCAACCAAAAGATGGCAAAGCTAACATTCTTTTAAATGGAAACATATCATTGATTTTTTAATTATGTTTTAGCTTAGAGCATTTCTTATCTCAAACCTTCTTAGAAATTTATAAAATTATCATGTCATGCAATCAATTCATAAACATTTTTATTTTATAAATCTATCTTTATTATACAAAGAACTTCCATATTTTTATACATAAAATACATATTAAATTAGTAGTAACCAGTCACCACATTTGGTTGTCAAGGAATATAATCTGTGGTGGAATCCGAATCTTACAAATTAAGACAACCAAATGATGTACTTTTTGGTGTTTACCAATTTCTCTTTTTTAGTCACCCCTTTTCAATCTTCACCTTCTAGATTTATTCTTTTCTTTTTAAACGGTAAATTTGGATTACCGACAGACCACTGTATTATCATCATGTCATCAGCAGAATCATTCGATCATATCCATAACGTAATACTCCTTTTTTGTAAAAATCGAACCCATAACCTAATATTATCCCACCCCAAAATGTAAGAAAACTATAATGCCTTCTAGATTTATTCACCTTCCCATTTTCCATACCATTTTTTCTTCCAACTTTGCCCCTTCAAACCAACCTCTTCAACATAATACAACTATCATTGCATATTTACATTATCCAACCTGATGGATATTTCAGTCACTTATCCTTCATCAATAACACATTAACACCATCTTCATTATCTTCAAACTCAATCCAACTCAACACTCTTTCCTGTCCAACTGAAGATGATCAAAAGATAAAGTTTTTGGTTTCTTGATTTCCACTTCATCAACAAAATATTAAACCGAAATCAAACCCATTTTAGTAACCGATTCAACTTCAAATAGTTCAAAAATGGAGATTCTCAGATCATCAAGAAACAAGAAAGAAATATATTTAAAGATGAAGCTTTCAAGAACCAAAACTGGAAAAACAGAGCACCCATTTTGCATCAAACACTTCAAATGGATCCTCTGGTTTTCACTCTCATTCTACTTCTTTTCTACACCACTCCGAAACAACCAAAACCATCATCCGAAACCCAACACATTCGATACCAAAACCTCCAAATTTCAACATCCCAAATCATTAAACAATCTGAAAGTATACATATACGAATTACCATCAAAATACAACACTGATTGGTTATCAAACAACAGGTGTAGCAACCATTTATTTGCGTCAGAGGTTGCAATACACAAAGCGTTGACCAAAAGCAGAGTACGTACCTTTGACCCATCGGTTGCAGACTTCTTCTTCGTTCCCGTTTACGTGAGTTGTAAATTCAATACCGTTAACGGGTTTCCGGCAATCGGACATGCACGTGGGCTTTTGTCATCTGCTGTTGACTTCATTTCATTGGAGTTTCCGTTCTGGAACAGGGGAAATGGTTCTGATCATGTGTTTGTTGCTTCACATGATTACGGAGCTTGTTTTCATGCCATGGTAAGTTATTAATTATGAACCAAAGGGTGGTGCTCTAGCACTAACCCGGTGACTTTCTTTCTTTAGCGGAGGTTGCTGGTTGGAGTCTCGTTCGTGACAAAATATAATGCGTGAGTTACCTTTTGCCAATAGGCGTACCTGGTAGGTGGGCGGGCGCACCCCTTGAAAAAAAAATTAGTGTCTTTTATAGGGCAAAATCTTGATCGAACCACTTACAAATTTGGTTAAACCCCTAGTTCGCATCCCTTGAAAATATTTTCTGGGTCTCTGCCAATGCCGGTAGCCAAAATTTGTTGGACGTCCAAATAAAAGTTATTAATTAATAATTATTGACGTTGGATTATTTGTTGAGTTTATAAAGTTTTTTTTTTTGAATTGGGTTAGGAAGATAGAGCTGTGGCTGAGGATATACCGGAGTTTATGAAGAATTCTATTGTGTTACAGACTTTTGGTGTTAAATATCGTCACCCGTGTCAAGATGTTGAGCATGTGGTTATACCGCCTTATGTGTCACCGGAGAAAGTTCGGGCGATACTGTCAGTATCGCCGGTGACTGGTAGTCGGGATATTTTTGTGTTTTTCCGGGGGAAGATGGAAGTTCACCCCAAGAACGTCAGCGGTCAGTACTACAGCAAGTAATGCTACATTCCCTTTTAATATTTACTACACTCACTTATTTTGTTTAACATGCTCATCAATGGAAAAACTCGGTTGTTCACTAATTCGTTTAACTTTAACGGAACAAATGAACACGAATAATGAAGCTAACAATCCTTTTTTCGTGTTCATTCGATATAAAAACGAGCGTGTTTATTTGTTGATATGAAAAAAGAACGGTTCACAAACATAAACATACATTGATGAAAATAAGAGAACGTATATAAATATAAACAAATATAAATGATCGACACATCGGACAACACTCGCTTAAAACTAAACGTCAATATTCAAACTGTAACATAAAAAAATAACCATGGTTTTAAAATATGAAATTTAAATTCATATAAGTTATAAATTTTAAAAATGACTATTTTTAGGAATATAAATATACGAACATAAATAATTGAGTTAAATGCCATTTTAATCCCTGTGGTTTGGGTCATTTTGTCAGTTTAGTCCAAATGTTTCATTTTTAACCTGTGGGTCCAAAAATGTTTCACAGTTGCCATTTCAGTCCACTGGGTTAACTTCATCCATTTTTTCTGTTAACCAGAAGGCCATTTCGGTCATTTTATATGGCTGAATTGCCCTTTTAGTTAACAGAATTACATACAAAATGACCAAATTGGCCTTCTCGTTAACAGAAAAAATGGATGAAGTTAACCAAGTGGACTAAAATGGCAACTGTGAAACCTTTTTGGACCCACAGGTTAAAAATGAAACCATTGGACTAAATTGGCACAATTGCCCAAACCACAGGGACTAAAATGGCATTTAACTCTAAATAATTATTCATGTCTCTTTCTTTAGTTAAATGAACAAAAGTTATGTGTGTCCTTTTTTTATATTTGTTCATGTTTGTTTTTTAGTTAAATGAACAAAAGTTATGTGTATGTCCGTTTTTTATGTTTGTTTATGTTCGTTTCTTTAGTTAAATGAACAAAAGTTACGTGTATATCCGTTTTTTAAAAGAAATGTAAATAAACGAACTTTTTTTTAAACGGTTTTAATCTAATCTTACTCTACTCTAACGACAGGCGTGTGAGAACAAGAATTCTTCGGAAGTACGGGCACGACCGGCGTTTTTACTTGAAACGAAAGCGGTTCGCCGGATACCTATCGGAAATCGTACGATCGGTGTTTTGCCTATGCCCACTCGGGTGGGCTCCATGGAGTCCTAGACTCGTGGAATCCGTTGCATTGGGTTGCGTGCCGGTGTTCATTGCTAACGACATCATGTTACCGTTCGAAAACACCGTTCCATGGTCGGAGATATCTCTCACCGTGGCGGAGAAAGACGTAGGAAAACTGGGCCGGATACTTGATGACGTGGCAGCTACAAACCTCTCATTAATCCAGCGGAATTTGTGGGACCCGAAGGTCAAGCAGGCTTTGATGTTTAATGATGACGTGGAGTATGGTGATGCAACGTGGCAGATTCTGGTTGGGCTATCTGAGAAAGTTTATGTTTCTGATAATAGATTTACACGTGGAAATAGTTTATCAACTAGTTGATTTAAATTTGAAAAATTTTATATATTTTTTTGTAAAGGGGTGGTGTGTAAATTTTGTGAAAAGAAAGGGGCAGATGAGGATAAGTGATATGAAGAGGGTGGTTAGTTGAAAATATGAGATAGTTTGGCACGTGAAATCTGTCAAAGGGGGATGTATTTATCGGTAGAAGTAGAACCCGTCACGGGTGGGTTCTTGAAAATTACTCGACTACAAATAAGATTTTTATTCCCAAACAATCGATATTTTCATTATTGTGTTTTTTCTAGAACAGAACGTTGCACTTTGATACTTTTTTTATTTTTTTGAACGGCTCTTTGATACTTTATTTAGATAAAGATAATGTAAGTAATCAAAACATGTAATGTTAAGGTGCATCTATTTTATATAAATTTTACAGTGAGAGTAATCTTTATATTATAAAAAGCAACGTTTTAAAAGCTGGAAAATACTGGCCGGTATTACCGGTCTCGGATGTAAATTCGGTACGAAACACCCCGGTAAATTAGTTAAACGACATAAGAGTTGTACTGGCGGTAAAACCCGGTATATTAGTTTGAACCGTAATACCGGTACTGGCCCAAGGTAATTTTTTAGGTTTGGAACTTTGGTTTTTTACACTTTTTAATGGCCCATCCCCAACTATAACCGTAAACTATTTTGGCTTCCCTCACAGACGTAAAAACGATCAAAACTCAAAAGCATCATTCACGACATTCTGTCCATCTTCAGCGGTTCATCTTCATCATGCTTCCGGTTTCATTTTCATCGGTATTTTTTCTTGTCTTTTTCTTTTAATTGTTGTTACTTGTTAAATAAGAGATGGTGAGGGTATTTCTTCTGAATTGTTATTACTGGGTCGGAAGAGAACTAGAGATGATAGGGTGTTGGTGATGGTCGCTTAATCTTAGTGGTCGATGAAAGTGCATTTGTTGTGGATGCACGTTCGAAACTGAAACAACCCTTTTGCCCATTCCTTTTTAGCATATAAAATAGTTGAATTATTAGCTTGATGATGTTTTTTATACTTGTAGTTAATGTACACATGACTTAATGTACAAAATATATAGTTAACTAGGCAACCTGGTTGAACCATCCGATATAACCTGTTGAACCATTTGTTAGCTCAATCCGGTATGAGATAAAAACTGGTTTTTAAAACATTGAATAAAAAGTGATTGTTAGTGGATAAAATATAAAAAAACTTTATTCATCTTTGTATTTGAAGGAACACTGTTCACTCTCTATAATTTTTTTAATATATTTTGAAAGTGGTTGTGAGTATAAAAATATTATATAATTGAAACAGAGAGAAAATATAGTTGTTTTTAATGTAATTATATGGTGAAAATGATAGAAGAGACACGAATCCTCTAGGATCCCATCAAAGATATATTGTATAATGTGATTGCCCAACCAGTATTGGCTCGTACCAGCGGGTAGGTATCGCCAAAGAGAAATGTTGATTCTTGGTGTTGTTTTGTCTTCCTGTGATCTCTAACGCCTTGCTAGTTCGGTTTGTTTTAACAATATTTTCCCACCATCAAAAAACAGAAGATATTTTGTAAAACGTTGGATAAACAGTCAAGTTGCTGACATGATCCAGGCTTCAAGAAGTTTGTTGGTTGCGGTTGTGTAGCTCTCTATCCTCATGTTTCTTTCCTGGTTTCTATCTTTTTTTTTCTTGGTCGGGCTCATTTTCTTGTTTTTGATGTCGTTCTTTGTATTGGCTCAGGCGCTTAGCTATCTGATGACATTTCTCTCGGTCTTTTATGTATTTATTTCTTTTGCCGTTAAAAAAATGCGGTGCTTTTTTTTATTACTTTTGTTTTTTAAACATGCGTCCATTCTATGGCAGAAGGTTAGTAGTTGGTGTCGAATTCCGAATTTTTTTCGCATTTTCTATTAAAGATCTGTTGGAATTGCACAACTTTAGTAGATTAAGGTCGGCGGAGAAGAAGATTTTGCAAGGTATTATTATAATCGCGTGTTGGTGTATTTGGCTGGCCAGGAACAAAGTGGTTTTTTCGGGGTCCCGGGTTAGTGTGGAGGATATTTTTAGCGATTTAAGATCTACGGGTTTCTTTTGGCTTAAACATAGGTCTTCTTTTCAGTCCATTACGTGGATCGATTGGTGTAAATTTGTATTTATGTAGGTTGGATGTTTTTTGGTCCGGCTCGGTCTTCGAGTTCGGCTGTTTGTGAATGAAGTTTAATTTAAAAAAAAAAAAAAAAAAACAGGTCTATGCAACTACTATTATTAGTTAAACCAACTACCTTGCATATTTACAAATAATTTTAAACTAATTTCATAACATCTATAAATCTTAGATAACCTGTCCGTCGTCATAATGCTTTGGGCTACAGGCTCGGACTACGTGGCATGTTGTAGACTTGTAGCCCAAACTACGTTGTATGTTTGGGCTGGTCTTCTTGTTGGGCATTGATGAAACATAACATTTTTTTTTTGAAAATAGACTTTCATTAACAAACAGCCGAACCCGAAGACCGAGCCGGACCAAACAAGAACAAAAAAACTACATAATTACAAATCTACACCAATCGTTCCATGTAATGGATGAAACATAACATATGAAGTTATTAACTTCTCATGCTTCACAACACATGCATATTCTTTGAGACTCAAATAAAGATTAACAATTTATGGAATACTTATTTCGTCATCTTTTATGTTATGTTTTTTAATCGAATGATCATTATGTTTTGATTTAACCACGGTATCTGATACCTTATCGACTTAGTTTGTTATGTTTTAGTTTACCGTCAACACTTGATTTAACCACGGTATCTGATACTTTATCGACTTAGTTTGTTATGTTTTAGTTTACCGTCAACACAACAATTATTTTGGGCCAGGTTCTTATGTAGTCTAGGGCCTAAATTTTTGTGAGAGTTCTCGGAGACGGCTCTAATTGTCACCATTGTGCCGTCACAGTCGTAACTTATGTCACCATGACGCTTTTGTGTTGTTGTTGTAGCTTCTGTCACCGTAGCCCTACTGTCGTGCCTCTGGCCGCTGGCATTACGGCCATAGATCTGCCGTGGTCATTTGCCGCCGCAAAAGTACATTACTCTTTAAGTTTTATGGATTTTTTTTCTAGATTGTATGTTCTCCTAGCTTTTTTCAACATATTCATTTTATTTCAGTCAAGACTAATCATTCTACTTTCTCCACAACGAGTGAATGTTAGAATATATATCAGGTATGGTTTATTATCATTATCTATACCAAATAATGAGATATGATTTGATGAACTCTTCTTTAAAACTGTTTTTGTTGTACTCATATAAATATAAATAGTTGATGAATAAAACTGATATCTTAAAACGTTTACATTCTTTTACAATTATTACAATGAATGTGTTTTGTTGTGAAAAAAATGGAATTGTTGTTTGAAATTAGTTCCCCTAAATTCATGGACTTAAAAAACGAGTAAAGTACAGTTTCAGTCCCTTGGGTTTACACCCAATTGCAGGTTCAGTCCTCATATGAAAAAATTCAACAGGCCAGTCCCTGACGTTATCAAGTCCCTCCATCAAACTTCTGTTAGTCAACAGTTTGGATTATGGTTAAAAGACTATACTACCCTTAACCTTAAGGGTCCGAAACTGTGATACGAATAAGTCAAATCCCCTTTTAGTCCCCTTCATCTTCACCAGATGTTTATCATCTTCATCACCACTCAAACTGAAATTGTTTCTCCCATAAAGGCCAGTAGTGGTCTTGCACTTACTGATATATTATTTGCAACCTATACATACAAGCAAAAGCAGCTCCCACAATGAGACGCACATTTAAGGGTATGTAGAAAATATGGTGTGTGCATTTAAGGGCATTTATGTTTCTTATAAACCAAATAATAATACCATGTTTGTGATTCAAAAGGTGCGTGAATAAAAGTCGAAAGCTTTTCTCGAATTCAATATTGTGGAGGTTCTTTCTAACATAATTTCATTTCGGGTATATATTTAAAGGGGATGTGCAGATGCCCAAAGGGTTACCTTCAAGAGCAAAGAATTTGATAAAGAGAATTCTTGATCCTAACCCTAAAACAAGGATAACAATGGCAGATATCAAAGCGGACGAATGGTTCAAATAGGATTATGTTCCTGCAATTATTGATGAGGATGTGCTTACGTAAGTTGTCGAATGTAAAATATTTTTCGTACGTTTGAAAAATGTTTTTACGTAAGTTTGAAAAAACATTTTTCCGGCCAAAAACATTTTTTCGGCGACCAGAGACTAACGGCGTTAGGGTCTGTTAGTCAGGGTCCATTGGAGACTAATATATTAATAGCTGGGACTGTCAGTGGCTATTTTTGAAGTTTACATTGTTGGCGGCCAAAGACGGATTGTTGGGATTATTAATATCCAATATTCCTTCTTAAAATTAGAAAACTCTATATTACATCTAAAAAATGTGAGCATGTAACACGTCCTCTCTCCTCTCTCAACTGTTACGAAAAGCGTGTCAGTGTAAAAAAATGTAGTGAAAAGGTGTAACACGTGGCAGCATAATATCCATCCATTTCGTTTTCAAGGTTTTTGTAACTAACATGGTATTTCTCCATATAATTCACTGGTAATATTATACATTACATATTCACAAATAATATTTTACGTTACATATATATAATATAGGTTTTTAATTTTCTTAAACGTAATATATCTTTGATCTTACTCGTTCTTCTTTTGTTGAAGGCTTTGTTTTTCCAAGTTGATAATCTTTGATGTTACTCGTTCTTCTTTTGTTGAAGGCTTTGTATTTCCAAGTTGACGTAACAAATAAGAATAATAGTATTATGATATATTCTTTGACATATATAGTCCTTACAACTATACTCTATTTTTAGAAAATACTACCTTTAGCACCTTCTAGATTAAGTCATTCTTTAACTAAGCGAGCTATAGAAAATTATGTATGTCTCGAGCTATAGAAAATTATGTATGCCTCAAGTAATATGACGTAGTGGTAGTCTGTCTTCCCCGTCTTGGGCAAAGCTTTAATGGGTTTGGGGTGCCTTGGCCCCCATGGATTTATTTTTTGTTTGTAGTATTAATTAACTGAATTTTTTTGATTTTTTTAGTGTAAAATCTTAGATTTTTAAGAGTATGACCTCCATTGATTTGGATTTTGAAAGTCCAGGCACATTAAGTTTTCGTTCAAGGTACGCACGCCACTGTTCCCCTCAAAAGATGGAGGGTTCAATTTCTGAAAGGTGTACGCATATAGTGGTACACGGTAAAAACTTTTATGGGTTTTCATATTTGTTTACATCTTATCAATACAAAATAAAAAATATACATTTACACCGCAACAAAATTTACATACAAGTTTTCTATACTTTTAGAAGAACAAACTTACATCTAATACACGATTTTAAAAAATGTCGCGTGCCAACAGCGTATCATCCCTAAAAAATGTCTACAATAAAAATTGTTTTTTAAATCATATTAATATCATATAATGACAATATTGTTTCTTTTAAAATCGTTACCTTAATATCCGCTCCTACTTCAAATAAATTTATATTTTATAATTTATAATGATATTTTGTATTAAAGCTTACTAAAAACAGTTAATTTCTATTATATTTACAATAGCAATAATAATTATACTTTTGAATTAAATTACCGAAAATGCAGAACCTACAAGTGTTATGATAGACAACATGATATGTACTTTGAGTTATGGAGAATAATCAAATTTAAACCCAAGTATGAGTTTAAATATTATTCACATTTAACCATATTACATGATTTAACAATTAATCTATTTATTAAAAAAATTGCGTTTATCAATATAGCTTAACAGTTTATTAATATAGCCTAACATCTTTTTAAATCATATGTGATACAGGATAGGTTAATTTGTATTACAAAATAAGGGAAAATAAACTTATGAGTTATGAAAATATGTTTTCAGTGTTTAAATACATGATGTAAAAATAATTACAAAGTTTCCTTTAGAATTGATGATTAAACACTTTAGAAGCAGATTGGGTATCGATTACTATGAGCAAAAAATTGCAAGCTTGTAAGATGATTATTATATACATCTACTTGTCTAATTGTATTGTGCAAATGTATAATTTTTATTATTTAAATCGTGTAATACACGGGACTGTTTTCTAGTCTATCAAATATAAGAATCGCATGATGATGATATTATTATTCATTTAATAATATAAAAAAGAATTTACCTATAATGCTTTTTCTTATCTATGTGCTTGTTGAATTTTGAAAACTATAATAATAACTCTAATTATGGGTGATGATCAAATAGAAAGTTTATTTTGACCAAAAAGGATAAAAAACAATAGGATTATGACATGTGGCAGATTTTAAAATAAAGAGGAAGGATATTTTAAACAATTTCATCCAATCTTCTCTCTTCTTCTCTCTGTAACTTTAAAACCCACAATTTTCAAAACCCACAATCTTCAACCTTTTCTTCACTTTCTATCTCAATAATCACTACATTATAGTGCGATTTTTGTCACCAATCAATGATTCAAACACCCAATCAACGTGTTCTTCAACTTTTTTGAAGAAACCCAGTTTAATTTCATACAATATCTCTTTTTTTTTCCCGTGATTTTGAAGCGAATCACTCTATTCGTTCGATTCGATCGCCGATAAGTGTTTCTAGCATTCAAATTTCGTCAATCGTTGAAGAAATCTGAATAAATCTGCTTCGATCTATGTAAGAAATTTTTTAATTGCATTTTTACGATCTGGGTTTTTGAATTGAGTCACTGCGTTAACAAAGTAATGAAAAAACACCGTTTTTTTGTATTTTTAGTTTATTGAGGTTTAGAAACGACACATTTTATTTTGTTTTTAATTCATTACGTTTTAGGTAAAACACATTTTATGTGTTTTTAGTCTATTGTGTTTTACAAAAGGCTCCCCTTGTTCCCACACCCCCTATATCTTATTTTCACATCCCCCAGTGTATACGGGCCGTATACAAATATACGGCCCGTATAGAATGTTTTTGAATAGGAAAATGCGCAGAGAATGTTTTTTTGATTTTACTATATACGGCCCGTATAATGTTATACGAGCCGTATGCATGTTTATACGATTTGTAAAACGTATACGGCTCAATGGATTTATTTTGGGAGGTTTTTGATGTTACCAAATGTATACGGGCCGTATAACTGTATACGGGCCGTATATAAGGATGTTTTTTCAAGTATCGCGTTTTTTCCGGTAAAAACACCATCATTCTAGGGTTTCTAAACTCTTCATCATCTTTAACAACGTTGATCGGAACACGCCGCTTAAATCGGCGCACAAGTAGAGTAACGTTACCGATCAGTCCGTTGATCGAGTAACTAGCAAAAGAACCCGAAAGAAACAAGTTCTCCACAGTTTGTTATTCAGATCTCTATTCGATCATCTTTCCAAACTACAACACACGATAACTTTAAACTTTATAGTGTGTGATTTGACCAGGAAATGATTGGAGGTGATTGCTACTTTTAATAAGCTGTCATAGTTGTCAAATTCGATTTCAACAAATCTTTTCCTTTTCCTTCAATTTCTAGAACATTCTCCGTAACATGAAGACGTGTCGGGTTCTTCTACTAGTGGTATTTTAATGAAGTATTGAAGATTGAATGTGCAAACCGCAACCGTTTTTTACTACGGAAATGGTGGCTATGCGAAATACAAACCGCAACCGTTTTTTACTACGGAAACGGTGGCTATGCGAAATACAAACCGCAACCGTTTTTTTACTACGGAAACGGTGGCTATGCGAAATACAAACCGCAATCTTTTGTGACTATGGGAAACACAAGTTTTCTTTTTAAGCTTGATGGATGTCTGTTATCTCAGTTGAGGCGGGCATTGCTTAAATCTGAATATAACTAGATGTTACGTATCAGCGTTGTTTATCACCCTGTGTGAGCATTGGAAACCCGACAAACAGTCTTGACAACTGTGACAGCTTATCTATCTGTCTGTGTCACATTCATCCTGTTATAGCAATCGATATGATTAATTTTACATATTTTTTTTCTAATTAGCGTTGTTAACTACCAAAAGAATGCATACACAAATAGTTCTAGTGGACGAAGCAAAGAGACCGTTGTGTATCTGAATCAGGTTCTCAAACAAACACTACTAAAGATGAGTTGGTGATAAATACCGGAGCTGTTATCTCGGTTGTTCAGTACTTTCGTGATAATAAAACAAGCAGGCATTGATTTTGCCAAGATTGAAGGAAAGAATCTGGCCATAAGCGTTGTGGATTCTCAGCGTTATTCGAATGTAAGTGGATCGAGTGATACGCTTATCTATTCTGGTCAAGGTGGGCATGGTTTGTTCGGGAGTAAATCACCACCCAAAGATCAACAACTTGTGAGTGGGAATATGGCTATGAAGAATAGTATGGATAAGAAATCACCGGTTCGGGTGATAAGGAAAGTTGCCTCGTTGAAATCGAAGAAAAGAGTAACTAGCAGAAGACGTGTCGGGTTCTTCTACTAGTTATTCGTAATGTTTTGAATCATCACAGAAGACGTGTCGGGTTCTGCTAGTTATTCGGAATGTTTCGAATCATAACAGAAGACGGATGCGGTTTGCATATTCAATCTTCATTGCTTCATTAAAATTACAACACACGATAAAATGCTTGGAAAATTGCATCAACTCTCCTATATCAACATACTCTTCTCCAGTCGCTTAGTTGTTATGAATGACAACTTGAGGGGTCTAGTTAACTTTCAGATTCAGATTCAGGAAGCAGATGATTTGTCAAAAAACATGGTCAACGTAGTAAAATGTGAGCTTTTACACCAACCATATCGAGATACTTTGTGTTAGTTGCTTCTCTTGTTAAGTTTCTAAACCAACCGAAATCCCCAAATTCCAACAGTTTCTTCGTAGATTCCGTCCGGTTTCAAAGCCGATTGATGATTACAAGGATCGTTCTAATAGATTAAAGAGAATAAACCATTTTTTACCAATTTTTACCCATAGTATACGGGCCGTATAATATTATACGGCCCGTATACAATCATCGTATACATTGTATACGATCGGTTAAATTTTTTTCACATGCTGTATACGGCCGTATAATAGTATACGGCCCGTATTAAAAGGGTAAAAAATGATCCGGTAAATTTTTTTCACATGGTGTATACGGGCCGTATAATAGTATACGGCCCGTATTCTCAGGGTAAAAAATAGTTTATTCTCTTTAATCTATTAGAACGATCCAAAAAACGAAGAACAAAGTCAAATGTGATCAAACTTGGACATCAGACGTAAATCTTGATTCAGATCTCTATTCGGTCATCTTTCCAAACTACAACACACGATAAGTTTACACTTTATATAGTGTGTGATTTGACCGGTTGTATTCAGTTATTTCTGTTGATCCACAAATTCCAACAAATCTTTCAGTCAAGTACTTGAAACTTGAGAGCAGGAATCAATTCAAAACCCTCACCCTCCCCTGTCTCTCTCTCTCTTTCTCAAAATCAACCAGAAAACCAAAGGAAAAAGGGCAGATAATGACTGATGGTTCTTCGTTGAGGAAACCAAATGTAGACGGAGATGATAGGCCTGGTAATCGGAAGAGAAAAAACCCCAGCGACGACGTCGACGATTATTCTGAAGCCGACGACAGCGACGATTATGAGATCAGGAAGCTCAACTTGAACGGACGATATGTATCTTCTATCATGCGACGGACCCAACAGTTTCTTCGTAGATTCCGTCCGGTTTCCAAACTCTTTCACTCAAAGTTAATATTCACTTTGGTGGATGCAAGCATAAAGTTAGAAAAATACTCAAGAAGATTGAAGGGTACACAACTGAAGGTTCAGTGCACGAAAAGTTTCTTACAAACGATATGTATCAGGAAGCTCAACTTGAACAGACGATATGTATCAGGAAGCTCAACTTGAACGGACGATATGTATCTTCTATCATGCGACGGACCCAATTGTAGTAGTAGGACATTGGCACCACTGTGAAAATAATGAACGTATTATTGGCCATTATTCGACCGAGTAATCAGTTGTATTTTTTTTAGTTGCTTCTCTTGTTAAGTTTCTGAACCAACCGAAATCCACAAATTCCAACAGTTTCTACGTAGATTCCGTCCGGTTGATGAAACCGAAGCTGTTATTTCTGTTGTTCAGTACTTCCGAGATCTAAACCAACCGAAATCCACAAATTCCAACAAATTGCATCAGGAAGCTCAACTTGAACGGACGATATGTATCTTCTATCATGCGACGGAACCAATTCTTGCAAGTTAAATCCACAATCAATGTATACAGGTGCAAGAGAATGGCTAGTTAAAGCTGTTATTTCTGTTGATCCACAAATTCCATCAAATTGTGTCTAATGCAAGGATCTTCGTGCATTGTTTAAATCAGAATCAGGTTCTCAAGACAAGGATCGTTCTAATAGATTAAAGAGAATAAACCCTCGTTTCTTCATCTTCATCTTCAAGAACAATGATGAACAGATGATGTTTTTTTCGCAGAACCGTGGTGGATTGCGGTGGTTTGGGTCTAGGGTTGTCAGAGAGAGAAAAGGAGGGGGAGAGAGTCTAATACAATCATTTTTACCCATAGTATACGAGCCGTATAATAGTATACGGCCCGTATACAATGATCGTATACACTGTATACGATCACGTAATTTTTTTTAACTATGTGAATACGGGCCGTATAATTGTATACGGCCCGTATTCATATGGTAAAAAACGGTAAAAATTGGTTTATTCTCTTTAATCTATTAGAACGATCCAAAAAACGAGGTAAAAAATGGTAAAAATTGGTTTATTCTCTTTAATATATTAGAACGATCCAAAAAACGAAAGGGATTTCGAGCAGTTGGTATTAAACCAATCATTTGTTAATGTATATAACAGAGTAACCCTCACTACTAAAGACGATCTGGATCTGGAATTGAATCATAACTTTCGAATACTTCAAACATTCTAAACCCTAACTGTGTATTCTCTTTAATCTATTAGAACGATCCAAAAAACGAAAGAGATTTCGAGTAGTTAGTATTAAACCAATGATTTGTTGATGTATATAACAGAGTAACCCCCAATTGGACAACCGCAACCGGTGATGAATTTGTATACACAACTGAACGTTCATTACTGTTCTGGAATTGGAGAACCGTTGTATTGAACCAACATTTCCTTCAAACATTCTAAACCCTACTTGGAAACCGGTGTATGTGCTTGTGCTGTAGAAACCGGTGGTGAATTTGCGTACACAACTGAAGGTTCAGTGGACGAAAAGTTTCTTACGAAATGTACGTGACAAAACAAGGATGTTGGGAATTAAACGCATGTACGTGACAAAACAAGGATCGTTCTAATAGATTAAAGAGAATAAACCAAGTACAAAATCATCTGCTTTCTGAATCTGAATCTGAATGTTAACTTTGACTCATAAACCCTTGAATCCCAATGCTTCTCTAAAAGAGCCTGTATTAGAAACCATCCTATGTCTTTTACCAACCGAAGAGGCAGCAAGGACAAGTATTCTCTCTAGGGAATGGAGGTACAAGTGGATGATTACTGGGAAGATTACAATTGTTTTGAGTTTTGTCAGATAATACTTCATTTGTCGAGAAACCATGCTTGATTTATGTAAAGATCTCTACACAAACTCTTCTACATCTTTTAACCAATTGTCCATCACTTAAGACCTTGAAAGATTTGTTTACGTTAATTTTCAATAATGTTGGAAGGATTGTAGTTATAGAACCCGACAAACCAACAAAATCCGAATAGTTCAAACATTCTAAACCCTACCTGTGTATATGCTTGTGTTGTAGAAACCGGTGATGAATTTGTGTATCTGAATCAGGTTCTCTGCCTTAGATCGGTCATTCCTTGTGATACATGAACGTTGTATTCTTGTCTTTCAGAAGAGTTGGAAATAAACCAACAAAATCCTGATAGTCTTCTATGATGATTTGAAACATTCACGAACCACAATGGACTCAGACTCATACTACTCACCCTCCCCCGAGGAAAAGTTTTCCGAAGACTCAAGATAAAGCAGTTGGTTTGTGTTCATATCAGCGTTGTTTATCACCCTATGTGAGCATTGGAAGCCCGACCCCTAGCAGAAGAACCCGACACGTCTTCTATGATGATTCGAAACATTCACGAACAACAATGGACTCAGACTCATTGTTGCGAATTTGGTTTCTTCGGTATGGGCTGATGAAACCGAAGACTCAGTCTCCTTACAACTCTCATCAAATGCCTCACCCTTCCTTATATTATGTAAATATTAAATAAAGAAGGCTAACACCATGCCCGTAATCCCGCGTTGATAGCTTCCGTTTTATTACAGTCATACGACACGTTTTTTTGTTCTTCAATCTTTGTTACTTGTTAATGTTTTATTTTTTTTCTACTTTTAGAAAGGTTTGAGCACCTCACGACTGTAAAATGTCTCGTGTGATTGACACCTTAAATCCCTTAAATAGTTTGAGAAAAATCTAATTTTCGAAGAATACGAGCCGTATAAAAGTATACGGCCCGTATTGTTGGTGCACTACATCTGTCGACTTCGTCTTGTATCGAGTCTTACACTAGTTAGAATAGATCAGGGCACGTAGAACGAGAAAATGTGAAAGAGTTAGAGAGATTTCGCTTGAAGGATTTAATGTATATGAGATTTCGCTTGAAGCAGATCAAGCGAAATCAATATGTTAAGATTTCGCTTGAGTGATGCTGAAGCGAAATCTCAAAGTCTATATATAAGGGTTCAGTGTCAAGCGAAATCAGGAGTTGTGATAAGTTGTTATTGTGAGATTTCCATACCGAGGTGCTGCCGGTGTGAGAACTGATTGTAATTGCTTTCATATCAATACAAATCAGTGTTAAAGTGAAGATTCAGCTGTTTACAAGTCAAATACTTGTTTTCCGCACCTGTATTTGATGGAATTCCTCTGAACCGACTCGTTTAGGTCGCGAACCCGGTCCTTTCAATTGGTATCAGAGCACAGGAGGAGGAGTTCTGCAAAATTCAGCCGAAATCGATCAAAATTTCTTACTTCTACACCTTCTTTTCTTAGTTCAGAAATATCTCACGGTCAAAATTGATTCAATTTCTCACGGATAGTTTAAAAGTACTAGATAACAAACCCTTGAAAGTTTCACAGCAAAATTCGACCTAAAAAGTGATCAAAATCAACCTTCGAATGGATTTCGCTTGAAGAACAAAGCTTCATTGAACGATTTCGCTTGAATTTTCAAGCGACACTTAACATTTCGCTTCAAACAAAGTTCGTTTTCGCTTCAAGATTTTCGCTTCAAGGTGTTCGCTTCAGGGTTCTTTATTCAAGATCGCTTCAAAGTTTTCGCTTCAGAAAGTTTCACTTGAACGATTTCGCTTCAAAGAATTGATTAGTCTCGCTTCAACCAGTTTGACAGATTATTTCGCTTGAAGAAAGTTCAGTTGACCAGTACCGCTTGAAAGATAGTATTTCGCTTGAAAGTGTCTAAAACATGGACAACGATTTCCACAACGCTTTTGCAACATCGCCTAGTTCATCTTCCATTGCTCAGAACATGAATTCAGAAAACGAAACGGGGACGACTCAGAAACCCCCGAAGCTTATGGGAATTGAGGAATACTATGGGTGGAAAGATAGATTCGAAAACTGGGTGCAGGCAAATCATTTGAGATCATGGGAATGTATTTTAACAAAGTATACTCTACCACTAACCGAAATGCAGACTGAAAAACAGCTTTCAGATTTTAGTAAGGAAGAACGGGAAATATACCGAGCTGAAAAGATGATGATCAGTTTACTTCAACAGGCCATCAAAGAAGACATCTTCATACTACTTCAACATGACAAAACATCACAATCAATATGGGATGCTCTAAAAATTAAGGTTGAAGGCAGTACGAGTATGATTAAAAGCAAGAAGGCATTGCTTAAAAAGGAATTTGATTTGTTCACAAGTTTGCCCGGAGAAGATACAAAGAAACTCATTGAACGATATTGTCACTTAGTGAGAACAATGTCAATGATGAACATTAAAAAGGAAAATGAAGAATGGGTAGATAAACTTGCTGATGCGTTACCTCAGAAAGAGTGGGGAACTTATTTGATGATACTGAAGAATACCGGAGTTTATGATAGGTTATCAATTTCTCAGTTCATTGAAAAGATTGAAAGTCAGGATTTGGAACAGCAGAAGATTGCTAGGATGAATAATCCAAGTGGTCAACAAGATGTAAAGATGTATTACAAGGGTAGTGTTTCGAATTCAGAAGCTGAAAGAAGTCCGAAAATTCAGACTGCATACAGTGTTGGGGATACTACTGAAAAGATTGATCAAAGCTCAAACAAAAACAGCAGTGGA
This sequence comes from Helianthus tuberosus, assembly GCA_030545235.1. Classification (NCBI taxonomy): domain Eukaryota; kingdom Viridiplantae; phylum Streptophyta; class Magnoliopsida; order Asterales; family Asteraceae; genus Helianthus; species Helianthus tuberosus. The sequence goes on from CM060430.1 coordinate 154,693,029, forward strand.
TTCTCATCATATCCAAGTGTCAATCCAAAGACTTCATCAGAAAGTTTTCAGTCTCAAAGCACAAAGATGGGAAATGGTTGTGTGATTCAATGCAACATAGCTCTAAATCTTCCAGAAGGTCAAAGTTTTTCTGAAGACATTGCAAAAGATCATATGGCATTACTTGGTTCCGTGCTTATCTCATATGAAGGTTTAGTGGCTGGTCGAATTGGAAATCCTATGCTTACTAAAGAGGATTACGACCAAATAGATGCTGAAGAGATGGAACTAATGGATATCAAATGGTGTCTTGCAAGTGTTCTTAGACGTGCTGAAAAGTTCAAGACAATTACCGGGAGAAATGATTTTCTTGATGCTTGTGTTTCTACTTTAGGTTTTGATAAATCTAAAGTTACTTGTTTCAGGTGCAGGGAAAAAGGTCATTTTAAGCGGGAGTGCAAGAACAGAGAAGTTAGTGGTGCTCAAAATCCTTTTGGAAAAGATGACTACTACCGGAAAGCCATTTATCAGCAAGTTGGTCAGACACAAGAATTACAGACGGCTCATGGTAGAAAGATTGAAGATTCAAAGAAAGGATGTTTGGTAGATTTCAACTGGAGCAACTACATTTCTTCTAACAGCACAGCATGTATAGTGGATCAAATTGATGAACAACTACCTAAAGGATTCAGCTGGGATATGTTTGTTGATGAAAAGGGAGATTTCAAAGCTTTCATTGCAAAGATTGTTAGAGAACCAGACTTGTTTGCAAACTGGATGAGATCAATTGGTGAAACAGTGAAAGATCAATCGATTACATCTGAAGAAAGTTTAGAAAGTGCTGATTCTGAGTCATTAACTACAGATGAGAGTGTACAAAATGATGATACTTCAGAAAAGGAAGTTGCATTTGATCAAACACCATCTGATTCTGGTATATCAGAAGATGATTCTGACAAATCTGTAGAGTTTGATAAAACACCGATTGAGATTAGCAGTGATGATGAGGAAGAGAAACATATTAATGTGGCTAAACATCATCTTTCTCCTGAAAGTTTTCATTTTTATTTTGCAGATCGCATGGAGAAACTGAAGAAGAAACAAGCTGCTAAAGAACAACAACAGAATGAGGAAGTTAAAGTAGTTGTTGAAGAAAATGTGACTGAAGCTGAGAAGGTAACTGATGAAGAAAAAGTGATTGAAGTGGTAAAAACAATTGAGATTGAAAAGATTGTTGAAATTGAAAAGCCTTGCAAGAAGTGTTTGGAAGCTTGCAAAAATTGCGAAGAAAAAGATGTGATTCTGTTTGATAGAGAAAGACTGATAGAAAAGCTACTATCTGACATCAGCTATGTAAAAGAGTCCTATAGTGTGTTGAACAGAACAGTGACAGGTCTTCAAACAACAAACTCTGAAAGAGAAAAAGCTTTAACGATGACGAATTCTACGTTGATGGCAAAGCAAAAGGCAATTAATCATTACATCGAAGAAAATGCTAATCTAAAGCAAGAGTTGGAGAAAGAAAAGATTGAGAATGAAAGGATCAGAAGGTTATTACTGAGTTATTCTTGTTCTGATTATGTTATTGATCGAGTTTATCCTACTGTTGCAGGTTTTGAAGCATTTCAGGATGAAAAGCAAAAGAATGAGACTGGTAAGAAATCGACTATTAAATACAACAAGTGTCCGCCTCCTATCTGGGAAGGGTATTCTCCTAGAAAACCAAATGAGGAGCAAGTCGAAAAAGCAGTCAATATAAAGTTAAAATCCGAGACAATTGACGTTTTACCAGATAACATTGATATCACGTTTACCTCGTTTGATACTGATCATGAGTCTGAGTTAATCAAAAAGGTGGTCGATCAGGTGTTGGATACTGAAGAGGTGTCTGAGTCAAAGTTTGAGTCTGGGGGTTCAAGTTCGTCAGTCAACAGTTCAAAGTTGTCGGAAAAACGATCTTACAGTAAAGAATTTTTGTTATCAAAGGCAAATTTGGATGATGAAACATTTGAAGTTGCATATACTTTAAATGATTCGGACAAATTATACTCTGACAAAGAGTTTCCGTTGCTGAAAGGAAAAGGACAGGAACTGGAGTTTTTCATCCAACTGGAGTTTTTCAACCAAGAGACACAAGAACTTGTTTTCAATGCCAAGTTGTTGGACATATTGCTCACAATTGTCCAAACAAAGTCAACAAAAAACAGGGAGTCTCTGAAAAACTTAAAGAAAAAGTGGTTGAAAAGAATGATTCACCAACTACAAACTTAAAAAATTTTGAAAATTCAAAGAATGAAGTTGGTGAAAATTCTAAAAGATTGTACAAAAAGAGTGCAAAAGATAATCAAAAATGGATTGTTAAAAAATCAGATGTACAATCTGACGATGATTCTGATTCCACAAAATCAGAGGAGTCACAAGGTGAGATCAAAGATTTGATGAATGATGTTGACATTAAATCACTGAGTGTAGAAGAGATTAAACAAATGGTTGATAAAGTAGAAAGCTCAGATTTTAATGTTGAAAAAACATTTAATGAAAATGTTAAGAAAATTTTTAAGAAAATGCTTGATGGGAAAGTAAAGGGGGTTAAAGATTTTTATGCAACTAAAAAGGCAACTTACAACCCTACTGCACAAGAATTGGAAGCCACCAAGTCTAAGAAGACTTGGGTGGAAGTTTGTTTTCCATGATAGTCTAAGGACTATGCCGGAGATCCCAAGTTTATATCGTGGATCAAGAATCGGCATTTTTCTAATGTTTGAAGTTTTTGTTTAAAAATTTTTGATAGTGTTTGGATGTTTACAGGTTGTATGAATACGCCGGAGCTTCCAGGTTGGTAAGTGCGAAGCAGGAATCGGCATTCTGATTGGTAAAATGGTGATGTAGACGTAACATTCCTACAAGTGATATTGTGTTCTACATGTGGTAATTTTTACAATTGGTATAGTAGGTGCATACATGAAAAGGTTAATCAAGGTCATTAAGTTGAACTTGATTGGACCATACTTACAATTGGTATTTCGAATAGACAATGTGATGAACCACACCCCGAATCTAAAAATGATTATATCATAAAAACTTATTTTCCGGAAAAATCATTTTGATTAAAACAAACTTAAGTGTTTTGAAATCTAAATGAGAAAATAGTTTTGTGATAGAGGGAGTTCTGATTGTTTATGCCAAGTGAATGGAGACTTGATGCAATTCGATATCAGTTGTCACTTTATTGTACAGTTTATTTTCAAATTTCCTAAAATGTGTTTGCATTTTAGGGGGAGTAAAATCCAAAAACATTTGAAAATTTGAAAAAGACAAAAACATGATAAAATTAAAAATGAGTTTTTGTTGCATATAGAGGAAATGATAGTACATCAGTGGACTATCACAACATGCTAAAGAAATGTAAAGAAAAATGTGATAAACAATCTTACTGTGGATATGTCAGTAGGTTTTTGCACATTTAGTAGATTGTGACGAGATATAAACCTAAATTTCAAACTTGCTTGTTCTGTGGGTTAACACAAACTTGGATATATAGGTAACCCCTGAAATCTTGTTTGAAAGGTCCCTTATTATGAGATACTAGGTCTTTATGCTCAGTGATATCTGGGGTATTATCTCGGGACTTCTGCTGAAAGAAATTTCTGACCTAGTCCCCGGATAATGCTTTCTGCAAATGCTTGAAACATAGCATCGCCCTCAGCAAGCTGATGAAACAATAAAATTGATAGTCGCTGCTGTTGTAATGCAAAAAGATCCTCTAAAGGGGACACACCAAAAGTCGAAGCCGTCATCTCTCTGCGTATACGGGAGTATCGACCTGAGCTCTCACGGCCCTCGTACTATAATTTATTCCCTGACAGATATCATCTGTGGTATACTCACCTGTAAGACTGAATATTGGGATCTGGATACGGGAGTATATTCAAGTAGTGGGACACACGGATAAGTTTAAGTTGCTTAAAACATTAATATCGTATCTCGGATCAGTTGAACTTTGTGTGAAAATTTAAGTGGACAAATATACTGACAATCTAGGTAAATTGTTTAGAACTTAATATGAAATGAAGCTTAACGGTGTTAGTGATATGTTTCATAAACTGATATGATCCTCTTGCACAAACTCACAAAAATATTGTTTGTAAATATTTCTTTATTGCATTCCTTTACAATCAAAAATTACAAAAAGATTTTAGTGTGTTTTAGCATAAATTTTGAAAAAAAATCCAAAAAGATTTTCGACAACTGATATTGGAAAGCTGATTGTCAAAATTTCAAGTGCTAAACATGATGACTTGGTTGTGAGGGGGAGTGAATCTTAAAATGTCAAAAAGGTTTGTTAAAATCCTATAATTGGTATTTTCTAAAACCTACATTTGGTTCATCATTGGTTTGCAATATGAGAGAGAGTTATCTGATTATATCAGATTGTTGGTGCATTTTAAATTGTTACATTTAGAAAATTTATTTCTGGGTTAAGATTGTTACAGGTGAGCCAGGTTAATTCATTCAAAGCTTACAAAAGTCAGAATCTGATCATGAATCTAAAAGTTTGCTAGCTGCTGATGCTGATGAACTTAAGGAATCAAGAGATCTGATCAAGAGAATTAGATAAAAGCCAGGCAATGATCTTGTAAACAACATTTGAGTCAGACATCGATCCTAAAGTAGATGTTGCTGAAGAACAAATGAATACCAGCAAATCGTGAGGGGGAGTCTGATAGAGCCAGGAGATTCTGGAAAAGAAGATAGAAAGAGAAAAGCCCAGAGACTGATCAAGAATGAAGATGTGAAGACACAGCATTGGTGTGACTCGATAGTCGACTCGTCAACATCTGAGGGGGAGTCTGTTGGTGCACTACATCTGTCGACTTCGTCTTGTATCGAGTCTTACACTAGTTAGAATAGATCAGGGCACGTAGAACGAGAAAATGTGAAAGAGTTAGAGAGATTTCGCTTGAAGGATTTAATGTATATGAGATTTCGCTTGAAGCAGATCAAGCGAAATCAATATGTTAAGATTTCGCTTGAGTGATGCTGAAGCGAAATCTCAAAGTCTATATATAAGGGTTCAGTGTCAAGCGAAATCAGGAGTTGTGATAAGTTGTTATTGTGAGATTTCCATACCGAGGTGCTGCCGGTGTGAGAACTGATTGTAATTGCTTTCATATCAATACAAATCAGTGTTAAAGTGAAGATTCAGCTGTTTACAAGTCAAATACTTGTTTTCCGCACCTGTATTTGATGGAATTCCTCTGAACCGACTCGTTTAGGTCGCGAACCCGGTCCTTTCACGTATACACGTTCGTATACATTGTATACGACCAGACAAATTATTTACACATGGTGTATACGGGCCGTATACTGTTATACGGCCCGTATGGAATTAAAAAAACTGACAAAGTCTGCTGGCACAGACTTTGTTAGTTTTTTAAATTCTATACGGGTCGTATAACATTATACGGCTCGTATACACCATGTGTAAATAAGTTTTTACCATGTGTTAATATTAGGACCCTTACAAAAACACTTTCTTTTGTGTTTTTATCTATTGCGTTTTAGGAAAACACATTTTTATGTGTTTTTTGGTCCAATGCGTTTTACAAAAACACATTTTGAAGTGTTTTTAGTCTATTGCGTATTAGGTAAAACACATTTTTATGTGTCTTTAGTCCATTGCGTTTTAGAAAGAACACTTTCTCTTGTGTTTTTAGGCCATTGAGTTTAAGAAAAAAAAAAACATTTTTATGTGTTTTTTGGTCAATTGCGTTTTAGAAAAACACATTTTGAAGTGTTTTTAGTCCATTGCATTTTAGGTAAAACACATTTTTATGTGTTTTCAGTCCATTGCATTTTAGAAAGAACACTTTCTTTTGTGTTTTTGGTCTATTGCGTTTTAGAAAAAAGTCATTTTTTACGCTTTTTGTCCATTGCGTTTTACGCAACTGGGTTTTCGAAATTTTTATTCAAAAATATAGCAATAGTATACTCGTTTTAAAGATAAAAAACGCTCGTTTTTTTGGTGCAATTTTATAAAAAAATAATATCGTATGAAAGAGTTTTTTTAACGTTTAAAAAATGGGGGAAATTGGAGGAGAGAGAAACTAGTTCCCTGGATTGACCAGAATGTACATACACAAACCCACATGGTTCCTTTTTTCTTTAATTTCACGTATTTAATCTTAGCCCTTGATTAAATCAATTGATAGTCAAGATTACTTACTAGCCTTGCTAGCAAAAAAAATTCATATTATATCCTGACCCATCAATTCATTCTAACATTAACACAAATCAATTAATAAAATTGTATGTTTAATAAAAATGTAATTTTCAAACCATGAATCAAAAACTTTACACAAATAAATTCACATAAATAAACTAATTAAGATACATAATTAATTCACACTATCACGAATAGATAATAATTAGTTCATTATAAATTAAAAAGAAATTGACAACATATAATATGAATGGATAATCATAGTGTAGAAATATGACTGAGGATCAAATAGAAATTTTATTTTGGCTAAAAATGATAGAAAGCAATAAGATTATGACATGTGGCAAAATTTAAAATAAAGAGGAAGGGTATCTATACTTTCTATAAAAGAAGAAATCCAAGTGACATAAGAAAAGCTGATGTGTCAGCTAGAGAGCATGTCCAACAAGGCTTTTCTTATGTCATTATTACATCATAAACCTGAATATATAAGACACTTTAAAATACATTTAATGTTCTATCAAACCACTGCCTTGTGTATTTTCAAATGTTAAAGGTCTGGCCCACATTCCAAAGGGCAAACCACTGCCCATCTACGAGAAAGTAGTAGCTGGTTTCTTTGGCAAACGTATACTTAGCAGCAGCAGTTGTTGTTATCTTCCATAATGCTTTTAGATCAGCAGATGTTTAACGCTAAGTACCGGGAAATTCAAATTCAAATATGCATGGGAATAAGTAATTAGCAATTAATGCATGTCACTCAGAAACTCCTGTCAATCATCCTTCTTATATAAGGTTTTTTTTTCTAATTTCCCTCTTCATATTTCATCACGCTTTCATCTTCTCTGATTTTGAAATTTGAAATTTGAAATTTAATCACAATCCGAATTCCGAATTAGAAGCATGTCAATATCACTTGACAGTAATAATCTTAGTTTTGTTAACGATTTGAATCCTGGGAAGGATAGTGGAACATGAAGGCGAGAATTCTTCGAAAATGGAATCAGGGTTACAAGATGGAGATCATCTTCATTGATGAGAAGGTAATTTATATCTCTACTTTTCCGTTTTGTTATTATTTTAGAAAATGTAGTGTTGTATGCTAAGAAGATACTTTCTTTAAATGTTCTTCAGGGTGTTAAGATTCAAGCAGGTATTAAGAGTCATCTGATACCTGTTTTTGATGGACAGCTGCAAGAAGATGCTGTTGTGATTCTGTCGAAATTTGGTGTTGGTGAGAATAAAGATTTATATAAAGTAGTAGTGCAGCCTTATAAAATCAACTTTTATAGATGCACGACTGTTATTCCTGTGAGAGATTGGCAAGGTGTTGAGTATGGTTTCAATTTCAGAGCTTATGAAGATATTCTTCAAGGAGAGGCGTTAAATGCTTTGAGTGTTGGTAGTGTATATTTTTGTAATCATGTCTTGCTTGTATAATATTAGAGAGTTTTACTTATATTCTTGTATAATGTGATCATATAGATGTTGCTGGATCTGTGATTTGTTGTGGAGATCTTGAAATCTTTGATCGACCTCCAAAGGAGACTAAGAAGATGAATTTCGAGATTGAAGATTTGGAGTAAGTTGTTGTTTATATGTTCAGTCATGTACTGATCATTGAATGTATTTAATGATGTTAATAAATAAGATGAAGAATGTTTGTATTTAATGTGGGATCATGGTAATGGTAATAAATGAGATTTATAGCGTTTGTATGTAATGCTGAATAATGGTAATAAATGAGGTCTACAGTTTATTCTTAGTGAATATGGTAGTTAATTTATGGCTCATTTGCTACTTTAATAAATGTTATAGCTTTCCTGGTTGATTTTCTGTTTTTATTCATTCAATGTTTTTTGATATGAATATTCTTTTCATGTAGGGGTAAGGTTTTGCGGTGTACTGCGTGGAATGATTATGCTCTGCAGATTAAGGACTTCATTTCTAAAATCCTACCTCATGAGCTTGTGATGGCTGTTATACAGCATGGAAAGTGTAAGGAATGGAAATGTATTTTTGTAAAAAATTTCTGCAAATCATAACTATACTGTTTATTTCTGGCAATATAAAAACAGGTATACATTAAATATCTATATACTTTTCCATGTAGGTGAATATACTGTTCAAAGTGATAAGTTTGCAACACGAATTTTTCTGAATGAAGAAATTGATGAAGTTGATGAGCTAAGGAGGAGGTAATTTTTCAATGTAATTTCTATTGTATATAGATGTTCAAGTCAAATACTTGGTTTCATCTCATTTGTATACTAATTCTAATCATTTGGGGTATTCAAAAGGCATATACTGAAGTTTGGACAAGGGAGTGGTTCTACTTCTCAAACGATACTATCGTCTCAGAGTGTTTTTCCATTACATAAAGAATTTGTAACTGAAAGTGTGAAGAAACATGTTGATGAGATTAGCGAGATAGAAAAGGTTTCACATCTTTGTATATAGTTTGGTTATTTGTTTGGTTTGTCACCTGCGTGTTTTTACAGGAAGTGTCTTGTATTTTTACAGGAAATGTCTTGTGTTGTGGTTGCGACAATTAAGATTGTGCAAGAAGAGTATGGTTGGTTTTATGCTGGCTGTCGTAAGTGTTTCAAGAAGGTGATGGGCAAAAGTGAATACTTGCAGAATGTTGAAAATGTTTCAGATGATATTCTTCGATTGCCTGCGACTTTTTTGGTTTCTATCAGATGTCATACTGAATGTACATCGATCACGACAAAGTAAGTAATGATGATTATTTAGTGTTATATTTATATAAGTAACATTCTAAGACTGATATTTGAATATAGTTTTGCAGTTTACTTAGTTAGTTGTGTATATTTCAGGTTCAAGGTGCAAGTGTGGGTGCAGGATGAGACTGGTAGTTTTTCTTTTGTTATGTTTGATAGAGATGTTCAGAAGCTTCTTGGATTAGCGACGAGTGACATAAGAGAGAGGCAGGTTAAGGCCAATGATACTGGATTCCCTCATGAGCTATTTCGATTGGTTGATAAGAAGGCTGCTTTTAAGATTGATGTTTCAGAGTTCAATCTTAAAAATTACTATCGTGTTTATACTGTGCAAAAAACATGTGATGATCCAGTAATAATTGCTGAGTTGGTTGGTGGAGAGGGTAATGGTGATGAAAATACTAATGAGGTAGCATATAAAATTACTCTTTCAATCTATTTATTTTTCTTTTGGGTTTTAAACACTGCATTCTGTACTTTTTTATATGATATCATATATTATGATCCTTTAGGTTACTCAAGAGGTAGCTGACGTTAAAGACGTTAACCTTTCAGACTCTTCCCAGGTGTCAGCTGAGCGAACTTCAAGGGTGAGTATTTATTTTTAAAGTATGTTTAGTACGTTTAAAAAGAGTTCATTATTTTATTAAATGAGATCAATAGTTGTTTTGTGATCTGTTGCAAGGATGTTGTCTCTGTTACGGCCGACTCTTCAGCCGTTGAAGTTGAAAAGGATTCTGGATCAAGTCCCAATGGAAAGCGGATGGCTCGAGATGCTGATGTTGTCAACGTTGGTGAGCTATCCACTAATGTGAGAAGAACCCGGAAGAAGCTGACTAAGGTTAACAATTAGATGCTTATGAAAAAACAATTCTTATGAGAGATAAGTAGAAACCACTTATTTTTTAAGAATCCTTGTGGTTTTTATTTATGTCTGTTAACTGTTGTTTTAACAAACTGTGGTTAAAAGTTTGGTTTGTAAGGGCTACGATGATAAAAATGATATGTAATGTCTATGGTTTGAATATCAAGTAAGGTTAACCTTTTGTTTGTTATATAATATAACTAGGTTAGAACCCCGTGTATTACACGGGTTGAATAAAAGTAATTTATATACTAAGTAATAAAAAAAGGTTATATCTTAAAAAAAACATATGTATTACAGAGTTGAATTTACCCATATATTACACGGATAAATAAATATAATGTAACTGGTTAAAACATGTAGTCATCATGATATAAACATAAAAATTGGACTTTGATATACTATTTGCTTATTATAACATTTTATTTTATTTTTTATTTATTATAAGGTTAAATTGTTAAATAAATTTGAATGCCAAATGAATTATCATTAAACGTCAAGTTAATTATGAACGTCTAACTCTAGTTTTATATATGTTTGATATGAAATTTCAAGTTAATTAAGAATGTCTAACTCTAGTTTTATATTATGTTAATATACATGTTATTTTGTTATATGTGATTATTTATGTATTTTATTGTTACTTGTATTTTCATTTATAGTTTTAATTAAAAAAGATTGTTTATGCTTATTTTGTTATTACTTAAATATGTTCACTTATAATTTTAATTTAAAAAATAAGGTTATTTATGCTTATTTTGTGGTTACTTAAATACGATTCTTGCAACTGTGTAATAAAGCAAAGGCATGAGAAATTGTAAATAAAAAATAGGGAATTATTTTTTTTATTCTTAATTAAGTTGAACAATTATCATTGGTCCAATTCAATCTAACATTTTTTTTGAACGGCCCTGTTCAATCTAACATTAAATCAAAATTACCTACTATTGTAAAATTAGGATATAATATCCGAAATTTTAATCATAATAGCCAATATTTAGTAGTGATAATTGATTTATTAAATTTGGTATATTAATAATAAATTTGTTTGACTAAATAGATTCTTGGATTAAAGGTGGGAGTATATACGATTTAGCCACATTTGGTAAAAGATTACAAGAAGGTGAGGATGCATAATAATTTAAATTATTATTATGTAATAAGAAAGAGTGAAATCGAAAAAATTGTGATTCTATTTATTTTCTTCTAAATCATCAACTAAAACAGGGAATTATTTTTTTTATGCTTAATTAAGTTGAACCATTATCATTGGTCCAATTCAATCTAACATTTTTTTTGAACGGCCCAATTCAATCTAACATTAAATCAAAATTACCTACTATTGTAAAATTAGGATATAATATCCGAAATTTTAATCATAATAGCCAAATATTTATTAGTCATAATTGATTTATTAAATTTGGTATATTAATAATAAATTTGTTTGACTAAATAGATTCTTGGATTAAAGGTGGGTGTATATACGATTTAGCCACATTTACATGTGTAAACATATAGTTGATAAATATTTGCCTATTAAAAAAATCATTATATGAGTTAAGAGTTTATAATTAGAAGAGATTAAACTAAAATTATAATTATCTATAAGAGATGGCCTAATATGATGACAAGTGTCCCTAAAGTGGTTTCTTTTATTATATAGTATAGATATTGTTATTATACATTATATACATTTTTTGTGATATTGATGGACTGAATAAGTAGTAGGGTTGTAGATTATTGTTAGATTGATGAATGAAAATTTAATCAATTGGTTAGTCGGAAAACTGTTGGGGTCTGAGATACATTAACATCTGTAAGAGGCTAAGCAGTGTTATAGTGTGCAAACATCTGTTAACCCCTAAGCACTGTTAAAAGATCTGTTAAAGGCTAAGCACTGTTATATCGTGCTTCAACAGACCTTATGAGCTATTAATCATCATCTGTTAAAGATCTTATATTATAGATCTTCTGTTGAATTGTGTAATATCTGTTGGTGAACAACAGGACTTAGGTTCATCATACATTTTACTTCATCAGCAGAGGTTCTCTTTAGCAGACCTTTGCTTCAACAGTGTTTATCTTAACAAACCTTTTGGTTCATCAGCAGAGTTTGTTTGGCTATTCATGGACTGGATAAGTAGTAAGGTTGTATATTATTGTTAGATTGATGAATTGAAGAATGAAAATTTAATGAATTGGTTAGTCGAAAAACTGTTGGGGTCTGAGATACATTAACATCTGTTAGAGGCTAAGCACTGTTATAGCGTGCAAACATCTGTTAACCCCTAAGTACTGTTAAAGGCTAAGCACTGTTATAGCGTGCTTCAACAGACCTTATAAGCTGTTGATCATCATCTGTTAAAGATCTTATATTATAGATCTTCTGTTGAATTGTGTAATATCTGTTGGTGAACAGCAGGACTTAGGTTCATCATACATTTTACTTCATCAGCAGAGGTTCTGTTTAGCAGATCTTTGCTTCGGCAGTCTTTGTCTTAACAGACCTTTTGGCTCATCAGCAGAGTTTGTTTGGCTATTGATGTACTGGATAAGTAGTAAGGTTGTATATTATTGTTAGATTGATGAATGAAAATTTAATCAATTGGATAGTCGGAAAACTGTTGGGTTTGAGATACATTAACATCTGTTAGAGGCTAAGCACTGTTATAGCGTGCTAACATCTGTTAACCCCTAAGCACTGTTAAAGATCTGTTAAAGGCTAAGCACTGTTATAGCGTGCTTCAATAGACCTTAAGTTAGTTTCCAAACAAGATATATACTAAGACTACATAACTTCATTCTTAAGTTAGTTTCCAAACAAGAAATTTGTCCATCAAACATGTCAACTAAAACATAAATTATACTAGGCTGAAAAGGTGTTCAAAGATCATGTCAACAAATTTCAAAGTGTATTTTTTCTCCTATTACACTTTTTTCTTCGACTATCTCAAACCACAGCTTTTTCCCCACAGATATTCCCGTCTGATCCATGATACGCTGCCAGTCTGTATGCATCACTAGATGGTTGTTGTCGTCAGGTCTTCTAGGATCTCTCCTAACAACCAGCTGTACCAAAAACTTCACATGACCAAATGACAGTACAGCTCTACGGTAATTATTTAGCTGGTGTTCTCGAACAAAGTTCCTCGGTATTGTCTGTAAAGGAAAATTCTTTCTTTAGTTATTCATTCAAAACAGCATATGCTTTAACTAATAACAGATAGATCCAAGATTATAAGTAAAATCAACCATATTAAAAGTAGATATGTAAATACCAAGTTGTGTGTCTCTAAAACATCGTATTCAAACTGTTTTTTATAATGTGGATGCCTTTTGCGGTGTTGGTAATTGGTACGGCTGCAGTGATGCTTTGTCTCCCCGTGAAGTGCAATCCCGTCTTTGTTAAAAACCTTCACAGTGATGTTAAAGTCGTCTTCAGGAGTACTTCACATCCATTGAAACAGCAGTTGACAGCTTTCCTCAATGTCATTTTCGAAGCAAAAAGTTGTCAATCCTGGTCCCATAAAACCAGCAGCTAATCCCTTTTTGTTTTCAGGAGAGAAAACATAATGCACATCAACTTTACTACTCTGCTTTGGTCCATGTACTTTGGCAACCAAGTTATCAATTTTTAATCTCCTTTGCGACAACAGCTTCAGCAAATCGTGTGGTAAATGCTATAATTTCATATATTTTAGAAATGTCATATTAGATTTTATATAGGATACAAAATATAAATTAGAAGTTTTTCTAACAGTCCAAAAGATACACTGGTAATATATAAAAATAAGTAGCAGTTTTTAACCTGCTTGCAGTATGTTTCTTCTTCAGCCTGTATCAAGCATCCATGAACATAATCTCTGTTCGAGCCATCTTTTCTAATCTCCAATCCCTCATTATTCAAAACATTTAACTCAAATTTTGCTTACTTCAATTTTTTTAAACACAACTTGTCTATTTTGTTATTTCTATAAGTTTCAACAAACCGGGTCCATTCTGGCCCGTTTATCCTCTAACTTTTATGACCGATGCTCTGTACTGCAATCTTATACTTAAAACCCGTATAATCAACCAACTTTATCACTTCACACTTTTTTGGTAATTAGTTAGCCATTATCTTCGGAAGTACCTATGTATATAAAATACACAACATTTAATATATCTTTAATTTTATAAATACAGTTTTTAGCATACAATTGTGATTTGAGCTAATTTGTTCTAAGAATATAGCTTACCAATCCCTCATTTAGGTCTGCCAATTGAGAGACGTTGATAATTATCATAAACTCCATCTGAAAGTAAAAAAATACAATAACAGTTAAATACTAAAATATAAAATCAATTGTATCTGAAAAACATTCTATTTAAGGTATAAAAAAATATCCAACACTCTGTAGGACCATACTTATATGTTGTGTATTTCAATATGGTCCCTACAACCAACAATATGAATCTAACACTGCGTACTTAAATGGAATGAATCAAAATGTAACTAAATAGGTTGATATAAATCTTATTATAAAATAAAGAAAATAAGTTCATATAAGTTTATTTATTTTAACATCAGTAGATTATGATTTTGATGTTTATATAATTTGAAATGAGGAAACTGAAAGGAGCATGTTAAAGCATACCTATAAAATACACAAGAGAACAAAAAAAAATACCTGATCTAAAACTTCAAACTTCTGATCGTCAAGTCTGAGGAAGAAGAAATTGTAGAGTTTTTTCGCCGGAGAAGAAGAGGTGAGATTGTATTGGGATTGTTGAAAATAAGATATTTATCTATTAACTTGTAATTGTTTATTTATTTAACTTATAATAATCTTTAATATCGGGATTTAAAAACTATTTTTAATTATATAAATATAAATATATTAAATTAATAGATAAGTTTTTCTTATTTACCATTTTAAATTTATATTCAAACAGTGGTTATTGCTGTCTAAAAATTGCGATATTTTAATGTAAAAGGGGGTAAAGTATAAATTTTACAAAATTTAATTTCAACCAACCAGTATAAATGTAACATCTGTATTAACTCTATTTAATATACTTTTCATCTCCATTATTGAATATAAGCTCCAGAAAAGATATTCGAAAGTTTTCTCAAATAACTTTCTTATCAAAATCGGTAAGGTTCTATTGCATATTATAGATTACACGCTATAAAATAAAGTATTGTTTTTTTTGAATTTATTGTTTGTATTATATATGTTAGATTAATCATTATTTGATGTTATGAGTATGTGCTTGTCACTGACGGCGTTTCATATTCTCTCTTGAAGCAAATAATAGTTGTAATCCGGTGTATTTTTATTGATTAAGTACTGCATTAACTTAAATGAAGTTACTGATAGCATTCTCTGTCACAATTTGTGCATGCATCTTCGTGATGTTGTCTTCTACATTACGATTGATAAATCAACTATATAATTTTTGGTTGATGCTCATTTGCTTAATTGTTGTGAGAGATGATGATTTTCGTTTTGTGCTTTGTTTTTATAATACGTTAAGTGTGTGAATATACCACTTGATTTTTATAATAACTTGTAAGTTTAAATTGTTTATTTGCATATATGAATCTATCCAATCAAACACCATCCTTTTTACAATTCCTTAATGAAGATGATATTATATTTTTGGTATGTTTTTTAACTTTCTTGCTACTATTAGGATTCTACGTTAATTTTTGATGTAAGATGTTTGTTAACTACTGTTGCAGAATATAACACTTGATTTTCAGACTCTGTTGTGGGGCAAGGAGGTCCCGTATGGGCGAATCGTAGAGTTACTTGATGGTGACAAATCATGGTTAGTACGAGTAAAGAAGAGAGATGATCATTGTATATTTACGGGTGGATGGACAAAGTTTGTTAGAGACTGTTGTTGTTTGAAAACGAAAGATGCTGTATTGGTGAAAGCTATTGGACGTTTGTCGTTCGTTGTCTCATGTTTTAAAGAAAAAGTGTACGAGAACTCTTACATTTCTGCAAATATTAGCCCTGAAGTTGGCATGACTGTAAGTAACGATATATTATTTCGTTACTTACTCTAAATATTTTATGCTATCTCAACAGCTTGCTAACATCTATTTGCCCTTTTAGCGTCTGTTTCCTTATAATCTTAACATCTGTTGACTAACATTTTTAACTTATGTTGACTAAGTCTTTTAACCTCGGTTGACTAACATCTGATATTTAAGATCTGCCCACGTTGCAACCTCTGCTGGACATAATGGATGACAGTTGTTACGAAACCTCTGTTGGAGAGCAACAGAGGTATGTAATAGTTGATAGCCAAACAGTGGTTAGGTTGTGTGTAAATACTGTAACTACTGTTGACTAACTCTGTTGAGTAATTCTCATTTTAACTTTTGTTGACTAATCCGTTGTAACTTCTGTTGCTCATTAGTTCATATCAAATTTACAAGTCTGCGCTAAATATTCCTTTGCTTATTCTATAGCTAATTGCTGACAAATTTTGGAAACAATTCTATGGTAAAAATTACGAGTATGGGATGGCAACTATCTATGTTGGCGAAAGGTTTTGGAATGTGATGATGAAAGGATGGACTGATGGATGCGGATTTACTGATGGATGGTCAAAGTTGATTGAAGAAGTTCCCATACCAGTTGAATCTTGGTTGGTTTTCACCAAGATTGCATCTAAAACATTTGAGCTTTCCGTTTTCCATTCCGAGATTGGAACTGAGGTTTCTTTCAAGAAGGCTGATGTAGTTGTTTTGGATGATTCAGTTTATGGAGATGATGGAGTTGATTTATTGGCTGCGGTATAAAATTTTGATGATATAATACATTTTTTGATAACATGACGTTGATAAGTAACTTTTATTATATTATGCTAATAACTTTTGAAATCTCATTTTGTAGGCTAAACACAAACAGCTTCTGGATTCCGGGGAAGTTGCTTTGGATGATGAGGATGCTGGAGCTTCGGTTGGTAATTCTAAGCAGCTTACGAGTTTTGAGGATATTTTTAATGTATATATACACATGTAATATTTATATATTATTATGATTTAAAATATGGTTTCTTATATATGATTCTTCTTATAAATATAGTTTGCTGATGATGGGCTATTTGATTCAAAGATTGCGTGTCTGGTTGACGAGTCAGATGTTAAAAATGCTGTAAATTTATAATTTTCTACGCATATATTTTATTGTATTATAAGTATAAGAAGGTTTTTTTAAATTTTGTTGTAGCCTGAAGATCATTCTGTAAAAATAGCTGATGATGTTAACGATCGTCAGCTACAGTCTAAAGATTTTCCTGTTCGTGACATTTCTGCCTCTTCAAGTGTTATATCTAATGTAAGTTTTTATTAGTTTTATACTGTCTATTTTATTATTGTCTCAAACTTCAAAGCTGAGTTGAGAAAATAGTTTGTGTTGATAAAGAAAGTTATAAAATTTCAAGAATTTAGAGTTGTTATATTCTAAATTAATTTACTTAGGTGGAAAAGATGCGCAAACTTCATGGCAAGACAATTGTAGAGGATAATAAAGTTGTTGATAGACCATGTAAAGTTCGAAAGGTTCGTTTAGTATCATCCACTTCAGAATCAGTCTTACACTTCACCACACATGCTGAAGACAGACTTGTAAGCTTTTGCAGTCGTTGCTTTGTTTCGTTATTTCAATAACTTCAGTTATATATCAATATTTTATAAAATTCACGGTTCAATTTTCTGTTTTTTAGCAACTGCCATCAGATGTATCTTCTGCGTTGGATCTTCATACTGGTAATCCTAAGCCTATCAAGATCCAGAATCTTAAATGTGAAGTCCAGGAACTGTTTACAACATCTAAAAAAACCAATACTGGATTCAACTATGCTGTTGTTGGATGGTCTTCTTATCTGAGATCTTGCAATATTGCTTTTGGTGATGAACTTTCGTTAGAGTTTCACAAGTCTACTCAATTGCTGAAGTTAAAAAAAATTGTGCATATCGTGACAAAGATAAAGTCCTCTTAGTTTCATGTCATGATTGTTTGTGGTTGTACATTTGGTTCGTTGCTGGTACTAATTTTGCTTCTTAGACATGTTCTATATGTAGTTATGTCTATAAATAAGTTTCATTGTTAATGGGTGGGTGCTACTTTTTTTTGTGGATAGTACAATGGAAATACTCATATGTATCTTATATATTAACTGATGATGCATGTCTATAGTTGTCTTTTAGCTATAATAGATGTCTTTTAGCTATAATAGATAACACGTTTTGGTACAATATCTACACATATGTATATGTTCTATCAATATGTGTTATGCATGGTTTTCTAACACATGTTGTTAATAACATTATTCTGTTAATATATGTTTACTAACCTTTGTAGTTTCTGTTGACTGACCTTTTTAACATGGGTTGACTAACATCTGATAGTTACTATCTATCCATCTGGCAAGCTCTGTTAGAGATAATGGATGACAGTTCTTATTAAAGTCTGTTGGAAAGCAACAGAAGTTTTTAACAGTTAATAGATAACAGTAGTTTGCTATCAACATAATGGAATTGCTGTTGAATAAACCTATTGACCATTAGTGTATATCAATTTTATAAGTCCGTACTAATTATTTTTTTACTCTCTGTCAATATGGGCTATGCATGGTTTTCTAAGAAACGACCCGTGTTTGCACACGGGTCTTACCGCTAGTTTTAGTTAATGTTACCTAATCTTATCCTTTCTTCTTCTCTCTG
Organism: Helianthus tuberosus; assembly: GCA_030545235.1. Lineage (NCBI taxonomy): Eukaryota > Viridiplantae > Streptophyta > Magnoliopsida > Asterales > Asteraceae > Helianthus > Helianthus tuberosus. The sequence continues at coordinate 154,711,568 of CM060430.1, forward strand.
TAACTTCAAAACCCACCATTTTCAAAACCCACCATCTTCAACATTTTCTTCACTTTCTATCTCAATAATCACTATATTATAGTGCGATTTTCGTCACCAATCAATGATTCAAACACCAAATCAACGTGTTCTTCAACTTTTTTGAAGAACCCAGTTTAATTTCATACAATATCTCATTTTTTCCTGTGATTTTGAACCGAATCACTCGATTCGTTCGATTCGATCGCTGATAAGTGTTTCTAACATTCAAATTTCGTCAATCGGTAAAGAAATCTGAAGAAATCGGCTTTGATCTATGTAAGATTTTTTTTGAATTGCATTTTTACGATCTGGGTTTTTAAATTAAGTCATTACGTTTTACGATCTTGGCGGGGTCCGGGAGCAGCGCCCCTGGGAGCAGGGTCCAAGGGGCAGAGCCCCTAGCTGGAAATTGCCTCATTTTCGTAGACAGTTTTTGAAGTGTTTAAGTGTTTTTGGTCATTGTGTTTTAGGTAAAACACATTTTTATGTGTTTTCAGTCCATTGCGTTTTAGAGAGAACATTTCCTTTTGTGTTTTTAGGCCATTACGTTTTAGAAATAAGACATTTTTATGTGTTTTTTGGCCATTGCGTTTTAGAAAAACACATTTTTATGTGTTTTCAGTCCATTGCGTTTTAGAAAAAAAGACATTTTTAAGTGTTTTCTGGCCATTGCGTTTTAGAAATAAAACATTTCTTTGTGTTTTTTGTGCATTGCGTTTTAGGTATTATTTTAGAAAGTACACTTTCTTTTGTGTTTTTAGGCCATTGCGTTTTAGAAAAAAAACATTTTTAAGTGTTTTCTGGTCATTGCGTTTTAGAAATAAGACATTTCTTTGTGTTTTCTGGCCATTGCGTTTTAAAAATAAGACATTTCTTTGTGTTTTTTGTGCATTACGTTTTAGAAAAAAAATCATTTTTTACGTTTTTTTTTCCATTGCGTAAAACGCAACTGCTTTTTTTTCCATTGCGTTTTATGCAACTGAGTTTTCGAATTTTTTTTTCGAAAATATAGCAATAGTATACTCGTTTTAAAAATAAAAAACACTCGTTTTTTTGTGCAATTTTTATAAAAAAATAATGTCGTATGAAAAAGTTATTAACGTTTAAAAAATACGAGGGGGGGGGGGAATTGGAGGAGAGAGAAACTATTGTACTGGATTGACTACAATGCCCTTATACAAACTTACGCGCCTCTTTTTTTATCTTCAATTTCACTCATTTAATCTTAGTCATTAATTAAATTAATTGATGGTCAAGATTACTTCCTTACCTTCCTAGCTAAAAAAACTTTCTATTATATCCTAACCTGTACAAATATATATTTCTTAGAAGTGGGTTGTGGATAACTTACATATATATAAACAAAAGGGCTTAAAATTTGGGGGCCTTAAATAATGGAAGGCCTAGGCAATTTCCTCATTCTTTAAGCCATTAAGGCTGACACTGAGTGGGAGTAACCCATGACTAAATCTCGATTTTTTTACAGGTTTGTAAGTTGTAACCTATGACTAAATCTCTAACTATTATTATTGTTATTACTTACGTAACATTAAATTAAAATGCTATGTTGGTGACGTATGCCGTTTTTTTTTTAATTTAATTGTTATAATCACTTTTGAACGCATTATTTTTTTATAAGTTTTAAGATACGATATTGTATAAAATTCCGAGTATAACGTTTTGACGAGCTTATTTTATTAGGGGCGTCAATTCTTGACATGACCCGTTAACCCGACACAAAAAAACAGGTTTGAGTCGACTAACACGGCCCGTTTAAAAAACAGGTCGGGTTTGGGTTGACCCGTATTAAAAACGGGTTAGGTTCGGGTTGACCCGTATTAAAAACGGGTTAGGTTCGGTTTGACCCATCAACCCGTTTACCTATTTAGATAAAAAATCTTTTATATTTATGTTTTTGTTTTCTCGGTTTCTATTTTACATAGTTAGTTAGAATAATGTTAATTTTGACACATTATATTATTTATTTATCACACTTATATTCATTATTAAACATGTTATCAATAACCCGCTTAAAACAGAACAACTCGTTTATAAATCGTCAACTTATATCACTCATTTAAAAATATGGGTTAAACGGGTCGGGTTCGGGTTGACTCGAAATAATATGGGTCGGTTTAGGGTTGAAATCTTTGACCCGAATAATAATACGGGTCCGGTTCGGGTTGAACATTTCAACCCACCAACCCATAACCCGTCAACCCATCAACCCATCAACCCGACACGATTGTCACCCCTAATTTTTATCTACGTGTAAATATAACTTTTACTCAAAAGCGAGTTGTGAATAGTTTAATTATTTTATTGTTATAATAATATATTTTGAGCACAATTTATTTTTTGTTTATAACTTTTGAGCAAAATTTATTTTTCGCTTATAACTTTTAAAATACGACGTTTTATAAAATCTCGAGTATGCTGTTCTTACGTTCTCATTTTAATTTGTTTACATGAAGATATAAAGTTATTTAAAACCGAATTGCAAATAGTTATGCATAAATAATTGAAGCACAAACGTACACGTCAAAACTTGTTTTGCAATTTACTTTTTTAAAATAATATATTTTGAGCACAATTTATTTTTCGCTTATAACTTTTAAGATACGACGTTTTATAAATCTCGAGTATGTTGTTCTACGTTCTCATTTTAATTTGTTTACATGAAGATATAAAGTTATTTAAAACCGAATTGTAAATAGTTATGCATACATATTTGAAGCACAAACGTACACGTCAAAAGTTGTTTTGCAATTTACTTTTTTAAAATATAAAGTCACATCATTTTCCTTTTTCTATATTTTACTTATGTAATATAATGTTTTATAAATTTTTTTACTATAGTGTCGCGACGTGCTTACTTTTATCTACGATATGATAAAAGTTTTATTCGAACGTGTGAAATGTATGTGATATTTTTTTCTTTGCCAAGAGGAACCGAAATGTTAGTGTCTAAACAACATCGGTACTTGTATCGTATTCGTTTTATGGCTTTCTTGATGTGACAGTATAAAATTCGCTGAATACAAAGTTGTATTGCAGTTGAGTGTATTTTTTGGTAACGTAAGCTAGAGTGAGTGCCTATATAGTACTGGTACCGTGACAAACCCAACTGATACTGGCCTAACAACATAGACACCAATATTCGTTTTATGACTTTTGATCGATTTAAAGTTTCGGTATCATATCGGACCGATAATGTAACGCCCCAAAATTCGAATTACTTAGTTGCCAGTATGTTAACGCGTTTAAAAGAAGGAAATGTAATAACTAGGTTATTAAACCTAGTTAAATGCCTAGCAAAACAAGAAAGAAAATGAAATTGGGTCAATTATGATTAAGTAACAAACATGAGGGGTTAGTTTTGAATGAGTGAAAAGATAAAATATAAAAAATAAAATTAAAAACCCCACACCCGCACCTGGGCGTATGTGGGTGTTCGACCAGAGAAGAAAAAGAAGGGGGAAACCCCTTCTTAAACCCTAATCGACCAAATTGGATGGATTCTGGCTGAAATCGAACTTGCATGAACAAGATTCTTGATTGTTCAACTCTGTAAAACACATGGTAAGTGGTAATTTCCGATTTGATGATTTTTGTATGAATTAGGTTATGATCAATTCATGAAATTTTATGAAATCGAGCACGAATATATGTTAGAATTATCACATGGACTGTGAATTTATCAAGATTTTGGTGTTAATTAAGGTTTGAAGATGAAACCCACTTGGGCTAACGAAAGTGGCGACATGGGTATAACACCTATGTCGAATTCTTGTTAAAAAATTGATGTAGCATGTTGTATGCGATGAATGTTTGTTTGATAGTTTGAGTATGGTGTGATTTTAGGTCGATTTCAATAGTATTTGAATTTTTAAAGGCAAGAATAGGAAGATGAACATAAGATACTTGTACAATATATTCTATTAGTGTGAAACCCATCAAGTGTTTGATAAAATGCCTACATGAAACTTGAGTTGATTCAAGTTTGTGTTAAAAAGTTAGTAAATTGTCACTTTTGACAGCCCTAGATAGTCATCTTGTAAAGGCCGTATCTCATTCGTTATTAGGAGTTAGACAACGAGCCTTATATCGTTGAAAAGGTTGTTTCGCATATTACATTTCATATTTGGTCACAAGAGGCTGGTTATGAGATTTAGTGGGTCAAAACAGCATGAAAAGTTAGTAAATTCGTCACTTTTGACAGTCCTAAATAGTCATCTTGTAAAGGCCGTATCTCATTCGTTATTAGGAGTTAGACAACGAGCCTTATATCGTTGAAAAGGTTGTTTCGCATATTACATTTCATATTTGGTCACAAGAGGCTGGTTATGAGAATTAGTGGGTCAAAACAACATGAAAAGTTAGTAAATTCGTCACTTTTGACAGCCCTAGATAGTCATCTTGTAAAGGCCGTATCTCATTCGTTATTAGGAGTTAGACAACGAGCCTTATATCGTTGAAAATGTTGTTTCACATATTACAATTCTTATTTGAAAGTCGAAGTCAGATTATGTGATTAAAAAGGGGGAAAGTGACCCCGAACAGCTGCTGCGTGAAAAATGCAGCAATGAAAATAATGTGTTTTATGGACTTAAACCATATGATTTTCTAGTCACCAATTTACTAAACACTAAATATTGCTTCGGGTGAATGTTTACAGTTGTTAAGGTGTGTTTAAAGCGTTACTATGTGTAAAATTGATCTTGTGAACATCGGATATAAAATCAAGTAATCATGTAGTTGTATGTACCACATAACATGAATATGAAATGTGTATGACGATACTACAAGTAGTCTATCATATCAAGATAATTGTGTGTGTTCATAAGTTGGGAATAAGTCAACGAATATGCGAGTGGCATGATTAGACTTATGAATATGTTTATGAGATTTTAAAGAATCATGTATATGTGTTAGAACAATTATGTGTACGTACGTATGATAATAAATTTGAGTGAGTGAATGTTGAATATTGTGGTTGTCGGTTCATGTCATATGTATGATAAGCTTGACTAATGATAGTCTATGTAGCTAAGAGCTAGGAATGGAGGTGATATGAATGAACATGCATACTAACTATGATATGGACGTAATGACTTGAAATGATAGGAATCCCAATTGACATGGACTCAAGAATGGAAGGCTAACGGATCAAGGGTAAATAAAGAAGCTATGCACAACTCGGACGCACGAGGTAAGTGATTCCAATTCACTTCTTAGTAGGTACGTAGTATTTAATATTTACGTGTAGAAAAATATGCAAGAATCATGTAATGAATGAGAAGTATTGAGGTAAGTATTATTTAGTATAACAAAAGAGTTGTTTATAATGAAAGTAAACTAGTAGGATTAGACGGGTCAAATAATGTAAAAAGGGGTTTATAAGCCGTTTGCTTATAAATCAGATTTTGATGCGACCTGAAGTGATAAACGGATCCGTAATTAAATTACGGGCGCGTAGGAAAAAGAATCGGGTAAAACGGATCAAAAATGAGAGAGTTATGTCCGTTTCGGTAAGAATTAATGGCTAGGAAAAGTGCAGAGCTGACACGGCCGGGTGGTTAACCCGACCCGGCCGGATGATCGACATTCATCTAATGAACACAGTGTTCCATCCAAGAAGATAGTGTTCGATAAAGAACCGCGTACCAAGTCCTGTACCTATAAATACTTTGTTTCCTGTAAACCCCAGGATTTCACTAGGGAGAAAGGGGCAATTGATAGTATGACTTGGTTGGATGAAATGGACACAATTGTCGACATCAGCGGTTGTGCAGAAAGGGATGTGGTGAAGTATGTCTCCCAATCGTTCAAGGGAGAGGCACTAGCGTGGTGGAAATCTCTCATTCAAGCTGCGGGGAAGGTCCCACTCTACAGCATGTCGTGGGAACAGTTTGCTGATCTCATTAGGGAGAATTATTGCCCGCAGCATGAGGTGGAAAGGATTGAATCAGATTTCTTAGCGTTGGTGATGAAGGATCTAGATTGTCAAGCGTATCTCACCACTTTCAATACCCTGTCCAGACTGGTTCCATATCTGATAACACCGGAACCCAAGAGAATTGCTCGCTTCATTGGGGGTTTAGCCCCAGAAATTAAAGCCAGTGTTAAGGCTTCGAGACCTGTTACGTTTAGGTCAGTAGCGGATCTCTCTCTATCCCTTACTCTGGATGCGGTCAGGTTGAGATCGCTAAAGAATTCTGGAGAAAGTAAGAGGAAGCGTGAGGATGATACCTCACGGAGATCTGATAAGAAGCACAAGGGTAATACGGACCACAGGAAAGAGTCTGGATCTAACAAGGGTAATCAGCAAACAGAGGAGAAACCAAGGTGCTCGACTTGCCAAAGACGCCACTTTGGAAAATGCAGGTTTGAGACCAATTCTCAATCAGGATCACCTGCATGTGGGTTATGCCAGTCTAAAGAACACAAGACAATAGAGTGCAAGAAGATAAAAGATGCAACATGCTTCAACTGCCATGAAAAGAGGCACATTAAGACCAACTGCCCTAAGTACACTAAAAAGCCTGAGGAAGTCAAGAAGACCAATGCGAGGGTCTTCAGAATGGAAGCAAGAGACTGTTCAGGATAACAATGTCACGATAGGTACTTTCTTTACCAATAACGCTCCTGCTAGAGTATTGATTGATTCAGGTTTAGATAAGTCTCTCGTAGACAATAAATATTGTAAATCTTTAAATCTGCCTGTTAAAACTCTAAGCGTTAAGTATGAAGTAAAAAAAAAAAAAATTTGGCCGATAGTACCTCAGAGACTACTTCAGCAATATTAGGTGGATGTTTTATATCCATTAGGAATTACTCTTCTCCGCTGTCCTTGTTTCGTTAATAGGAGGACTCGTTATAGTAATAGGAAAGGATTGGTCGTCTTGTGACCAAGCCCATATTGTGGGTGATAAGAAGCAATTAATTATCACAAAACTTCTTATGAGACAACCCTCATAATTACATGTATCCGTAAGATTAATTAATATTAAACAAAAAAAATGGTGGAATTGGCCGTCCCCGGAATCGAACCTGGGTCTAGGCCGCACCCTTTCGCGCGCCTAGCCAACCGAGCTAGGTGCCTAGTTTGTGAAAATTTCCATTCTGATTAAATATAAGCACATATAGTTGATATCTCTTTAATCTCTATCGATTTTGAATACCAAATGGTATGACAAAAGCGCTATATGAGGATTGGTGTATCTTAATAAATTCCATAGATTGCTTCCATGCCTGATCAGTATGGAGGTTTAATGCATGGGACCACAAAGATATTTCGATGGTCATAGAGTACTAAAGTCAACTAATGGTATTCAAAGGAGATGTCCAGAATGGAATTGTCCAAGTAAATGTTCCCGATTAAGGAATTTTTGGACTAGTAACATGAATGTGTCACTTATTTGACACAAGCAATTATGGATGAACTGGAGCCCGAGATATGGAAATCTCTCTGTAACCTCCTTGTATCTTGATTATCTTCTCCTAATAATAACCTGTTTACCCCTGAGAGGCAGGTAGAGTTAAGGTTTAAATTCTGTTTAAGGTTGTGTTATTATGAAATCTCCAAAATGGCTAGTACTATCATTGGAAGAATCGAAACCCTGGTTAATTAAGTTTTCTTAATAGAGGGTTCATATAGCTTAACTCAATATCCTGGAAATCCGGTATAGTTAATTAAGAAAGACGGTTCATTTTGCTTATGCATTATCACCGCAACCCTAATTAGGCAACGATTAAGAATTTGCCATCAACTGCCCAGGATCGTCGATCTGTTCGACTAACGGCAAGGATTAGCTATTCCCTAAACGTTAGCTAAGCAGTGGTTGGAATAACCATCTCACCTTAAAAATAAACTTTTCTATAATAATTGATATGTAAATATTAAGGCTACTCCTTGGAGACCTTGTATAGATGGAATGTTAAATGTCTAGTGTTAGATAGAGAATTAGTAAGTCCAATTATCAAGATCTGAAAGTTGCCTGGGGGACAACAAATAAGATTATACAAATCCATAATCGATTGTAGGTTGCCAGTATACGGCAAGAAATCAAGGAGTTATGAAAATAGCAAACTTCCTAAGTTCTTGTTAAGGAATATGGTTTAACAAAAGATATCACCCGGGAAGGATGTACCAAATTTGTTAAATTATCAGGCTAGTTAAGCTCTGAATATATGGAAATCATTCGAAGGAAATCGAATGTATCAAGATCAAGTAGCTTGTAAGCTAAAACCTACTTAAGGAGTTTGAAGGAGCTCGCAATACATTGCACACTAGTGACTGGAGGATGTGTTCCGCCAATAAGTCAAGAAGCACTATCACATAATGATATGCAGAATTATGATGTGATGAGCATCCTGTATCGATTGAGGATCGACAGGTCAAGAAGCTCCGAAAAGGATACATACGCCTAATATAAGAGTCATTTTGGGAGCTTGGAAAGACTCCAGATATGCTATAAAAGTTAAGTCCATTACGCGACAAAGAGTACTTCCAGCATTTTAATAAATCTCGAGGTCGAGATTTCTTTTAAGGGGGTGAGGATGTAACACCCCGAAAATTTACGTCCTATAATGTATTGACACGTGTCATAAGTTTTGAACGCGTGCAAGAATGTTCTTGAAGGACTAAAGTTGACAAACATAGAAACTATGTGAATTTGAGGGTTCAAAGTGTCAACAATGAATAAATATACTTTATAATAACCCTACATGATGTTTATAACCTTAAATGAATGGATCATGGATCATACGAAGCGAATTGTGAAAGAAAGTGAGAGATTACAAACTACAGGGGTTAAATGTGTCAACATGTTAAAGATATACCTCTGAGTGACCTTTTAGCAAACCCGAAGCCTTGTAACGATTAATTATGCTCACTAGAATACACCATAAAAATTTCACCAAGTTTCGTTGCCGTATGAGAAAGTTGTGATAAAATTCGTGTGTGAGGGTTAGAATCGTCACAGTGAAAATTAGGGCTTTTCGGGTGATCACAAAGTTACCCGAGGACTTCACAAAGATGGTATAAGTCTTGAAGCCCTTATAAATCAATTTAGAGGGTTTATAATGCAAGAAATAAGGTGAAAGCGACGTTTAGGAGGACCGGGGGCCAAAATGCAATTAAAGAAAAATGGAAAACCTGAACATAAGGCTCAGGCGGCCCGCGTGAGATTTAACAAAATGTGAGGCGGCCCGCGTCAGACCTGCAGATGCAGAAAAAACAGGCAGCTGCCTGTTGATGCTTGTAACCGACTCAAATCTCATTTTTTCGATACCTTGGGCTGCCTAAGGTGGTTTTTAGCATGTAGGGCACTTGAGGTTGATATTGTAACACTCCTAGACTTAGGTGTTGATGATCCAAGTATGTTTGAAGTTGTTTATAAGACCCACATGTTACTAAATTGATCATTCATCAACCTCTGAGCATTTCTGGAGCGTTCAAGCAGGTCACAAGCATTCCAAATCATCCATTAGTCGTGTGTAAGTATGCCTAACCTTCTCTAATTCATTTATACTTAGTTTATAGCCTAGAAATCAAACCGTCGTAACTACGGTTTGATTTAGCGATAAATCACAATCGGTCCAGAGTTTAGTCGAATCAAAAGTTGTTATAAGTTGGTATTTATATGGTTAATAAACCCGTAAAAGGGCACTCACTGATTCGAATCCTAACTAGGTCGTTTGTCGAGTCAAAGGTTGTCCGAAAAAGTCAACAGAAACATTAATCGCATATTTAACGATACGGAAGGCGTGTAATCTGTTTTAACATTCTTATAACCTGAAAATAAGTATAATAACATGTCTAAACTTGTTTGGTTCGACAACTTTCTGTTTTGAACCGATTCGGAGCCGAAAGTCGCATAGTTTGACTTTCTGCTTTGACCTCGATTCTGACCCGGTTTGGATAGGTTTAGACATGCCTTAAAGTTCCATTAGGACCTAGTTACATGTTGGTATAACCCTCTGCGTTTATACCACTTGAAACCTTGATTGTCCGACGGTTCCGTTAATTGCCTAAATAATGACCATAATACCCTTATAGCCATAAAACGAGATTTTTAGAAATATGAAAGTACAATAATCTTAGTTACTGATTATTGAACATGTCTGCAAAATTTCACGTCAATTGGAAGTCTAGATTAGGAGTTATGCTTAATGACGTATTTATAAACACTTTTATTAATTAAACGGCGTCATTAGCGTAAAGTCTATCTAAACCCAATTTTTAACACCAAACCTTTTACCCACTGATGTTAAATAATATTTTAGGATTTTTGAAGATTTTTAATTATTTTTAAACTGATCATAAGCTAGGATTAGTGCCTTGATTCGGTAAATACCGAATATAACCTTTTCAGCCATAAAATGAGTTTTACAAATCCTTTTGACACGAATCCAATTGCTACTGATTTTATTTATTAAATAAAGTATTTTGAACCTTATAAACTGATTAGAAACTCAGAATCCTCATATAAACCCGAAAATCGCTTTAAACCGACATTTACGCGTATTAAGCGCGTAGTATGCGTTAAAACTATTTTAAACACCTAGGATTAAATACCTACTGATATAACTTATTAAAATAAGTTATTTTACTGATTAGTTCAGACCCGAATCACAGAAATCGAATTAATCCCTTTTATAATCTTTAAAATGACCAAAATACCCCTGCGGGGCATAATTAAGGATTAAACTCGTTTCGGGCATAACGGAAGGTATCCTACTGATATCATGACATATTTAAGGCATGTTAACTTAGGAAACCTGTTTAGGACTCTTATGGTTACCCGTTACGCTTCATACGCGTTCGGTTCGGTTTATGTAACTAGTTTACATAAATTAGCCGAAACGGGTCAAACATTATCGGTTTTATCTCAAAATCCAGAATGTGTATGATATACCCATATTATACAAGTCTCCGAACTTGTCGGGTCTAAATCACATTCTATTCCGGTCTTCGCCTTATCATGCGTTTGAACCGTGTTTCCTCTTAAAACTAACCGGTCTAAGCTTAGGCTTAATTAACGACCCGTTAGAAATCTAATAGGTTATTATAAAACCTTCGTTCCAGATTAGGAGCCCAGTAAAAGCTGCGTACACTTACTGTATTGGATTTATACTTTGCTCAGGTAAATACTCTTAACTTATTTTCCCTATACGGGCTTGGGATACGGCACTATAAAAGTACCACTTGGTCGGGTGTGTAATTATTTAAATCGTATTGTGATTGATGTACTTACAACCCGTTTAATATGTATTATTTGGTGTATGGACTTTGGGGGTTAAATGACCATGTCCCGGATATCCTTGGCATCATTGTATTATAAAATGGCCACGACCTAAGCACGGGGTGTAGGCGTACACCTGACAGATGCCTTATGTAAAAACTGGTAATCCACTCCGAGGTATCATCCTTGTGGGCATTATACCGGATCTGGTAATCCACTAAGAGGATGATAGCCTGTGGGCATTATACCTGTGGCGTGTCTGTTAATCTATCCTAACGGACGACAAATAAGTAAAACTGTATACAAGATTATATACAAATAATTTTCCCAAGTATAAAAGGTTAATTTTGCCTCTGTGCATTTTAATCAAATTATAAAAGATATTTTTGTGCCACGTGCATCCAAATCAATTTTATTAAACTCTTTTAAAATGAGTCAGTTGAGTTGTATTTACCAGTGTAAACTGACGTATTTTCCAAAAAGGTTAAGTGCAGGTGCTAGGCGTAATTGGCTGGCTACTCCAGGCATCATTACTCAAGTCTCGAAAACTCTAGATGTCAAAGTCTGTTGAACAGTTTCCATTTTATTTTGATCCGTCTGTGGATCCTTACTTTCCGTTGTAATACTTGGATATTACTTTATATTCGGATTGTAATATATTATCTTTTGCTTCCGCTGTGCATTCATATATATTGTGTTGTTTGACTATTATGTTGCCAACCACGTCACGTTACTCCCCTACCGGGCCCACCGGTAACACGTGGAAATTTGGGGTGTGACAGCGGTGATTGGCCCCTTGCCTCTTCCCCTTCTCCTGAAGAATCTTGGAGGCATTTTGTCCTGTCAATATAGCATGAGATAACAAAGCAAACAAATATATGCAAAAATAAAGGACAACACAAACAAAGTGGAATTTGTCCTATGTTATATGTCTAGACTCGAAGGTTTAGATATGTGCAATTGTGTGACTGAGATTAAACACAGAAAGGCTAGTGTTTAATTCGCTCAGTGTTGGCTCTGATACCAACCTGTCACACCCCGATTTCCACGTGTCACCGGTGGGCCCGGTGGGGGAGTATCGTGACGTGGTTGGCAACATAAAAGTCAAACAACACAATAATCAATATGCACAGCGGAAGCAATTTAAAATATGATACAACCGAATTTAATATTGTAATATCAAATGTCACAATATTCGGAAGTTTATCCACAGATGGATCGAAATAAAAATAATATTAACGGTTCAACAGACTTCAGGCATCTTAAGCTTGCGAGACTTCTAATGATGCTAAGGAGAAATCCCAGCCAATTTCGCTTAGTACCTGCATTTAATCTTTTTGGGAAAATACGTCAGTTTACACTGGTAAATACATTCAACTGACTCATTTTGGAAAATGATTGAAAATTGGTTTGGATGCACGTGGCATAAACATTTTATTTAACTTGGGAGAATTATTTAAATATATAATCTTGTGAACGAATTACATGTTCCTTGTGCGTTCAGTAGCCCGGATCTTGTCCGGGTTAAAGATTAATAGACACACCACAATATTCTTTTGTGCACTGACGGGTGTACACCTAGACCCCGCGCTTAAGTCGTGGCCATTTCGTAAAATGATGCCAAGGATATCCGGGACATGGTCATTAACCCCCCAAAGGCTTTAAGTAACAAGATTGTTTAAACGAGCCGATCAAATTAGTCAACTACCCACACAACGGTGGAGGATTTGATGCTCGATCAAGCGGTATGCTATATACCGTAACCCAAGCTCGTATAGGGAAAATAAGTTAAAAGTATTTACCTGAGCAAAGTAAAATTCACAATTAGCAAAATGCACGTAGCTTTTACTGGTCCTCCTAATCTGGAATGAAGGTTTTATAATAACCTATTAGAATCCTAACGGGCCTTTAATTAAACTACGCACGATTAAGCGAAGACCGGATAGAATGTGATTTAGACCCGACAAGTTTGAAGACTTGTTTAATATGGGTTTATTATTCACCTTCTGGATTTTGAGCTAAAACCGTTAAGGTTTGACCCGTTTCGGCTAATTTATGTAAACTTGTTACATAAACCGAACCGTACGCGTAATAAGCGTGACGGGTATTCATGAGAGCTATATACAGGTTTCCTAAGTTAATTATGCCTCAAATATGTTGTGACATCAGTAAGATGTCTTTCATTATGCCCGAAACGTGTTTAAACACAAACTAGGCCCCGTAGGGGTAGTTTGGTCATTTAAAAGTTTATAAAAGAGTTTAAGTAACAACCTGAGTTACAGGTCTGATGTAATCAGAAAAAATACATAATTTGCTAATTTATATCAGTAGGTTAAAGTATATGAGTGAAATCTATCATTTATAACCAACTATGCCCCGTAGGGGTATTTTGGTAATTTCACATAAGCCGAAAAGCTCAAAACTGAAGTCTGAGTTTAACAACCTTTGCTTACTATTAAAATATTATAATTTGCCTCAAATATCAGTAGGTATCAACCCTTGTATGTTTAAAATACTTCTAGTACATAATATGCGTTAAAAACGCTTAAAAAGGCGATTAAAGGCCATTTCCGGGTTTGATACTTAAATCTGATATTTTTATATTTCCAGAAGGTTTAAAATAATTTATTTATCATATGTGATCAGTAGCAAAAGGTTTGGAGTCGTTTAGATATGTAAAACTCATTTTATGGCCCGTTAGGGCAAAACCGACATTTACCGGATTAAGCCTACGACTATGAGTTATGCTCAGCCTAAAATTAATTAAAAATCTTTAAATTCCCAAAATAATATATTACATCAGTGGGTAAAAGATTTGATATCAAAACGTATGTTTAAGTAGGCTATACGCTAATTACGCCGTTTAATTAACATAAAGCCTTAATTTTTCGCTAACGAGCATAACTCTTAATCTACACCTCAAACTGATGTCAAACTTTGCATACAAGTTTATATATTAGTAATTAAAGTTTCTACTCTTTTACATTTCCAAAAATTACGTTTTAAGGTAATAAGGGCATAATGGTCAACATATGAGCAATTAACGAAAACATGCATATTAATTGGATAACTAATGAACCAAGGTGTAACATCACAGAGGGTTATTCTAACATGTAACCTAGTCCAATTAAAGCTCTGAGGCATTTCTAAAACATGCCTAAACAGGTCAGAACTGAAAGTCAAAGTGAAAGTCAAACTATGTGACTTTCGGTTCCGAACCGGGTCTAAACAGGAAATTGTCGGGTTGAACATGTTTAGACATGTTCTTACACTTATTACCAAGTTATAACAATGATTAAACAGGTTGTATATGATCTACATTGCTAATCATACATAAATCGCATTTTAAACTTTCTGTTGACTTTTAAATTACACGTTTGACCCGACATTTGACCTAGTTAGAGTGGGAATCAGGGGGAACGCTCTTGAGGGTTTATTACCCACATAATTACCAAATTATAACTACTTTTAATTCGAGATATGACTGAGCCATTGTTGACTAATCTCGAAGTCAAATCGTAATTACGACGGTTTGACTTTTAACTAAATAACTAAGCTAAACTCAATAAAAGAAAGGATTAGCAACTTACTGAAGTCCTAAGCTTGGTTAGTGATCACTTGGAAGCAGACTTGAGCTCCAGGAATGATCAGATAGCTTGAATGAAGGTGTGAAGACTTGTTGCAAGTTCATGATCCTTTTATAGTGAAAATTTCACCACAAATCTTTGACACTTGGGGTCTACAACTCACCATACCCTTCCAACAAGTGTCCTAGATGTTTAGGGGTCGTTTAGGGGCCAAGAGAGATGTGAAAAATCGGTTAAAGGCGCGCATGAAGGCAATGGCAGACAACAGCCCAAAGAATTCGGAGCTGGGCACCCCTAGCGTGACGCTAGGCCCCCCCTCGCGTCACGCTAGGCCTCTTCTGCACAAAATCAACATTTTTAGATTTTGCGATTTGATCCTTGCCCCTTCAAGCTTCGATTAGGCACTTGTTTCTTGCATTGTAAACCCTCATAATTGATCTATAAAGGCTTTAAAACATATACCCACTTTGCTAAGTCCCCGGTTAACTTTATTGTTACCCGAAAAGTCCTAACTTCCAACGTTTACGCTTTAACCCTTCACACACGAATTTGATCATAACTTTCTCATACGATAACGAAACTTTACGAAATTTAAATCGTGTATTCTTGTGAGCATAATTAACAGTTACAAAGCTTCGGGTTTGTCAAAAAGTCACTCAGAGGTATAATTTAAACATGTTGACACATTTAGCCCCTGTAGTTTGTAATTCCTCACTTTTAGCTTCGTATGATCCATGATTTATTCGTTTGACGTTATAAACATCATGTAGGGTAAATGTACAACATATTTATTCACTGTTGACACTTAGAATACGTATATTCACATACTTTCCATGTTTGTCAACTTTAGTCTTTTCATAATATTCTTTCACACGTTTAAACATACGACACGTGTCTACACATTATAGGACGTGAATTTTCGAGGTGTTACAACGGTTATGGTACATCTACAAGCCCTAATTACCAGTTCATCATTATCAGCACACACACTAGCTTAGATTCATAATACAATTAATCATGTCACGCTCAGATCTTTGCGAATGTCATGCGACACAATAAACCAAACATAAACATCATACATCCTAATCATCGATCAAGCCACATGAACGTTCCTATTCAGCCGATTATCACAAGGATTTACCAAACTCATATGATCATATTATCGAAACCATGATTATCATATAACATCAGTTACAACACATTGCTCCTAACATCTACTCAAGTTATCAAATCGTGCACATTATGTAAGACCCGCATTTGCGTCTAATAGAAATGACATCCAAAAGACGCTAGAAACATAAACTTTTAAGATATCCAAACTTTTCACGATTTAAAGATTGTAACATTAACAACATAATTTTAACAAAATTTTTTAACAAAATTTGGGCATGACCCGTCCGTAAGACGAGTGCATCCCTGTTTTATACAACACCGATACGATAATGCCCATGACCCGTTCATACTAGACACGACTAAAAACCATGATATCAAGTTTAAAAAAAATATAACTACTACTAAGGGTGTACGAAAATAAAACAAGCGTTTGACCCAAAACATTAATACAAACTAGCGGAAGCGCTTGGTATGTCATAATATGTGCACGTGCTCGCCCCAAATTGCCAAGTCGCCTATAATGAGGATTTACCTACACTCAACAACAAAACTTTAAGAAGTTAGTCTTTAAATTTATTCCACTTACAATAATCAAAATTTAGTTTCATTCCTTTATTTATATACTTTCGTTTTCCTTACGCATTTGGTTACCCATTTTAATGGGTATAGCATATACTCTCATGTTGAGATTCAAGCATACCATTTGTGACCCGATAACATCGGGTTATTTGCTTTCGACATACATCTTTTGTTCTATCCGTTTAACGGATTGAACATCATACATACCACATTTGTGGTTGCATTCATAACCACCCATTCTAAACGGGTGGAACCTTTATTCTTACTTGACTTTTTCAACTCGAACCGGTCAAATTGCATAACTTGTCATATCCTTTGTTAACATAACCAAATCCTCAAGGGATTTGCTATCTACTTATTAACCGCCGTAAATCATTATAACAAAGAATTGTATCTCGTAATTTATAGCAAAATCTAAGTATAATTTTGTATGCAAACGGAACATACCTCGATCTTATGAGCCTTCCGATTTCTTAGTACTTGAACCTTCTTCCTTCATGCCTATATTAACACATTTATTCATTCGTTTAGTACCCCAAATTTCATTCCATTATTTTCCAATTTACACATAATTATTCTTTCAAGCATTTCATCAAACACTTGGCGGGTTTCGCATTTGCGGGACACTAAGTACAAGCTTTTAAAGCATAATTCCTACTAGTTCATTTCAAAGTTCATCAACAATTAATCAAGTTCATAATATTCTCTTGTCCTACTTAATTTGTTTAAGATTCAAGTACTACAACATCATCACATGTCAATCCTACTCATGATTCCTACCCATTATTCCCACCTTTCAACCTCTAATTATTCATATCAATGGGTTATGCAATTAGCTTTTCATATAATCAAATTCACACATAAGCATACATGATTCTTGTTCTATAGAGAAGTCCTAACTCCAATCTATACAATCTCTTGCAAAATTTCGAGATTGGGTCATAACCCACTTCCTACCATACATCAAAAACACCAAATTGAACTTACCACTTTATAGAGGATGTTAGGTTAATCGAAAATCTGGTAACATGCAGCCGATTAACACTGAATTTCCTTGTCAATTGATGAGATTTGCAAGAACAAGGGTAACCCTTGTTTCTCCTGCTTCTGTTCGATCCCCAGAACACACACATGTGTGATTTTGGGGTTTCCTTCCTTCTAATACCCTTACTTAACAATTTGTCAACACAAAATATTGCGAGAACACGCAGAACACAATGAATCACCTATTTTTTCAATCCTAAAAACCTAAAAAGTAAATGAAAATGTTGCAAATGTAAGATTTATTGTTTCTTATACAAGAATTCAAAACAAAATATGGAAAATTTTCACTTTTTGTATAACCTACACATATGTAGGTTATGTGTAGGTTAAATTAGCAACATGTATCTAAGCTATGTGTAGGTAAAAAAATATGGTTTTTTATGTATATATAATACACATATGAATGTAAGAAACATAAAATTTAAAAAAACATGAAACTTAAATCCCAAAATTTAGTGTTTTAAAGTTGTTCTTTTTGTTCTCGCAATAGTTAGTGTTCTGTAATGATCCTCATCCTAAATATATATATATATATATTGTTATCGAATTATCATGAATAGTAACTTTATTTTTATAATAATATATAGCTTTTTAATATTTTATTATTTAATATTATAATAGTTTATTATTATATTTACTTTTAAGTTTTAACATATTTTTATTATTTTTTACCTTTTTAAAACCATATTTTTATCAATTATTTTTTGTTTTTAATAACTATTTTTTTATTTTTTAAATCATATTTCCGTTATCACATAATTTGAAATTTCTCTAATAACTTAAGTTCGTTAATTTTTTTTTGCTAAAAAGTTAAGTACGTGGTTGTGTTTAATTTTTTTTACTCTCAACATTCCATGTTTTGTTAAAATGAAGTTGTATTCAAAATAGACTATTTATTTGGTGTTGTAAAGTGGCATCATGATAAATTAAATCGATTCTAACGGTTTGGCTTTCTAAACAACATGCCTTATTTGAAAAAAAAAATGTTTGTTTTACATTATTATTGCCCTGTTTCGCTGCAATGCACGACGTCAACAAATCTAATTAATATTATAGCTAAAAAACGAACTAGACTAGAAAAACATGAATGCTTCAAAGAATGGCTAAAAAAACGAACCAGACTAGAAAAAAATGAATGCTTCAAAGAATGAAAAAGACGTCATTACGCGAATTAAATGCAAATGGAGTGAGATATGCCGGATCTTTGATTAAAATAAATAAAAGAATCAATTGTCATTTATCAACCGTCAAAAATTTAAATTTGCAAGAGCACATTCACTTATATGATCTTGAAAATTTCGGGTAAATTAAAATATCATGATGAGCATTCTTTCTTCTCACACTATATGCATCTAAAATCTGATACAAAACCATAAAATATATATATATATACAGATTCGTCTATAAATATCATAATATCTACTTTCTTCATTAATGATGCTTGAAAAATATTTTTAACGGACGTTATTTTAATTATTATTAAATCACTGGATTCAGACAAATTACCCAAACATAAAAGTTACATATTTTACATTTTACATCAAACAATAAAAAGATAGAGAAACTATATCAACACCTTCTTTAGATGAAAACTGAAAAGAAGAAAGAAATATTTTAATTAATGATATTGAAGGTATTATGATCACAAGTATAATATTGTATATTACTAATATTACATCCAAATACAACTCATCAAACTATGCCAGCCATATTTTACAATTTTTTCCCATAGAAGTCAAAACTTTACTTTTAGAATTGGTCATAAAATATCAAATAAAAGATTCAAATGAATACAAAATATTTTTTTTAAGATCGTGACAGAACAAGATTACATGCCACATGAAACACTATATATACCCACAACACAAAACTCACACTATGCAAAACCAAAACCAACCCTTCTTTTCTTACTCACACACAAACAATGGCTTCTAATCTTTTAATCCTCACTCTCATCTTCTTCATTTCTTCATTGTCTTCAACTGCAAAAACCAACCCTTCTTCCCTCTCATCATCACATGTTTCTCATGCTTTGAAAAAAACCGGTCACAAGATGATCAATGAACTCAATTTGCACCCGAATCGTGTAGTCAACATCTTAAAGTCAAATGCCGATTCTTTGGACGATGAACTTAAAGTTTCTGAATCCGGGCTTGCTGAAAAACGCTTATCGTTATCGGTGCTTGGCGATTCTGGTGCAACCGTTGCTGACCTGGCTCAACACGCGGGATATTTTCGTCTCCAACATACCATAGATGCAAGGTATGTTGACCTTTTTTTGGATTATGAGTATATTCTATAGAGTAGGATACTTTGCATAACATTTAATGTAGAAGACATGATATTTACCTAATAACTAACCAATTAGTTATTAAATATTAAAAATAGTTCCAAAGGTAGCATTTTTCTTCATGGGATTTATTTTTTCAATTGGGAATGTTACCTGCCCTTAGAAAAAAGTTGTCATGATTAGGAAAGTTGGATTCTTGAGGACTTTTTGGAGTGATCTTGTTATTTTATTGGTGGAATTTGAATTATGTGGAATCTTTAAATAAAGTACATGTGTGTAGTGTAGGGTACAATAGGCCCATTTTAATGGTTCCTTAACAAGGCCATATACTTATTGTACTTCTAGCTTTAGCACAAGTTTCTGCATTAGTTTCAGGTGTTTGACTATAGTCCATATGTTTTGGAGATCAGGATATAATTAGCGAACGAATTTGTAAAATACACAAAGAAAAACTTAGGGTAAATTACACTTTTCGTCCTTTATGTTTGTAGCGGGTTGCAATGGATAGCCTTTAACTTCAATAATTACAGTCATAATCCTTTATTTGGAAAATACGTTACATCTTTCGTCCTTTAGCACTAACCAGGTTAAAATTTTCAGTTAAATCTTTCCACTTAAGGGTATTTTGGCCATTTCATGTTTTTATTTAATAAAACATCATCTTCCCTAATTCCTCACAACCTAGCCCTAAAATCTCCTAGCCATCTCTCCCTCTCTCTTTCTCAAAACCTCTACTTTGCGTGTGCCAAATGGTGCCTTCAATTATTGTTATAGTCTGCTGTTTGTGTTCATTTGCCCCAATTTATTAACATGAACAGAAAGTTAACATGAGCCTTTTAACTTGAGATCTAGATACATGATCTTGCAACTTTATATAAGATGTAAAGTATGGTAATACATGAGCTTCTTTTTTCTCTGAGAAAGAGGATCGATATGACCACCCGAGAGAGACAGGCGCATATCTTAGACAGAGAAAGAGGGAATTCGGAGAGAGCGATGGGGACGCAGAGGTTAGCGTGGAAGAACCACCGCGTACGGTGGCTCACGGCAGCGGCGCCTCTGGCTACTACCCTCACCACCATCAATTTTCCCGGCTCCCCTTTGTTCAGATCTGATTGTGGTGTTTCTGGCATATCATTTGGTTTGAATTTTTTCTTTTTTGAAAGAGTTTGCTCAGATCTGCGACAAAATAAAGGTTTTGGTGTGGCAGTTGTTGGATACAGATTTGGTGTTATTGGTGGACGAATTTGGTGGCGGTGGTGGCTAGGATACGGTGGTTGTTGTGGAGGTTAGAGTTTGGTTGAAGAGAAAGAAAGAGAGAGAGAGAGGGAGAGAGATGCTGATATAAGGGATAGGTTTTATTAATTATATGTCTAAATAAATGAGTAAAATTACCAATCTACCCTAATGTAATTAGACTTGATTTAAAATTTTAACTTGGTTAGTGTTAAAGGACGTAGGGTGTAATGAGTTTTACGAATAAAGGATTGTGACTGTAATTATTGAAGTTAAAGGTCATCCATTGCAATTTGACACAAACATAAAGGACGAAAAGTGTAATTTACCCAAAAACTTATGTTATTAAAGATTTATTGGAGAGATTAATATTTGCTAAAAAGGCTGCTAAGGCCAGGCAGGGTGGCAGCATTAAACTTCCGTGATAGAGGCTATCACGCGTGGAAAAATTATGATTCCCACCGCCAGTCATACAAACAACGCGTTAAACTTCCGTTTCTGACTCTAGCCGTTATTTTTATAACGCGTGAAAATTAATGGATGTGAGGGGGTGTGGGGGTTTATTGTTAGGTGTTGTGAGTGATGACCATTGCCACTAAAAAAGGATGTGAGTGATAGAATAGTGGCTGATAACATGGCAGGAGTTGATTGGATGCTTGTGAGTGATAGAATTCTATCACTAGTGTGACCACCCCCACCCCCCTAATGTGTCGTTCGAAAGACTAAAATTGGTAATATATAATGTGTGCAGGATGTTCTACTTTTTCTTTGAATCAAGAAAAGCCAAAGCTGACCCGGTGGTCATATGGCTAACCGGAGGACCAGGGTGCGGTAGTGAGTTGGCTTTGTTTTACGAAAATGGTCCTTTTAAGCTAACCAACAACTTGTCTCTTATCTGGAATGATTATGGCTGGGATAAGGTTTCCAACATTATTTTTGTTGACCAACCAACCGGGACTGGTTTTAGTTATAGTTCTAGTGATCAAGATATTCGCCACGATGAACTTGGCGTTAGCAATGATCTCTACAGCTTCTTACAGGTTTGTTCACTCATATCTATGTCGGAATCCACAACTACGTACTTTCAAGTTTCATCCATGGGAATCTAACGTTGTAACCACAGGCATTCTTCAAGGCCCATCCAGATTATATCGATAATGATTTCTACATCACGGGAGAATCATATGCCGGACACTATATTCCAGCTTTTGCTGCTCGGGTTAACCGTGGAAACAAGAACAAAGAAGGGATTCATATAAAATTAAAGGGATTTGGAATCGGGAATGGACTAACCCACCCTGGAATCCAGTATCAAGCCTACACAGATTATGCTTTGGCTAATAATCTGATCTCAAAATCAGATTACAACCAAATAAACCAAAGACTTCCAGCTTGTGAACAAGCAATCAAACAATGTGGTAATAATCCTTAATCTTTTTATTTTTCTTTATTAAATTTCGTTCGATTTTCGTATAACAATGGTGTTGTGTTTTTTTTTTTTTTTTTTTTGCAGGTGCAACAGGTTCAGACATGTGTCAACCTGCTTATAACTTTTGCCAGCAAATTTTTGAGGATATACTATCTTTAACAGACAACATAAATGTAAGAACTTGTAAAAGACAAACTCATAAAATTTAGAAAGTTAAATAATTCTATAATGTTTTTTTTTCAGTACTATGATATAAGGAA
This sequence comes from Helianthus tuberosus, assembly GCA_030545235.1. Classification (NCBI taxonomy): domain Eukaryota; kingdom Viridiplantae; phylum Streptophyta; class Magnoliopsida; order Asterales; family Asteraceae; genus Helianthus; species Helianthus tuberosus. Next base: position 154,734,376 of record CM060430.1, read on the forward strand.
GAAATGTGATGGGAGCTTGTGTTATGACTTCTCAAACTTGGAAAGCTTTTTAAGCAAATCATCGGTTAAAAAAGCATTAGGGGTACCAAGCAATCTAGATTATGTTTCATGTAGTGATTTAGTGTTCCGGTCTATGCTTAATGATTGGATGAGAAATCTTGAAGTTGAGATTCCAGCACTTTTGGAAGACAAGATTCAATTGCTTGTGTATGCAGGAGAATATGATCTTATTTGTAACTGGCTCGGTAAGTTGATTCTTCCGTTATGAAAAAAGAATCCAAGCGTTTTATATTTAACTGAAATAATCGAATAAAATGCAGGGAATTCGAGATGGGTTCATGCCATGTCATGGTCTGATCAGAAAGATTTTATTTCAGCTTCAAATGTTTCGTTTATAGTCGACGGAAAAGAAGCTGGCATTTTAAAGAATCATGGGCCTTTGACTTTTATTAAGGTTCATAACGCTGGACACATGGTTCCTATGGATCAACCAAGGGCTGCATTAAAGATGTTGGAGTTGTGGACCACAAGGAAGCTACTTCCACCCAAGAAGGGTGTGGGTGCGGGTGTTTGATTGTTTTGTAGATACTTAAGAAAATAAAAATTATAAAAAGCTTCCGTTTCGTTATAAAGATCCATGTACTGTAGAAGATAGAAAAAAGTTAAAACTTTACTTGTAATTAGCAAGCAACTTGGCTGATTGGTTTGCTAACCAAAACACCATTTTATTTTTTGAATTTTACACACGTTTCTAACATCATACATGTTCAACAAACTTCTGGACTATTTCTAACATTTAACCCTTATTAGATCATGTATTTCCATTCAAGGGTTACTTGTAAAACATGAAGTTATATGGAATATCACCTAAAAATATCAGATTTGGACAAAAGTATACATAGTAAAATAAGAACATTAGCATTTAGCTATAACACTTCGCGTACAAGTTAAACAAAGTTCTGTTATTCTTTTCATACTAAACTTATCGTCGTTTTCGCGTAGAAATATATTTAAACCCACTATAAATTCATAAAGCCTATACCTAGAAATGAATGATGTTGTGGTTATCTGCAGGTGCAACGGGTACAGATAAATGTCAATCTGCCTTTAATTTTGCGAGCAAATTTTTTTGGATATATTTTTTTAACAGACCACATAAATGTAAGAACTTGTAAAAGACAAACTCACCAAATGTAGAAAGTTGATTAATCTGTAACAATTTATTTCTTGTTTTGTTTTTCAGTACTATGATATAAGAAAGAAATGTAAGGGGTACTTGTGTTATGACTTGTCAAACATGGAAAAGTGTTTAGGTAAATCGTCGGTTAAAGCAGCAATAGTGGTACCAAGCGATATAGATTTTGTTTCATGTAGCGCGACAGTGTACTGGTCGCTGTATACTGGATGCGTAATCTTGAAGTTGAGATTCCAACACTTTTGGAAGACAAGATTCAATTGCTTATGTATGCAGGAGAATATGATCTTGTCTGCAACTGGATTGGTAAGTTTAATTCTTCAAATATGATGAGCTACATCACGAATAGAAGCACCTGATTCACCTAGATCAATTCAGCCATATAAAATGACCGAATTGGCCTTCTCGTTAACAGAAAAAATAGATGAAGTTAACCCAGTGGACTAAAATGGCAACTGTGAAACCTTTTTGGACCCACAGGTTAAAAATGAAACCTTTGGTCTAAACTAGCAAAATGGCCCAAACCACAGGGACTAAAATGGCATTTAACTCTTTTTTTAATCATTATCGGAGACGGCCCTGGAGATAAGGAGATCGATATTATTGATTGGATATCTATAATACAAGGGATACAATGGTATATATAGGATAAGCAAAATTGGAGAATAAGCCTAATCTATTTTAGGTGTTGATAACCATAATAATAATAATAATAATATATTTATAACAGTAACTTATTTCTTGTTTTGTTTTTCAGTACTATGATATAAGAAATGTAAGGGGTACTTGTGTTATGACTTATCAAACAATGGAAAAGTTTTAGGTAAATCATCGGTTAAAGCAGCAATAGGGGTACCAAGCGATGTAGATTTTGTTTCATGTAGCGCGACAGTGTATTGGTCGCTGTATAATGACTGGATGCAAAATCTTGAAGTTGAGATTCCAGCACTTTTGGAAGACACGATTCAATTGCTTACGTATGCAGGAGAATATGATCTTGTCTGCAACTTGATTGGTAAGTTTAATTCTTCAAATATGAAAAAAAAAAAAAAAAAATTCAACCATTGTTACATGTAACTGAAAATAACTGAATAAAATGCAGGGAATTCTAGATGGGTTCATGCCATGTCATGGCCTGGTCAGAAAGATTTTGTGTCGGCTTCAAATGTTTCGTTTATCGTTGATGGGAAAGAAGCTGGGATTTTAAAGAATCATAGGCCTTTGGCTTCTATTAAGGTTCATAATGCTGGACACATGGTTCCGATGGATCAACCCAGGGCTTCATTGAAGATGTTGGAGTTGTGGATCACAGGGAAGCTTGTTTAATTTAAGAAGGGTGTGGTTGCACGCTTGTGATTGTTTTTCAGACGATCAATAGAATAAAACTATAAAAAAGCTTCCATTTTATTATTAAAATCCATGTGACGGTTGAACATATTTTCCTTAAAATCCATGTGATGGTTGAACACATGAAAGCAAGAAACAAAGAAAGAAAAAGGTTAAAACATTACTTCTAATTAACATCAATATTTCAACAATGAACCTAGTTGTAAATTACCTATTTCTCCTTGTCCTCGTTAATCGTTGTTCCTTTTCATCCGCTAAATCTCTAATGCATAATGTTCCCTCAAGTTCACTGCATACAGAAACAGGATTTAAATTAAAAATGAATTGAATTTGCACCCAAAATAAGATGTTAACATCTATAGGCCAAACACATCTGATCTAGGTGAATCAGGTGCTTCTATTCGTGATGTAGCTCATCATGCTGGAAACAACTAATGAAAATGATGAAGGGCTATAAATTTGGCACTCCAAAATATAGGTGTTTTTTGAACCGTAAAAAGAAATGCGGTGAACGTGGATCGAACACGTGACCTTCAGATCTTCAGTCTGACGCTCTCCCAACTGAGCTATCCCCGCTTGTTTGATAAAAAAGGGTAAAGCTAATTAAAGTAGAATTCATCAAAATGTTCGTAGCACAAAAAGGCTGATTCTTGGTGAAAACAAAGAAAACAGAAGCAGAACATCAACAACCAACGCATCCCTGGTAAATTACTGTTTTTCATTAGGCAAAGAGATCGAGTTTTCGGAATATAGTATCAAATTAAAAATGATTAATAAAATGATCACCAAGCGGGGATAGCTCAGTTGGGAGAGCGTCAGACTGAAGATCTGAAGGTCACGTGTTCGATCCACGTTCACCGCATTTCTTATTAATTTTGAGAATTGATTCTTTCTTTTTCAAGAAAAGACTGCCAAAGCAACAAATTATGTATTGGGTATTTTGATAGCTTGTCTCGTGAGGATATTAGTGGAAAGATAACACTAGCCATTCTGTTAGGAAATTGATGATTTGTTTATTCATAATGAAACATGGAAATCTTGACTTCTTTTTTATCTCATTTTTATGTTTGCTTATTTATAGTTTATACTTTATATATGTTGGCCGAGAGAATACATGGATACACTCATGAGGCCTAAAGTCTAAGGCGTAAAGCGACAAAGTCTAAAGAGGTTAAACCTAAAGTTGAAAGGCTAAAGCCATACAAGTGAAGCCTAACGAGCGAGAGTGTGAGACCCATAAAGCATACCTAGAGCCTCGGCCCAACACATGAGGACCAACGCATGAGGCGAGGTCTAATCTAAGAGGCATAAACGTCTAAAGGGGCTACAACCTAATCCTCAAGTTCAAGGCCTAAAGCATAACGAGTGGGGTTCTAAGAAAGAGGCATAAACGTCTAAAGGTGTGCGACGACCTAATTCTCAAGCCCAATGACTAAAGCATAACGCTTGGGGTTATAAAGTATGAGGCCTCTAAAAACCTTAAAGCCCAAGACCCATAAAGCATAAGGCCTAAAGTCTGAAGCCTGATACTTGCAGCCCAATGTGTGGATCACAAGATAAGTTATAATAAATAATTTTACTTCTTTTTTTTTTTTTTTTTTTATTAAATTTCAATCCTAATAAAAAATGTTATTAAAAAAGATACAAAAAATGATTTTACTCGGGTGTTGTTTTCTATACTAAATTTAATTCAAATAAAAAAGAGTCAAAAAGAAGATACAAATCGATGACGGACCACATTGGTCATGAACTCATAGACACAAGTAATCGCGTATACGTAAACAAACATGACAAGAAACCACAATAACTCTGGTGGTCCTCAGCTACATCTAATGATTCTAAACAGTTATTTGTAATTAAGAAATTAGTTAACTTTACACCAACCCAAAGATAAAGATAACAACCCCGAGTTAGTTAATTATATTCTAACTTCTTTTTACATAACCTTAGTATTATAAGTGGGTAGGTTTATGAGATTAAAAGAATTCCTGACATGAGAATTGAGATGATCAGTTACCATTACCAGTCTTTCAGATCATGCCCTATGAATATACATACCATTTGTTTTTATTATTTTTAATCATATTTACAAGATATAACTTGTTATGTTAAAATTTGGAATTTTTATATAAATTTAACTGATCATAAAATTATTTTCAAAATCCATAAAAGTTATATTTTACCGTTACCAATACATATAAAAAATTTCAGGAATTTTTGGTAAAATTTACACTACGAAGCGAAAAAACAAAGGGGCCCGAGGCTTCCTCGGGCCCAAACTAAGCTCTGCCCCTATGGACTGGGTCACGGCTAGTGATGATGAGTTAACACTGGGATGTGAGATGCCGCCCGTAGTTGTTGAGCCGAAGCTTGTGCATCAACTTTGTATAATTGTATAAGTTTTTCGATGCGAGATCCAAGTTAAATTGTATATAGTTTATTTATTGTTTATCTCATAATATATAGGTGTTTGAGTCGATTTCGACAAGGCCGGCCTTGAGAATTCGTGTACCCTGTTCGAGCTCGAAAAAATGTGTCCTTAAGCCTTAACGAAATTGGGTATTTGGCTCACTAAAGGTCTAAACTTAATACCAAAGGGGTTAATAACTAATCTAAACCATAAGAATAGTTTTGTAAGGGAACCTATGTTGGTGTTTGTATGGATGTACCTGATTAAAAAAAATATTTTACATATACATATCGGGTTTTTTTCATAAAAAACGTGCCCCTTGAAATATCAGCGGCCAGTGGTTCTCCCTGCCCACCCCCAAGGCCGGCCATGGGTTTCGACTTACTTGTTTAGCAAGATAGGGAAGTAGTATAAATAACAATGTTGGGATTTAGGTTTTATATACCTTTGTAATCAATTCTCTAAAGTTCTTATTAATAAAAGAGTCATTAAGTTGTGCAACAACTAGAATTCGGGAATTTAAATCGGAATTTGGGTTTAAGTTTTTGTTCTGATGTGTCTGATTCAAGAACAAGGATTGTTTAAGTTTAATAATATTATGAATAAGGTAATAATAACGTTGCCGGCAACATCCAGCAGCAGTAGCAATGTTTTTTTTATTAAAAAAAAAAACTTAACGTTATTAAATAAGTAAAATTATCAAATCATTAAGAAAATGTCATGTTAATATAAGTTACTTGCAAACGTAATACATATATTATAGGTTATAATTGAAACAATAAAATACTTATATGAAGATGATCGATTGCATCTATGAATCATATATAATATCTCAAGACATCCACTTTGGGAATGCATGTCTTCAACAAAGCACATGTACTAAACATCGATAATATCAGTTACATGCTTTTAAATAATCATTAGTTAATAGTTACTAATATATGTTGGTGAAGAGTTTGTTTAAAAAAGAAAAAGAAAAAGGTTAAATACACAAAACATGACCAGCGGGAATCTTATTGAATACGTATACAATGACGACCGATTGCATCTATAAATCTTGTATAATATTTAACTTCACTTAGGGCTATGGGGTATGGGGCTTGGGTTGGGGCGCGGCCCTTGGGGCTTGGGTTTCAAGCCGGGCGGGGGGCGGGGGAGCAAGCTGACATGGCGGGCTGTGAATGGTCAATTCAAACTAGCCGTTGGGGGCTAGTTTAAAAAAAAAAAATTCCTTTAAAAATAACTTACCATATTTAACATTTTTCTCACACAATATCAAACACATAAAACACAATCTTGCCATGAGTTCTTCAAGTTATAGTGAATCGTTATCATCATCTGACGATGGGGCGGAAATATTTGTACAAACGATCGCGACGGTGGTGAAAGCTATCGTGGAAGACGAAGACGCTGAGGAAGAGACTCAACAACCTAAACGGAGGAGAAGGTACATCGCTCGTGAACGGCACACCGCTAACAATTTGTTGGTAAGCGATTACTTCTCAGCGGAACCTAAGTATGATGAAAAAATGTTTAGGCGTCGTTTTCGTATGAGTAGAAACTTATTTTTAAGGATATCTAGAGATCTTGAGGAGAAGTATGTTTATTTCCAACAAAAACCCGATGTAACCGGGCAATTAGGATTTAGTACGTGGCAAAAGGTCACGGCCGCACTTAGGCAGTTAGCGTACGACAATAGTTCGGACATTATGGATGACTATTTAAAAATGTATGCACGTGTAGCTAGAGAAAGTCTTCACAACTTTTGTTCGTGTATTCTAGAACTTTATAGGAAAGGATATTTGAGAAAGCCCTCCTTCAGTGACATTCAACAATTATTGGAACATCACGCATATTATCATGGGCTACCCGGGATGCTAGGTAGTTTAGATTGTATGAAATGGCCTTGGGAACTTTGTCCTACCCAATGGCAAGGCGCTCACACTAGTGGATTTCACGGGATGCCAGCCATCATGCTTGAAGCAGTTGCGTCCCAAGATCTTTGGATATGGCATGCGTTCTTCGATATGCCAGGTTCACATAATGATATTACCATCATAAACCACTCGCCCCTTTTCAATGATCGGGTAAATGGTATAGGACCCAAAGAAACTTTCTTTGTAAATGGGGTTGAGTACGTGTACGGGTACTACATAGTTGATGGGATTTACCCAGAGTGGGGGGTTTTCGTAAAATCGTTCACAAGACACGGTACCACAGATCCAAAGAGATTAAAGTTTAACAGGGTCCAGATGGCTGCACGTAAAGACGTCGAGCGAGCATTCGGTGTTTTGAAGAAAAGGTGGTGAATATTGGCAATGCCTTGTCGACTATGGGACAAGGATCAAATTGGAAACGTGATGTACACATGTATCATTCTTCACAACATGAATTTGGAGGATGAAGGTAGAGCGATCGTTACCTACAATGATGACGATGACCCCCAACCAGGTAACGTAACAGACGAAGATAAAGCGGCAAATGAATTTTTGATAAAGTCAAGGGATATACATCACAACCTTCGATCTGATTTGGTGGATCATGTTTCAACGATTCCTGGGTTCGAAACCGACGAAGACGACGAAGAATGATAGTTTTTTATTTTGATAATTATTTTGTATGTTTATTTTAATAATTATTTTGTATGTTTATGTAGTTTTTGGTTATAAATATATATATACAGGGAGGGGCTCATGCGAGAACTCCATTTATTGCGAGAACCGCGAGAACCAATGTGAACACAACCTAAAATAGCTAAAAAAACCTAAAAAACCTAAAAAACCTAACCCCCCCCCAAGCTAAATGCTAAAAACTAAAACCCCCAAAAAACCTAACCCCCCCCCCCCCCCAAACCTAAACCCCCCTTCCCCACCCCCCAAAAACCTAAACCCCCCCCCCCACCCCTCGCCAAGCTAAAATGCTAAAAACTAAACCCCCAAAAAACCTAAAAAAATCTAAATTTTTTTTTATATTTTTTATGCTCAAATCGCTACTTTTAGTGGCAAAAAAAAAAATTTAAATATAAAAAAAAAAAAATTTAATTTTTTTTTGGCTTCGAAAAGTAGCTATTTTTAGGCATTTTTTGTTGTGTTCACATTGGTTCTCGCGGTTCTCGCAATAAGAGGTGGTTCTCGCATGATCTTCTCCATATATATATATATATATATATAGGCCGGTTAACGTACAATACCTCTTATCCTACATTATGTACGCGATGCCCTCAGCCGTACGATCTTCAATCGATCAAACGCGGGCGAAACTAATTTAAATGATTAAATTAATCATTTTAATATATCTAAATCATACCAGGAAGGTTAAAAACGTCATTGCGAGGTCATAAATCTCTGTAATTGACCGATGATAGTTCAAAATCAAACCCTAAATCAAATTCAAAAACCTGAAATTCTTCTTCCCCAACCTCCCTTCGTTCCTTTTGGCGCGATATCGATAATAAGAACTACTAATTTGGGAGTTGTAAGGGTCAAACGGAAGAAGACTGACAATGATCGACCAACAATCGAAGAAGATGAACAGTAACACACACACAGATTATACACATGCGATTTCATCAAAAATACCACATGCGAAATTGTTACAAAAAAACAACATGCTATTTCATCAAAATTATCACATGCGAAATTGGTACAAAAAAACAACATGCGAATTCATAAAAAATTATCACATGCGAAATTGTTATAAAAAAAACAACATGCTATTTCATCAAAATTATCACATGCGAAATTGGTACAAAAAAACAACATGCGAATTCATAAAAAATTATCACATGCGAAATTGTTATAAAAAAAACAACATGCGATTTTAAAATGCGGGAATATGATCTGACGGCTGAGATTGTAGCGTACGTAATGTACAATAAGCAATATTGTACAGTACTCTTTACCTATATATATATATATATATATATATATATATATATATATATATATATTAAAAAAAGGCTGATGTGGCTTGGCCACGCCAGCCAAGCCACGCCCACCATACCCCATCCAAAGTGGGTTTGAGAATTGAGTTTTGAAATTACACGTGTCAACCCATGCCCCAACCCAAGCCCCAGCCCAAGCCCCACCATACCCCACGGTCTTATAATATAATTAAATCTATGGGAGTGTTATCTTAATAACACTAAATATTGCGAGAACCGTAATGAATAAAAAATCAATCAAAATCTTTTCTTTAACATACCTTATTCATATATCATATAATTAAATCTATGAGGTATCTTTAGAACACTAAATATTGCTAGAACCGTAAGAACAAATAAAAAATCAATCAAAATCATTTTCTTTTAATACAAACCTCGTTTATATAATGTTAATTTACAAGATTTTTATGCATTATGCATGTACATTGTATCAGGCATGTCCAACCTTTCGTATCGATAATTAGAGCTTTTAGATGATGGATAAACAATTTCCTCATCAGACCTCAATACGTATTCTGCACCGACGTCAGTTTTGTACCCTTCGGCCCAAACTCGGACTTCTTGTGTCGGATTGGGGTTTGTCAGTGTATGTTCGCCACCGGAGGATGATGCCCCTCCCCAATCTTATTCCAACTAATTGTAGTTGACTAAAGGTATAATCACATACCCAGTTCAACTCTTCCACAATCGAATCGTTAGGATGCTGTCGACAGTAAACTTCAAAAACTAAAGGGTTTGGAGACAGTAGGTTTGAAGGTTGAGGGTTTGCACGAAGACGGGATGATCGTTGAAGGTGGAGGTTTTACACGATGAAAATATTGATTAAAATTGAAGATCGTGAAATGGTTGTAAAAAAAGTTTTGGTTAAATGGTTTAAATTGATTTAATTTAATTTTTTATTAAATCCAATGGTCAAATGACCGTTAAAACACAATTCAACTTTCATAAAAATCACCTGGACAAAGTCATGATTCATACCCGAAGGCCCCTACCCAAGTGACCGGCGCCAGTGTTGCCAATTGGGTAGGGACTACCTGATGGGATTTCGAATTGTGTCCCGAGCCCCTTTATCTTTATCCCAGTGGATAGAGAAACTGCTTCAATGAAACCCCAACTCTAAAACCATGTCAAAACATGTTTTAGTGACTGATAGCATCTCATCTAGACACACCTGCAAGAGATAACACACATAGGCCACCAAAATAAAATGAATAACTAAGCTACAAAGACAAGAATCTAATACAAACCGGACCATCCTCCAAAAAGTCCTTAACTTTAATTCTACATCTCCACGAACTCCTATCTTCAACCATGTCCTCATACAGGTGTAAGTCTAACAAATCTTACATAATCCGCTTCTCTCAAGTCAGTTTGAGTCTGCCTCTACTCCCCTTCCCTTAACAATGAGAGTTTCTACGGTTTTAACCGTGGCTGTTGTGCGTCTCCTCCTAGCATGCCGAACAATCTCATCCTCCTCTGCTTTGTTTTATACGATATACTAATCACCCTTAATCTTTATCTAAAGAGCTTATTTCTTACCTTTTCCAACCTAGTATGTTCATGCATGACACTACCATCTTAGCATCCTCATGTATACTATCTCAAGTTTACGAACATGTATCTTCTTGACAACCCAACAATCAACAAATAACCGAATTCATATACAAAGCACCCAACTTATTCATATATATTTATTATTTGACGTATATACTTTATTCCAAAATTGGTTACTTTTTTTTAAATTCGTAATTATAATGCCCCAACTTATTCATATATTAATCTCCTCCTGAATTTTGTGCATAAACAAAATTCATTAAATTCAAGAAAACCCAATAACTTTTTTTAGAACGGTGACTTTTTTTGTATTAGGCTATTGCATTTCTCAAATTGGAGAGCCCGTTGCCCTACTCTGCCAGACTATGTTGTCTTAACTGTGCTCACGCTGGCTTCGGAGTTTGGCTTGAGTGTTTCCCTAGGGAACCATACCGCCCGCTGTCACTTGACAGTCGTTGTGTCACCATAAGAGCATAACTCTCTGGCGTAACAAACGGTGTGACGAAAACCCGGGTGGGCTCAGGATAGAGTATGACACCTCTGCAACGAGGCTAGGCTCTATCAATCATTGCCTAATCCACCAAAATGACACAAGTAAGGATTGAACTTGGGTTCCATTAAAGAATCTAAGTCACCCTACCACTAGACCACAAATGATGGATAAGAAAAACCAATAACTACAATTACAAATTTCACAATTTTACAAAATAAATTTATAATGTAAATCGTAAATCAAAAACCCAAACTAAAACCCACCAGATTTAACCTATGGTCGTTGGCATATGAATTGAAGACGAAACATCGAGAGTTAACAAAATGAGAGTTCCAGTAACTCATTGATTCAAATTGAAGCGAAGACCAAATGCGATCCACATTTAGATCAATTTACACAGATCGATTTTCCAATTGAAATAATTAAGATTTGATTTAAAACCCATCTTAGACCACACGGAGTGGGCGTGAGATTCTGGGGTGGTGGCCTCTCTACTCCGGGCACACCGACCGACGAACGACGTGGAGGGCGGCGTGGGGTTGAAGGGGGTATTTTCCACCGACGTAGAAGAGTTTGATGTGGCGACGTGGCACGATTTGGTTGGGTGTGGTCATACTCGTTGCCTCCAACGGTTAAATTTAAAAAAAAATTAACTTCTCCTGTATAATCAAATCAATTCTACCATTTTTACCTTACAAAACTCTCATTTTCAGCTTATTTTCTCTCAACTTTCATCTCATTATCTCTTAAAAAATTTAGAAAAAATGGCAACGATTCCATGGATCGAAGAAGATGACATCGCGTTCTGTGGATCTTGGATAGAATCGCTTACCCACTATATGTCACGTGATCGCTTGGGTCCGTTTTGGGACGTATTTTCCGACAATCTGTTTTCATAAGGGTGACACCATCTAAACCGTGGATGCACTTTCTTTACGTTTCAGGACTATTCGTTTGGATAGTTTAAGATTTGAGATGGTGCACAACCTTGTGCAAAATGACAGAGGTGACCTTTCGGAAGAGGGCGTCATATAAGTCGCCCTCGTTGACTACATGCACAACTACAACCGTGACTTCAAACATGTTTCGACGTGACAAGTAATTGGATTTTTTTAATTATGTTTAGATTTAACGTTTAATTTTAATTATGTAATGTTTTTTAGTTTATTTCGTGTGTTTTTGTTTGTTTCGTTTTTTTAACTTATGTAACATTTTTAGTTTTTAAATTATGTAATGTTTTTTTATTAAGGTTATTTCTTTAATTAGTATTAATGTTTTTTCTTAAATTAGTAGACTTTTATATAATTTATAAATATAAAACAATAATAAAAAGGTTGTGTCACGTGTCGCACCACACCACCCTTTCACGGCTCGTCTTATTCCTCCCTTTTTGCATCATGTGTCTGCCACATGTTGCATAACACCCATTTTTAATGCCCTCTTACTCCGTATAGTTTTACAAAAGAGTTGTTAAAAAAAGTTGAACTCAATAAAACATCTCAAACATAATTCATTACCATTTCCGATTTTTTAGAAATAGAACACATATTTTCTTGTTTAACAAATACAGTCACTTATCCATTATCTAGTGAGTCTACTAGCCGTTCAAACATCCTTTTCATTTGTTGTTTTTTCAACGCTCTTTGTACTTCATTGTTTGCATTTTGGCCCTAGGAAATTTTTCTCTGATCTATCAAAATTTATTTGCATTTGCTTCTATTATAACCTCTCCGAAATTCCCTTTAGAATGATAGATTTTCTAATAGTGGTTGTATTGCTTTGACAAAAGAGTCGGACTAGTGAAATGTGAAAACTTTGTCAAACACGTATTGAATGAAAATGTTAAGTAGTGTATTTGTCATGTGAAAACTCAAGTTAATTAGTTAGAAGGCCCCTACTGAAGCTTGAGTGAGGAATGTCGAAACTCAAAACCTAGGTAGCTACTTGTCAACGTAATGTAAATTAATACAGAAATTCTTAGAACTAGCTAGGTGAATTGAATTACCTCAAGATACTTGGATTATCCAAACAAATTTGACGAAAATTTGAAATTATATTAAAAACTAATAAGGTGAGTCTTGATCTTCTCGAAAGCTTGCGTTGCACATAGAGCCTCACCATGAAAGATCTTCTCGTATCTTGCTTTTTATATACATCTTAGAGACTTGAAATTTTAAGTAATGTTGTTTTTCTAACTATTAACTTCACTATCGGTTTGGTTTCATCCTAGAAGGCTAGAAGCAATAACGATGGATATCGGTGTAACTTTAACACACAATAAATGTCAATAAAAATTTGATTGTTACTCAAAACACTTTTTGGAGTCAATTCCTCTTGTTATTTCACCCTAGACGCAATCTCAAGGGAAATAGACTCACGTTCCTATAATTTTGATTGTGTCATAATTTAGAAATTAGTGATTTTATTTTATATATTAATTACTACTTTTTTTTGTCATCAAAGGGCTTAAACTAGTGATATCAAAGCGTGTTGAAAAATTATCCATCCTTATGAGTTTGAAAGCTCAAGTCCATGATGCACAAAGATATAGATTTGAAAGTAGAATTAGATTGTGTGTTAACCGTTAAAAAATAAAATACTTTCTAGCAATTTTACCATAAAAAAAATTACATTTCTTTAGATGAATGAGTATATCTTTTATCTAAGCTAATCATAATATTTACCTATATTGATTGGTAAAAACAAGATATAAGTGGAAACTAATATTGGGGTTTCATATTATAAAAAGCGGTTATAAATGGAGGAGAGTGAATTATGTTATTGTTTATCTGTATATTTGAAGGGACATTGTTTACCTTCTATAATTTTTTACTATAATTTAAAATTGGTTCTGAGTGGATGGGAGAAAAAAGGTAATGATAAAAGTAAAAAAAAAATATAATTTGTTGAAAGGAGAAAAGGTTAGAGCATTTGACTTCTTGGCCTCTCCGGATTTGGAATTTCCACCAGTGCAACAGGTCTTGATGTGGCCTTTCTCGACACACTCGAAGCATACCGCATTCTTCATCTCCTGGCATTCGTGGGTTTTACGGACGGTCTTCTTTCATATACCGCAGGGCCTCTATTATTGATCCGACCGACATTGTCCCCAATGTCTTTTCCCATACAATTTGCATTCGGTCCTATTATCATTGGACCTTGATTGGTTTTTGTTTGAATTGAACATTCCTTTCTTCGAGTTTTGGAAGTGGCTATCCTCTCGCTTCCTCTTCTCGTCAACCTCTAATTTAATTGCCCTCAATCTCACTTCATCCTTATTTAGCGAGAGAGCTAGATCCATTGCCGATCTGAAAGTAACTGTCACAACCCCCGACCCTACCCTGGGCGGGAGCCGTGAGCCAGACTACAGATGGTATCGGTGTTTTATTAAATTTGCAGCGAAATATATCATCAGAATCGTAGTTAGTAAATAATTTCAGAGTTTGTAAAACACAAAACTTTTAATATTAAACAATTGGGATAAAACCCATGTTACAATCAAATGTTTTTATAGGGATAAACCCTAATTGCTAAAAACATAAATTTCTTCTTTTATTCAGTTAATCATAGCCACTTTATTTAAGCCTTTCGTGCTCCATAGCGGGCTTTTATTACCTTCACGGCAAGTTACCTGAAACGCCTTTGAAAACACTTTTATTAGCGAAAAATACTGGCGAGTTCATTCAATTTTATAAAAAGACACATTGTTATATTTTACAGTATTAAGGGTGATTACATTGTTTATATCAAACAAATACTCAAATCGGTATTTGTCATTCGACCGGATCTGTGACTATGGTCATATCACATATTGGTTAACCCGTTGTCCAATGGTGAAGCTTATCAAGTAATGTATACAAAACCCCACATACCGGCAGTAATTGCAGAATACAAAAACTTAATCACTGTAAATATAACTGAAAAACATTTAGGGCTTTGCAGAGCATTTGGTAACAAGAAAGAATGACTCACTTTTTAGACTTAGGGTTTTAACTAAAAGCCTCCTGGTATACTTCTTGGTATAATTCATGAGTTCCTAATAAACATATACAATGCACACGTGTTAGTGTAATAACCCAACTAAAATTTTATCGATACATCACGAGATCAAAACCCCAACGTAGTTAACAAAGTACAGCCTTATTCAGGCAGTACCTTGACATTCGTTGCTGGGTTTTGGATCGATCAAACATGGTATCAAATCAGTGATTAGGGGTTAAAACACTTACAACGGGGAAAGATTTGTAGTTTAGGGGAGGGATGTTGTAAAAAAAAAACGATCAGAATGAGAGAAATGTTTCACGAAATGAAGTCGTTTGAGTGGAGAAACTTGAGTCCCACGAAGTTGAATTTATAGCTCATCTGGCTCCCTCCCGCGTGTCGCGCCAGAACCAGGGAAACCTTCCGCGTGTCGCCTGGCAGGTCTATTTTTCCTAGACAGCCTCCGTTGCACGTATAGCTGATGTGCGTTAGGTGTGATATATTTTTCTTTATATTTTAAGCCCATTTTTAACACGTTAGTCAAGTTTTAAATTTATAAAACACGATATTCTACTAACACTAAACACACATATGGGCAAGTGCACCCATCGTGAGCGTAGTATAGCGTTGGTAAGATACCGAGGTCGTCCAAGAACACAAGAGCTTTAGTACCGGTTTATCATCAACGTCTAATCAAATCAAAAGTTTTAGAAAAGATTTTTAACACGAAAAATAAAAACTAAAATGCTGAAAAATAAAAATAAAAATAAAAACAGATAGACAAGATGAATCACTTGGATCCGACTCGCCTTTAATGTAACCTTTGATGATTTCCGCACTTTTTTCACTTTTTAAGAGATTATCTTAGTTATAGTAGTAGGCCCCTCTTTTGAAGGTGACGTTACCCTCAACCCAGTGGTTTGAGTCAGCAAGGATACAATCCCAAAGGGTCAGAATATTTGAAGATAATTAATTAAGTTATTAATACGTAATGTGGTAGGCCCCTCTTTTGAAGGTGAGGTTACCCCGGCTAAGTGGTTTGAGTCAGCAGGGATACAATCCCAAGTAGCCGGGTTAATGTATTAATGGTATTTTACATATGAGGGGATCAAGCCATTCGCACCCTCGCCATCCAATACCAGTGGGTATTGAAGGAGGTCCTAGTAAGCTTGACCCAGGTCCTTGCAGGATCTATACAATGAACAAGGCAAGAACCTTACCAAACCATTCCCTTAACCCCCGACCAGGTAGCCAACATATCTCTATATAGACCGTAGAGATATGAATGGTGAATATCTTTTATTTTATATTGATAGTAAAATAACGCCAAGACACCACAGACAAATGATAAGGAAGTTTCACCTTCAACATAAGAAACTAGTTATTAAATTCATTAATACAAAACCAAATAAAAAGTACGAAAAGATTAAAAATCAAAAGTATTACATTAAATGTTTGTCTTCACCAAGTGATGTAAGAGACTTAGGCAAACATGGCCTTTGATTGTTAAGAACTCTTACTATCAATCTTGGATCCCGAGACTACTACACACACTCTAGGTGGATGGTGGATGATGGATGATGGTGGTGTATGTAGGTGTTGTGATGGTGGTGGAGTGTGGGTGAAGTGGGAGAGATGTGGTTTGCCAAGGGATGCCTTTGAAGTGAGCAAACACCACTATTTATAGTCTGTACAGAAGCCCGGACACGGCCTCGTGTCCGTTGGACACGGCCCCGTGGCCATCTTCATTCTCTTTCTTCATTAATTGTAATTTGTCTGCATTAGCTCCACACGCCCCCGTGTCCGCTGGGCACGACCCCGTGTGCAAAAGCGTATCTGTACTATCAAGATTTTCAAGATTCTATGAATGTTAGCATTGACCACGGCCCGTGTTGAGCTGGGAACGCCCCCGTGCTGGGAATAGAAGCTTCCATTGCTTTGTCTTTTCTGCAGACACCTAGCCGTGCCCCCCGTGTTCGCTGGGCACGGGGCCGTGGTCAGCCTTCTGATCTCTTGTTTTTGCTTGGGAAGATGCTGTCGAGGGCCGGGCATGCCACGTTTATTCCTTTCCTTTGTATTTATGTTAGATTTTGCTGTATATTTGTTTCTTTTGTTCATTTAAGCTCATTTGGTCCTGAAAATACAAAAGGAAGACAAAAGCACACTTTTTCCAACATTAGTACTAAAAGGGGTTAGTTTTATGCCTCATTTGATGTAATTTATATGTTGCATTTTATAAACATCAATAGCCCCGCCACACGCCGTGCTCGGGTAACACGTGTCCTGGTACTCCCCCGCGACACACGGAAGAATTAGGGATACCCCCGCGTGTCTCCTGAGAGTCCAGTTACAAGATTCTTTGTTTTTCGTACTGGTTCACGCCGTACAAGTCCAGGGTTGCGAACATGGATCTTTATAAGGTGTTTTGGGTGTTGTTACAATAACGGGCTTGGAGGATTTCACCATCCCCTTGATCTCTGGTGTTAAACCAATAATGAAACGCATAATGCGTTTGGATTCAAGCGTGATCATGTATGGAACCAGTCTGGACATGGAATTATAGTCAGACACATACTTCCTATAGTCCAGGTTCTTCATTGTGAGAGTCAGGAAATCTGACTCTACATTCTCAACCTCATGAGGAGGGCAGTAGGTTTCTTTAATCAAATCAACGAATTTGTCCCAACCCGTGTGGTACAAAGAAACCTTCCCAATAAACTGAACCATGGCTTTCCACCATGTCAGAGCATCATCCTTAAAGGATTGAGACATATACTTGATGGTGTCTTTTTCAGCAGATACGCTGATATTTACAACAGTCTCCATTTCGTCTAGCCACTTCACGGCGTCAATAGCTCCATTCTCCCCCGTGAAGCCACGAGGTTTACACAAGACAAAATATTTATACGAACAACCTTCTTTAGAATTTCGGGCTTCTTTCTTGGAAACAGGTTTAATCCCGCTCTTCTCACTCTTAGTAGAGGAGATATATGAAGATTTAATATTTGTTGGTCCTGACCCTTTAAAATTTGCCATGAACTCTATCAAAGCTTTGCTGACTTCAGCAACAATTAGAGATCGGAGGATATCTATCCTAGAATTGTGGCTTGTCGTTATATCAATATTTGAGCTACATGCCAACAAAAGGATTTATCATTTAGGGCAGATCAATTCAATTTTGAGATGAATGCTTGGATATTTGCGATGAAATAAATAAAAAAATTCAAATATTCATAAATTAATGATTACAATACTATGTCCTTAAAGGACTTTTGGAAATATAAAAATTACAACCAATAAAAATTTAAATCTTTAGTCATCTTTCCTCCCAGTTACTAGTTTGGAGAGTTTCTTGTATATTTTGTTCGTCATCCGTTCACTCCTTTCGACTCATCGTTGGATTTGTTTGGTTTGTTCCAATGCTTAGTAAATAACTTCAAGAGGTACCTGTTGTTCAGGTGGTTGTGGTTGAGACACAACTGGGTACTGATATCGGGGGTATGGATAACCCGTATTTTGATAGGTGGGAGGAAAAGGAGGTGGGTACAAAGCATTTGAATGACTGCCTACATATAAGGGTCATAAGATAGAGCCGGATAGGTGTAATTGGTAGCGGTTGCGGCATAAGGAGTATTATATCCGGTCAGATTCAGACATGTGGGAATGGGGTTATCATAACCCGTAGGTGGTGGTTCGGTAATAGGAGCAGTGTTGGGGGTCCTCTGGTATCGGTGGGTATGATGGTGGAAGAGGTGGAAATGATCCAAACCATTCCCCGACGTGTACCGAAATTCGTGCTTCGGTACAGGGCTTCCTCGGTTGTGGAGGTGGCTATTGTTTTTGTTGCTCCACCGGTGATGTCACACCCTAACCAATGGCGGAAACATCGGAGGGAGACGAAAACGAGATTGCAAGAGACTTCATAGCGCTAATTGTGACAATATT
The DNA here is from genome assembly GCA_030545235.1 of Helianthus tuberosus. NCBI lineage: Eukaryota > Viridiplantae > Streptophyta > Magnoliopsida > Asterales > Asteraceae > Helianthus > Helianthus tuberosus. Next base: position 154,753,244 of record CM060430.1, read on the forward strand.
TAATAATCAAGATTTCATTTCATACTAAAACAAAGTACAATATTTGGAAGCAAAGATACAACACTTGAACAAGGAAAATAAAATACAACAAGTACTAAAATTAAAAATGGGTTTCAGTCAATCCTAGTAGATTCTGTTCATCAACATCAATTTCCTGCAATACGTATTAAGTATAGGTCAACACAAAAGTATTGGCGAGCATACAAGTTTGATTACTAGCATAAGTATAAACGTTTAAACGAATCCACATGGCAAAATTCGGATACTAAGACCTAACATGGCAATACTATCATGCAATTTATAGTTGACAACCCAAAGATTCTCGCTAGCGTAATTGTAACACCTCGTAAAATCACGTCCAACGATGTGTTGACATGTGTACTAACCCTAATGAAGTCAAACGTTAACTATTAGGGACTAATTTTGCGAAAAAAAAAAAAAAACTTTGAATGTGGAAAGACTGAAAGTGTCAACATGCTTAAACTAAGCCTCTGAATGACCTTACACAGTATTCGTATTCGCAAATGAGCCACTTGTTGGTCGAGAGGAGCCGTTTGCGTAATTAATTGAAAGTTTGCGCGACGAAGGGTTAAAAGCGTTAACATGTTAATTCTTACCTCTGGGTGACCTTTTAACAAAACCGAGAGCTTCATGATGTTCGATCATACTCTCGGGAATGCCTGATATTGGCCATTTAAGGCTTTTATGCCAATAAGTGATGATACGCGCAAGTTTGCAAGTTAAAGGGGTTGAAAGCATCAACATGTCTAATTATACCTCTGAATGACCTTTTAACAAACCCAAAGCATCATGATGTGCAATCATACTCTCGGGAATGCCTAATATGGGCTACATAGGGCTTTGATGCCATTAAACAATAATATGCGCAAGTTTGTGCGTTAAAGTGACCAAAAGCGTCAACGTCTAAAACTACACCTTTGAGTGACCATTTAAGCAAAATGAAAACTCCGTAATGCTCGGTAATACTCCCGGATGTGCCTAATATTGGTCGTTTAAGGCTTGATGTCATTAAACGATAATACGCACAACTTTGTGTGTTAAAAGGACTAAAAGCGACAACGAGCGAATCTATGCCTTGAGTGACCTTTTAAACAAACCAGGAACTCTGTAATGCTCGGACGTACTTTTGAGTATGCCTACTAGTGGCTACGATGAGCCTTTGTGCCGTATATCAATTTTTATATAAGAATAAACATTAGTGTGCTAAAAATGACAAGTAATGAAAGTTTAAATAACTCTCAAGAGATATCAGGGACCAAATGTGTCAACTACCAAACATCAGACCTGGACTGGGCTGCTTCATGGGCCGCGAGACCACATGGGCCTGCCCTTCGTGGGCTGCTAAAGAACAAACAACAACAGTAGTTGTTTTATTAAGTTGTTGTTTGGTTTTTACTTGCTGAACAATTATAAGTAAACCATTAAATCTAATGTGAGGGACCATAACTGCCAAACAACAAAACTATGGAGCTGGGCCGGACAGAGTCGCAGGCCGCGACCCATGGATCTGTTGTCTTCGCGGACCGCCAGCAGGAGAAACAACAGCAAAGTTATTTATTGTTGTTGCTTTTACACTTTGCTTGATCCCCACTCTTAACTCAAAACCATGTTAGTTCAATCTATTGGCTATTAGCTGGATATAACACCTGTCATAACACTTGTTATGATCCTAACTTATCCCTAGAACACTTGGCAATCATCAACCAAATCACAAACACTATAAATAGGTGTGATCCTTCATTCAACAACTTGCACCTCTTCTTTATTCTATCTATTCTCTCATCTTTGGAGGACCCTGAGCAATTGGGGACTTCCTTTGAGTCTTCTTCAGTCCCTAGGACCACTTGTAAGTGTTCCTTTCGTGACTAGTCCTTTTACTTTGGCTCTTAAAGCCAAAAAGTCAAGCGTCTACGATAAACGCTTTGACTTTTAGTTAGACCATAAATGGTCGAGCCATTGTTCGCAACGAACATGCCTACATGATCGTAATTAGGTAGGTGTTAATCTCTCAAAAGGGCACCTCCTAAGAATCACGTTTTCTTAGTCAATTGACGAGTCAATATAATATTGTTTTAAAAAGCCAACGGGTCAGTTTTTGAAATAATTGCGATATGAGTTTAGAAGTGTTCTAAAATACGTTTTATCATTTAAACAACTTAGTAATAATTACTAGAAACATGTGTAAACATGTTCGGCTCGTCAATTCCAGTTTTAGGGTCGGTTCGCAACCGAAAGTCGCGAAGTTTGACTTCTGCGTTGACTTTCGATTATGAACCGAACAAAATTAGTTTACTACTGATTTTAGGTTCCGTTATGATCGTAATATAATGCAGCATAACCCCATAAGGTTATATTACACGATCATACTATAAATCTGAGTTTTTGCGCATGTTCCGTTAATATGTCGTACTTTGACTATTATGCCCTTTTTAGAAAAAATAAGGTTTTAGACACCAATAAGCTTTCAAACAACTTAGGTACTGATATGTTAACATGTTTCGATGTTACGAACCTGATCATAAACTGAGTTTGCGTGAAATATCATAATTTATGCTTTAAATTGACCAAAATGCCCTTTAGGCGCATAGATTGGTTTTAAGCATAATTTTTCATAACAAACTCATTGCCTACTGATGTAATATCATAATTAGGATAATTTGGGATGTCCATTCAGTTTACAAACTGAGTTTTCGCATACATTCTTGAATTATGTCCTTAAATGACGATAATACCCGTTTTGCACCTAAAATGAATTAAAAGCATAATTTTCATACAAAACCTTTTGACCACTGATATGTTATATTAATTAACATATTTAGATCATATAAACTTGGTCATAACATCAGTTTTCCTTAAACATCGCACATATCGTCATTTAACGACTTTAATGCCGTTTTGGCGCGTAGTATGGTTTTAAATCATAACTACCGACCAAGAATTGTTACCTACTGATTTTATAAATCATTTTTAATATTTTTACAGTAGGTATATGTTATAAACTCAGATTCCCAAATTAGCCTTCAAAACTATGTGTGAAATTACCAAAATGCCCCTACGGAGCATAGTTTGGTTTTAAACTATAAAACACACATATGTTTGATATCATACTGATATTATATCATAAATAAAGTGTTTTCAAAGAATGTTTATGATTGTAACATCAGATTATACGCAAGTTCCGTTTAAACATCGCTAAATGACCAAAACGCCCTTATGTGGCATAGTTTAATTTTAAAACCTTAACGGGCATACAAGTTGATATCCTACTGATATTGTAACTTGTTTAAAGTATATTGGCATATGGAACTTGTTCATGACTCATCCGGTTACTCGTTATCGCTTATACGCGTACGATTAGACTTATGTAACTAGTTTACGTTAGTTTGCCGAAATGGGTTTAACCTAATCGTTTCTACTTCAAAATCCAGAATGTATTTAGTTTACCCATATTTTACAAGTCTTCATACTTGTTGGGTCTAAATTACATTCTTTTCCGATCATCGCTTAATCTAGCGTATCGTACCGTTTTTTTAATACTTTAAGCTAGCCAGTCTAAGTCTATGACTTAATTAAGACCCGTTAGCATTCTAAATTGGTTATATATTACCATCATTCCAGACTAGAGCCACCCGGTAAAAGCTACCTACATTTAGTTAGATTGGATATGACTGAGTTATTTAAATCTTGCTGTGAATCGGGTATTAGCTCAGGTAAATACTTTTAACTTATTTTCCCTTATACGGGCTTGGGATACGGTAAATAATTACCGCTTGGTCGGGTATGGGACCATTTGGTCGAATTGTGATTAATAAATCCGCATAACCCGTTTTAATCTGTTTTGTTTGATAACATAAACTTTGGGGGTTAACGACCGTGTTCTGGATATCCTCGGCGGGGTGTAGGCCTACACCCGACATATACAAATGCTAAAAATATAAATTACCCACAAGTTGGGGATAACTCCTTTGTGGGTTTTATAAGTGGTGAGTTAGTTAATCATGATCGGTTCCCAAACCGGCCCCAAATGTATGACAAAAATGTAAAACTGTATACAAGATTATAAATGTAATTATCCCAAGTTATAAAAGATTTTCGTGCCTGATGCACCTAAACTAAATTTAATAAACATTTTTCAAATGAGTCAGTTAATTGTATTTACCAGTGTAAACTGACGTATTTTCAAAAGACTAAGTAACAGGTACTACTCGTAATAGGCTGGGAGCTGCTTGGTGTCGAAATAGAGGATCTTGCAAATCCTTAAAGATGCCTTAAAGTCTGCTAAACTTCATTTATACATCCTGTAATAATCCGCCTGTGGATTTGATATTACAAGCTCGTCTATAATTAATACTTTGATATTTTCAGACATTTGGGTTTGTAATAACATTTTATATTCCAAGACTTCCGCTGTGTTATTCTGTGTATGTTTGACCATGACGATACCAATCTTATGTCACGATACTCCCCACCGGGCCCACCAGGCTGAGCTGTAAATATCGGGGTGTGACAGTAATCCTATAATAACAATGATATGACCGTTTTGTTTACTTAACATGACCTCAAGAATATGGGCAGTGCGTAAATCCTATAGCACTATACATGTTAAAGGAGGCTCGTACGAAGTTAATGGTAAGTATAAAGCAACAAGTATCCTGTATGAATTCTAGTATATCGTATCAAGCATGTATATTGGATTGTTTGTTTGTAAGCATGTTTATAAGTGTATGTGTGTGTTTTTGATAAGTTACACGTATTGCACACAAAAGTGCTAAAATAAAAAGGGGTCATGTACACTCACGGTTTTGCAAAGCTTTCCAAGTAACCGAGAGTTTAACGAGCGTTAAGGAGTGGAACACCGAGGTTACTGTACATTGAGGAAACAAAGGTGTGTGAGTATTCAGATTTAGTGAAGGCTTCGAATTCGGAAATTTAAATATATAAAAAGTATGTACACGTAACTATATCTTGTCTTAAACACTCGTTTTGATACTAAGATTTTATGTGATTTCATGGGTCCAAACTTGCCCATTAGAATCATAAACGAGAAATTTAAAACAAAGATAAGTTAACCTATATTCATGATACATAACCATAATGCGGTTAACATCAAGAGTTCGGTTATATATTATATAGTATATAGATTATATTTAGGTCAATCATGTATTATCATGTAGTGTTATATAAGTCAAGCATGGAGGTATGATTACCTCATTGTATGATTCACCAAAGCATAAAGTTTACTAATATAGTTGGTAAACCTGGTTGGTCATGAATGAAAGTAAAATACAACTAACCTATTAAGATACTAAGTAGCCAAATAAGAACAACCCGGGCGTGTCATACCCAACATGGCAAATGTTGAAGGCGAGGCGGGGTTAACTTACTTTGGGTCTAGGAAACTACTTAGTGGAATATGAAAAAAAAAACCCGTCAAGTAAGGTCATGGAACAAGTTTGGAAAGCCAAGGCTTCCATGGTTCACACTTTTACCAAAACACAAGTCTTGCCATATGAACTATGGTAAACTTGGATTTTCTCAACACTTGTAAGTTGTCTAAACCTTGTCAAAATAAAAAGTTTAGAGGGTGTTTGCACCTCTAAACTCATAAGAATCAACCTTAAACAAGTCCCATAACCATGGATGGGTTTAGGAACATGTCTGGCATAAGTATCATGAAAGAAAGTTAAGTTTATAAAAGTTTACAACATATAACTTCCAAAATAGAAAGTTTGGACTCAAAATGGTGATGTTCCACCTTAGTTTTCCATGGTAAACTTGTGGAAACACTCCTAGAGGTGTTCCAAGCTTTGAAGTGGAAGAAAAGATGAAGAAAAGTGAGAAAGCTCACTTTTGCACTTAAAGGATTCTGCCTCAAACTTGCAATTCCAGCTGATTATGAAGTGATTTGAGAGTGTTTGAGGGTTTGGAAAAGTGCAAATGAGGTGTAGGAGGCTTGTTTATATAATGGGTTAGTAGGGTTTGTGCTTAATGGAGGTTTTAAGGTGGTGATTGGGGAAGAAAAATGTGGGAAAAAGGTGACCAACCTGTAGCTGGGAAACAACCATCTGCGGATCCAGCCCGATGGCGTCATGCGAGCAGAAGGGGGGGGGGGGTGTCGTGCGGAGCTTCTTTGGTCTAAACAAGTTTCATTTTTCACACTTTGGCCCCTGAACTTTGATTTGTTATCATTTCATGTCTAAACTTTATATTTTAACATGTTTTCAAGCATGGAACGCGCACATAAGTATAATTCGAGTATCATGAATGTATGTATAAGTATTTGCACGTATAATAGGTATCATATTTCAAGTAAACACGTATGTAATGATTGATTGTATGTATAACAAATATGTGTAAAGTATGGATTTCATTATGATCAAAGTCTCGGATTACAAAGTTGGAAACGAAATTCCAATACATTATGATTACAAGTTTCCAAAAATAGAATTGCGATTACACTTTCTAAATACGGAAAGTACGAAAATGAGGAGCGTTACAAGTGCTTCATTTTAGGGAAGTGGTGGAGTTTGGGGAAGTGGATATTGGGGTGTTTGTGGTTGATGTTCAGGAGTGTCATAGAAAGTAAATTGATTAAAATATTGGTCCCATCGCCTAGACCTTGGTATGGCAACCCTGCATAAGAAGCAGAGTCGCTAGAAAATTCAATTGGGTGTTGGTTGGTTCTGGAAGGTGGCATCTCCGGGTCAGAATCATTATCCAGTTGGGTTTGGCTTTGGTGTGGAGAGTTGAAGTAATTGGATGCATGGAATGAGTCATGGTGTGAGTGGGAGTAGGAATGATATGAATGGTGTGAATGGGAGTGGTGAGAGTAGGAATGTCTAGTTGGTTGAGATGAATGGGATTCACTTGAATGTTGTGAGTGCTCCGAATGGTAGGAGTGTGATGGTTACGACTGTGATGGTCTGCGTCCTCTCATGGGAACTTTTCCCCTTCCTCGTCTCCTTGGTGGCATGTTTACCTATCAAATATATATATTAAAAAACAATCATTAATAAGTATTGGATTTTCTAGCCTAGCCTTATAGAAGACTCAGACACAAAATTTCCTATGGGATATGCAATTGTGATATTTGAGTTTAGACACAAAAGGCTAGTGTCTAATTCGATCAAATTGTAGCTCTGATACCAACCTGTCACACCCTGATTTCCCGGTGGGCCTGGACTTGGGGTATACGCGTGATGATTGATATCAGTAATCACAATGCACAACATAAGATGGGAATTTAAATGAAATTATACAAAAGTACAAACCGGAAATAAAGTACAAAATTAATACAAATTGTTCGTACTAAAAGATCCACAGGCGGATCGAAATGTATAAAATAAGACTTGAGAATAATAGGGACTTTTTCCGTGGAGTTGCAAATTCCAATATTTAAAGAACAAACAGCTTCAGCCTATTCTATAACAACCCTCCTAAGACACCTTAAACGTTACTATTATACCCAGAATATACATTAACAGACCTAAATTACATTTATATTATTAAATATCAAATAAAAAAAATAATATAGCTTCTCGCGGGGCGCGACCCCCTTGGGCTTGCGAGTCGTGGGCCGCGACGGAGTAACACCAGGCTACACCGCCTTGCGCCACGTGTCCACCTGCGTGTTGAGTCTAGTGAGTTGACTCACCAAGGCTAGGACCTAGCCTAGTCCCTCGCGGGCCATGAGGGAGTTAGCTTGGTGGGTCGCGGGGCGCGAGTTGCCTTCGATCGGACCTATAAATTGAGGTCTTGGCCTCATTTGTTCACCACTCAATTTCTTTTTCTCTCTCAAATTCTCTGATAGGCAATACTCTCTGGTATTACACCCCTAAAAAGCGAAGCGCTGTCTCGTTGTAAGTATTATAACCCCCGGTTATGTATTAGTTACTCTACCCGATTGATCTAGGGATCCGTAACGCATGTCAAGCCTCTGCCTGACTCAGTTCGTTGGAGTTCTGTCTCAGTTGTATGGCTAATGTAATTTGGGTTATCTTACTAACACGTGTGCATTGTTTAAATTTAATAGATAATAACCAGGAGAATCATCAGGAAACTATAGTATTACCTAAGTCTACAATGTGAGTCATTCTCTTTTTCTACCAAACTGTTTTAACAAAACCTCAAATGTTTTCAATTATACTTACAGTGATTGAGTCTATGTATTGTACAATTGCTGCCAGTATGTGGGGTTTTGTATACACTACTTGTAATCCGTTACTATTGGACGACGAGTTAGCCAATGAGTAACATGACCACAGTTATAGAACTGTGGAATCAGTGAATATGACAAATTCTGAACAAGTATATTGGGTAGATATAAACATTGTAATCGCTGATGATCTCAATACTGTAAAATTATAAAAAACTGTTTTGATTAAACTGGGATGCACTCGCCAATATTTCTTGCTGATAAACTTTTTTAAAACGCGTTTCAGGTAACTTAATGTGAAAGCTAAACGAAGCCAGCTGGAGAGCACTGAAGGCTTAAAGAAGTGGCTATAAAAGTTTCCTAAATAAAAATGAGTTTATGTTTTCAATAATTAGGGTTTTATCCCTATAAATGTATTATCAGTGAAACTTGGGTTTTATCCCATTTGTTTATTATAAAAGTTTGGTGTTTTGAAACTCTGATAACATTTCCTAACTACGGTCCTGATATCTCATTTCCGCTGCCAAATTAATAAACACTGATACCATCCGCTCTGTATTAGCTCTCTCGCGGCCGCCCGCTCATGGGGCAGGGGTCTGGGACTACGACATATTCCGTACTTACTAAATGACATGCACTTAGTCTTTTGAAAATACGTTAGTTCTCATTGTTAAATACAATTAACCGACTCTTTTGAAAAATCTTTTCAAAATGAATTTGATACCATTTGGTATAGCATTTTTAAATAACTTAGGACAAACTATATCTCTTGTTACCGACTGAAACTAAACGTCGGTACATGATTAAACAACACACAAATTTTAATATCATATAAATATAGCATTAGCGTCTGTCAGGTGTATGCCTACATGTTGATGCACTTTTGGTGTCTGTCGCTTGTTCTTATTTTTTTGTATGCGTTGTAATGTAATGAAACGGTCTTTTTGTTTAATCGAGTCTGTATGTTTTGGTCGAGTCGACCAAGTCAAGATATCCTCCTATCTTGACTTGGTACGACATTGTACAGTTTATGTATGTTGGTTTGTAATGCAACTGCTGTTGATGCAGTCTGCAAGTGTATGCTTCTCTTATTCTGTTGTCTGCATATTGTCTGTCTTAATCCTTTCTATTTGCAGCCTTCCACGAAGAACCATTCTTCGTGGGGTATGGCTTGCACGGAGAACCTTCTTGGTGGCCTCTATGATTCTTCGTGGGTGAAAGTTCAAGAAGAACTACATTCTTCGTGGGCTTTGATTCTTCGTGGGCCCAGTAACCTTCTTCGTGAGGTTACTGGGCTGGGGCCTTTATATAAGACAGTTTATGGTTGCAGAACAGGTAAGAGAGCTGGTGAGTCTGTATAAACACTGTGTCTATGTGTTTTGTGTATGTTCTCTTCCATTAATTAAAGCTAGTGAATCTTTGGTTACGTGTGTTTGCTATACTTTGTTTGGTTGCATATATACAAGGATTCCGCACTTATATTTGTGTTGTTACAACAAGAAAGTAGGTTTCTTGATCCTCCGAGTGGACCTACAAGTGGTATCAGAGCTTTGGCTCTCTTTCTTGTTGAAAACCAAGCTTAGTAGTGTGTTTAAACAAGTTGTGAAGAATCTTGGAAGTGTTCTTGAGCTTAAAACAAGATTTTTAAAGTGTTTGTTGAAAAATGGCCTGAAAATTTAAGAAATCTTAGTGTTTTGCTGAAAATTTTACAAAAACCTTGTTAAAATACATGGTAACATGCTAAAATACGGTTTTTCTTGAAATTTCTTGCAAAACTTTGGCTCGACAACTTTTCCAGCAAGGTTTTTGACCGGAGAATCACCGGAATATTCCTTTTGTTGAAGGATATTCCTGTACTTTTTCAAAAATTGAATGTGTCGAATGTTTGTCTGTTTACCAGGTTAAGTCTTTCACCAAACACCTTTCCAAAGTGCAGGGATAAGATTTTGCCATTTCTAGTAACAATTCGCCTGCCATTTTACGAAGAACCCATCCCTAAAAAGCACTCATCGACGAAGAACATACAGGCGAAGAACCGTTCTTCGTGTGTTGACCTTCTACGAAGAACCTTCTCCTACGAAGAACCCTGGTTTTTTGTTGAAATAGGTTCTTCGTGAGTCTATTCTTCGTGAATAGGTTCTTCATGTGAATCAGTTCTTCGTGACCAAGAGTTGGACAGTTTTCACAGAAGGATTTTATTTCCCTCATTGTTAATTATTTCAAATTTTTAAGTACTAAATCTTTCAAAATGAGCTCAAATCCTTGGGATTGGAGTGATAACTCAAATACACCACAAGATCCTTCACAATGGGTCAAAGGTTTAATGCCCAAACAAGAAATTACCGCACATCAATGGGAATGTGTCGCAAATCAAAATAATAGCATTCAAAGTCTCCTCATGAGCGAGAGTGAAACGGGAAGCAACAATCATCCACCAAAATTGAATCACATGAACGATTATCAATCATGGAAAAGTCGTTTTCATACGTACGTTCTAGGGTAAAATACCGAATTGTGGACATGCTTTATTACACCGTACAATGTAGCTCTCGAAGAAGCATGTTCCAATCCATAAACTTTGGCGGGAATGAGTGAGAATGATAAGAAGGCTTATGATGTCGAGAAGAAAGCCTTTGCTATTCTCACTCAAGCACTTCATAAGGATATTTATCATCAATTTGCGTATTGTACAAGCACAAAGAATTTGTGGGACGTCTTGGAAGCTAGGGGAGAAGGAAATGCCGCAACGAGAAAGATTCGTCATGACTTGTTCAAGAAGGAATTTGAAGGATTTCTGTTCATGGAAAATGAAACCTTGTACGACATGGCTACTCGGTACTATCATTTGCTTAGTGAGATGCACTCTTACAAGGTTACTGCTACACAACAAGAAATGGTCATGCGTTAGTACCAGTCACCAACCGAAGTTACAAATCGCAAAACAAATTTGTGTCAAATACAGATCCTTATGGGAGACCATTTGATCCAACAGCCTATCTACCACCACCCAAGCCAGCTCAACCTTGTGGTCCTCTCACAGACCCTTATGGGAGACCATTCGATCCGAAAGCCTATCTTCCATTTTCGGAAGCTGCTCCTCAACAAACCCAACAACAACCATCTTCATTTCATCCAAAATCCTACTTTCCCTTCACACAAGCTGCTCCACTGTAAGGGTATAAACTAGTATAGGTTTGCGTCTGTCTTGGATTATTATAGTTGTTTTGGGTTCAAACTATGTAGTGGGCTTGTTTGGTTGTTTTGATGTCTATGGGGTGTGGGCTTGGCCCAGTGTAAAAGGATCTCCTATGCAGGTATAAATAGGGGAGTCCTTAGTCAGTTTAGGTTGTTGATTCACTAGCAAACTTTGTCCCCTTTGTGCGATTGGAGTACCAGACGATTCTAGGAATCGTGTGCTCTTGTTCTTGAATCAATATACTTTGTGTATCAATCTTCGACATCTTACTTGTATTTCCACTACTTGTTTGGTGTTTGATATTCGATTGTATTGTTCCTGGACTTACAATTGGTATCAGAGCCTAAGTAGTCTCACGAAGGCTCGGTTGGATCGGATATCTTGAAGATTGAAGGCTGTTTTGCTGCTGATTGTGTTCAAAGATCGACAAGAAAGGTCTGTTTTTCTGGTTCATCTTGATTATATTTTACAGATTTGTTTTTGTCGACTGTTGGTTGGGTCATAGGGATTTTGATTTGTCTTGTTTTCTTGTTGAAAATCTGCTTATTTACTTCTGAATATCGACCCAAGTTATAGCACAAACACTGTTTTTAAAGTGATTTTTCTGTCAGTTCAAAATCAAAGTTAGACAACCGTGAAACAAAAGGGCTGATTTAATCTGAAAAATCGATCTGGTTTGGGTTAATTTTTTGTGAAAATCAATTGATTTGAATCTCAAAAATCGAACTTTGACTATTAAATTTTAGATTAAATCTTCGGCTTGCTGAAATTGAAAGATTTCTTTAGTATATACATAAATTTTAACCGAAAGTTCTGTTAAAAATTTTGAAATTTCTGGACATTTGTGCTTCGTATTCATCAACTATTCATCAGAATTTTTGAGGATTTTTGGGGTTGATCTATTTTTGTGCAAGTTGACCGTGTTTGCAGATAGTTTGGAAAGTTGTTGCAGGAAATATCGAAAAGATTCAAAATCAAATTCAGCAGATCTTTCGGGATTTTAGTTGAAAATTGGGAATATTATCTTTCCAAAATTCAGCTTGTGCGACTGAAGAGCTTGTACGATTGGTGATTTAGGCTTTTAAAGCACTGAGGCCCAACAATACTTCTTGTGCGATCAGGTTTGGGTTGTGCGATCAAAATTGTTTGGGCTATTAAGGATACAAGCCCAACACTTAACTCTTGTGCGATTGAAGACGTCTTGTGCGATTGAGAAGATATTGTGCGCTCCACTGTTGATATTGAACTGGACTTCTTGTACGACGTAAAAGGCTTATATTGACTTGTGCGTTTGGCAAAAGGTTCAAATTGAAGAAGTCTTGTACGACTCATCTTGTGTGATCCATTTTGTGCGATTGGACAAAGGATCAGGTGAAAGGTGTCTTGTGCGATCGGAATTGGACCCATTCACGTGGACTGGACTGTTTGAACTCGTGAACTGTTTGGATTGAATTTTGAATTATTTGTGAACCATCTGAATTATTGTTTGAACTGTATTGTAATCATTAGTAATATTCATTTGATCTTTACTGTTATTATTACGTGTTACTCATACATTCAACTATTTTTTCAGAAATGGCTCAAACTAATCAATTGGGATTGACTGAAATTGCTGCTATTAACCAGGACCTAGATAACATCATTGGAACTAACAATAGGGTTCTCAGGCTCATTTCTGGGGGATCCTTTTCAGAATGGAAGTTCAGGTTCATTCAGTATATGAGGATCAAGGATCCAAAGGCGTGGAGGTCTATCTGCAACAGACCTACTGCAATCACCTATGTTGTGAACGATGCTGATGGAACAACTGCTCCTAAGCCCGAGTCTGCGTTTACTGACGAGGAACGTGAAAAACGTGATATTGACAACAAAGCTCTTGCAATGCTGCACTCTGCTCTTACACCAGAAGTTGACATTGGAGTTCGTGACTGCACAACTGGTAAGGAAATGTGGGATGCTTTGCTGGCCATCTATGAGGGAAATGAAGAGATGAAGGAAAGTCGAAGAGAAATGCTTACCCAAAAGTTCAACTTGTTCAATCACTTCCCAGGGGAAACATTAGAAAATCAAATTCAGAGATTTGTTGCCTTGGTCAGTGATATGAAAACTCATGATATCAGCCTTGAAAAAAATGTCATTAACAAGAAATTGCTCAATGCTCTTCCAAGAAATTGGGATACAAATGTGACTCTCATCAAAAGGACCAGGGACTTAGCTAGAATGACTCTCTCTGAGCTGATTTCTTTGCTAAAGTCCTATGAAATGGATGAAAACAAAGGCTCTACAACCATGCTGTAAGTTACAACAACGCAGGTGTGTTGACCAACAGCGCCTTGATGTCTCAGCAGGAATGAGTTCACTTACAGGGCCTTCTACTGTGCCTCTTCCTATTAATCTTGGTACGTATGTTAACCAATCTGGTTACTTTCCTGCTGCTACTCAACATGTTAACCAAACTTTGTCTGCTGCTCAACCCACTAATCCATCTGCTCTCACACCCACACAGTTTCTTTCAAACATTACCACTGCTTTTACTGCAGCAAACTCCTCAGTTGCTACATCAAAGGATTTCGAACAAGCTATGGCTTTCATGATAGGGGTCATGAACTATTATCATGCCTTTATTGCTGGAAGAGTAAAGAACAACATTGACTCTGCTGAACTGTTGGAAGTCCATCCTGATGATGTTGAAGAGATGGATATTACTTGGCAAATGGCCATGGCAGTGTTTCGTGCCAGAAACTTCATGAAGAAAACTGGAAAGGGTACTTGGGACAAGATTGATGGTGAGATTGGCTGGAATAAGGCAAGGCTTCGGTGTTACAACTGCCATGAGCCTGGGCATTATGCTAGAGAGTGCAAACAGCCAAAGAGGGAAAGAACTGATCCAAATGTCACTGTCACTGTTAGTTTAGCAGCTCGACCAGCTCCAAATTTTGTTTCAACTTCAAACATTACTGTTACTCGTCCCACTCAAGGTTCAGCCTCAAACACTGTTGCTAGAACTCAAGTTGCTGAACCAATTGGAGCTCCTGGAAATGCATTGGTGATTCAGAAAGGAGGGGGTTTGACTGGAGTCAACAGATGAACGATCTGCAGATTACCACAGACACCTTGTACCAACAGAATCAAGCTCTCGTGGCAGAAGTGAAAGAATATGCTGATTTGGCTGCTGAAGATGCTGAGGAAATGATTTATCATGCTCTCATGGCTCAAATGAATGACTACACTCCTTCTGAGGCTGAGGTATGTGTAGATGATGTTTGTTGTACTGAAAAATGTAGAAAGAAAGTGAAAGGTTTTAAAGAACAGGCTCAATCGTTTTCTATGCAACTTCAACTTACCAAATCCAGTAGCTACGAAGTTAAAAAGAAACTGGATGGGTATAAAGAAATGGTAGAGGCTCAAAAACGTGACATTCGACAGTTGCATAGTGATCTAAGTGAAGCAAAATGTCGATATCTCCACTTCAAGGAGCTATCTGAAAAATTAACTGTTGAATTAAACAACTTAAAATCGACTTTCGAAAATACTGAATTTAATTTCAAAAAATTTGACGTTTCAAGTGAAAAGGTCGAGAAAATGATAAATCAACAGTTAAAGTATAGCAAAAAGGAAATGAGGAATAAGGGGTTGGGTTTTGTGGCTATACCCCCACCCTACAACCATAACTATTCCTCAATTCCTATGACTGAAGAGGAGATAGACAATTTGCCTAATATGGAGTATGGAAAACTAGAAGATAGAAAGTCTGAACCCGTCAAGCCTCGAAAAATAAAAATCACCAGGCCTGATAATACTGAAATCATTCTAGAAAAACAGGCCTACAATCAAACGTTTGTTAAGTCAGAAAATGTTTTAAATCACATTGAAACTTTGAATTTTGAGAAAAACGCAAGTGTTGATAAGCATTTTCAAGTGTTGAAAGAAGAGGAATCATGTGACTCAAAGCAATTTTTTTGAAAATAAATGTGTCACAAAAGAGTCTGAAACAAAAGAATCCAGTGTTAACGTAGATAACATCGAGTTTGCTATGTTAAGAGGTTTAACTGAGTTTGTGAGAGAATTTAACAAGAGCAAACAAGCTAAATCTGCTTCGTCATTTGAAGCATCTTGCGATACTTCGGAAACATCCACTTCTGAGAAATCAGAAATGGGCGAATCAATTAGTGTCAACAGTGTTTCACTTGAGGAAACAAAAGAATCTCATACTGAATCAATAGCTTCATTTGATTCAATTAGTGACTCCCATGAAAAGACTGACTGTGATAATTCAGAGCCAGTTGCTTCAGTGGAATCAACAAATGAATTATGTGAAACTATTGACTCACATTCGATCAAAGAAGAATCAGAAACAACTGCAGGAGCATCTGTTGAGTTGAATGGTAAAGCAACCACAGAAGCCTCTGCTGAATGTTCAAAAGAAAACGATTTTGATTCTTCAGAACCAATTGTGTCACACGAAGCTGAGAGCGATTCTGCAGCATCAAGTGACCCTGTTTATGAGAAAATCAATGATAAGAACCCTGTTGCTTCAAATGCAGACCAAGTAATTATTGAAGATTGGGTAGATGAAGATGATGGGGACGACGTTGTTTTGAAAAATAAAATTCAGAAAAACAATTCTTTAATTTCTGAAAAGTCAAACAATATTTCAATTTCTTCTGATTCTTTGAATTGTGTGGGCTCTGTTTTTAAGAGTGATGAATGTTCTGACATTTATTTTGGTTCGATTTGTGTGGATTTGAATTCAGTTGTTTTGCCTAATAAAGTTGATAAATCTAAAAATCTTTTGGTAAAACAATCTTAAGGTGGAAATGAAGCTAAATATGTTCCTCCAAAATCAACATCCAACAAACAAACTAAGTGTCACTCCATTTCTAAGGACAAATCTAAACATGTCTCGTTTGCATCTCAGGAACCACACAAGCCCTCAGGTTCTGCAAAGTCTGATGGATGTCAAGCAAAACCACATGTGAAGCGACAAATTTGTTACACGTGTGGAATTGCTGGACATATTGCAAGAAATTGTCAGCATCGTCCTGATAAACTAAAAAGGGGAGAGCATCAGAAGGCTCCAAAAGGAAATGTCAAGCATCCAAAACAGGATAAGACTTCAAAATCTAAACCTGTTAGGAAGCTGAACTCCAAAATGAAGCCTTCTGGTGGAGATTGGAACAAAGCTAAACAAATGAAAATGAAATCAAATAATTGCATTCCAAACTCAAACTATATTTCGTCTAGAACATCCAAGAAATTGGAAAGTTCCAGGAAAGTTTGGAAACCTAAGAATAATGTTCCAAACAACTCTCCTAAATCATCGTGCATCAATGATAAACCTATCTACTCTAAAGAAAAGTTGATTTGGATGCAAGTAACGTATGTTAATGCACAGGGTGTACCCACCACATCTATGGCTTGGGTACCAAAGTCTAACTAAACCCGCGTAATGTGCATGAACGGCTATGAAGGGCTGTCATTCGTCTTTGGGTCATTGACAGTGGCTGTTCCAGACATATGACTGGCGATATATCTCAACTTTCTGATCTTGAAGAATTTAATGGAGGATATGTTGCGTTTGCGGGTGGCGAGAAAGGAAAGATCACACAAAGAGGCACAGTCAAGAATGGTGATCTCTGTTTCAAAGATGTCAACTACGTTCCTGAGTTGAAGCATAGTCTACTAAGTGTTGCTCAAATATGCGACAACGGTTACTCAACTCATTTCACTGATAAACACTGTCTTATTCTGAAACCAGGAATGGTCATTCCTGATGAATGGATTTTATTGAAATCTGAACAAAAAGGCAACGCTTATGTCATTGACATGAATAAACCTCCCACTGAAGGTGTTGCCTGTTTGTTTACCAAAATCTCTGAGCACAATGCTATGCTGTGGCATCGTCGTTTGGGACATTCTAATGTGAAAAATCTAAACCGTCTTGCAAAAATGGGGTTGGTAAGGGGTCTACCTGTAAAAGACTTGATAACTTTTGAAAAATGTGTTTCCTGTGCAAAGGGTAAATAGCATCGAAAACCACACTTTCCCAAAACTGTAAACACTATTAACAGTGTAATGCAACTTCTTCACATGGATCTCTTTGGTCCAGTGAATGTGCTCAGTCTGTCTGGAAAGTCTTACTGTCTTGTAATTACTGATGATTACTCATGTTTTACTTGGGTTTTCTTCTTAGTTAACAAAAGTGAGACTGCAGAATTAGTCAAGAGATTCATAATTTTTATGGAGAATCAGACTGGCAAGAAAGTGAAAGGGATTCGAAGCGACAATGGAACCGAATTCAAGAATGCTGAGTTGAATTTCTTTGGTGCCGAAAAGGGAATCGCTCGACAGTACAGTGCTGCTAGAACTCCTTAGCAAAATGGAGTTGCTGAAAGAAGGAATAGAACTCTAATAGTAGCAGCTCGAACTATGCTTTGTGATTCGAAACTTCCAGTTTTCTTCTGGGAAGAGGCCATTAACACTGCGTGCTATGTTCAAAACAAAGTGGTTATCAACAAAGCACGCATGAAGACGCCTCATGAAGTGATGTTTGGCGAGAAACCATACGTGGGACATTTTAGAGCTTTCGGTTGTCCATGTACTCTACTGCACCTGGAATCTATACCAAAGTTTGACGCTAGGGGAGATGAATGCTATTTCATTGGATATGCTGGGAAGGCTGCTCATGAAAATAAGACGGCATACAGAGTGTATAACAAGAGGACTAGACAAATCATTGAGTCTTATGATGTGCGGTGGCTCGAAGAAAATCAGACAGACGTTGGAAACGGGCCATTTACTCTTTATAATTATGCATATCTATTCAAATCTTTTGATATTCTTGATGATCCTCCTGTTGGTCATGCAGGTACTTCTGGTACAACTAATGCTGCTTCTCGACCCTCAATTGTTCCACATAATGCTGAAGAAGAAGGGGATATTGAATTTGAGGGGGATTCTACTGCTGTGGGGGATCACACACCTGCAGTCTCATCTACAACATCTACACCTGAGATTCAAGTGGCTCCGGATTATACCGACATTCTTAATGCTGGAGGGGAGGAGTTGGACTCGTCTGATGAGGAGGACACTCCCATGGATCAAAATGACTTGTTTGATGGTCCCATTCCTGAAGAGTTTGTCGCAAATGGTACAGAAGAAGAGCAAGTTTCTGACCAAACTAAGTCAGTAGCTGTGGATAATTTAACTAATGTATCTTCAACTGGAACTGCACCAGAAGTTGCTATTCCTAGTGTCCAGCGTGATCATCCCATCGAAAATGTGATTGGACCAGTCGAGGCGGGAGTGTTGACTAGAAGTCAGTCAAGAATTATCAACAACTGTTTGTTTTCATGTTTCATCTCTCAAATTGAGCCAAAGACAACTGATGCGGCTCTTTTGGAACCTAGCTGGGTAGATGCTATGCAGGATGATTTGAATCAGTTTGAGAAACTGAAAGTATGGAGGTTGGTTATTTTACCTGCTGGAAAGAAATCACTTGGAACTAGATGGATCTATCGTAACAAGAGAGACGATAGCGGAGTGATTGTCAGAAACAAAGCAAGACTGGTCGTCTAAGGGTTTAGACAGATAGAAGGCCTTGACTACGATGAAGTGTATGCTCCTGTGGCTCGATTGGAGGCAATCAGAATCTTTTTGGCATATGCATCCTACATGGGATTCAAGGTCTATCAAATGGAGTCAAGACGGCGTTTCTATACGGCAAAGTAAAAGAAGAGATCTATGTGTCACAGCCACCGGGTTTTGTGAACAAATAGTGTCCCCGTCACGTGTATAAGCTTGATAAGGCTTTATATGGGCTACACCAGGTTCCTCGTGCTTGGTATACTACTCTAACAGAGCATCTGCTCGCTCATGGTTACACTCGGGGTGTGATTGATCAGACACTGTTCATTCGAAAAGTGGGAGAGGATCAAATCTTGGTGCAGATCTATGTGGACGACATCATCTTCGGATCCACTAGTGACGCGTTGTGCAAGGAGTTTGAAGAAGTTATGAATAAGCAATTTGAAATGAGTGCGTTGGGAGAAATGAATTTCTTTCTGGGTCTACAGATTTGACAAGATTCCAAAGGAATTCTCATCCATCAAGGAAAATATGTCGATGATATTCTTGCAAAATTCAAACTTCAAGATGTCAAACCTGCAAACACTCCTATAGCAGAAAGACCAGTACTGACAGAAGATACAGAAGGGGAAGTCGTTGATGCTACACTGTACCGGTCGTTGATTGGTTCGTTGATGTATTTGACAGCCAGTAGACCAGATGTCATGTTTGCTGTGTGTCAGTGTACTCGCTATCAGGCTGCTCCTAAACTTTCTCATTTAAAAGTTGTTCAGAGAATCTTTCGATATCTTAAGGACAGGCCTTGGCTTGGACTTTTGTATCGAAAAGAGTCTCCATTTGATCTGTGTGCTTTTTCTGACAGCAATTTTGGAGGTACTGGTCAAGACATGAAATCTATGTCAGCTGGATGCCAGTTTCTGGTGGATCGCCTCATCTCCTGGCAATGCAAGAAGCAGCAAACTGTCTCATTATCTACTGCAGAAGTGGAATATGTGGCTGCTTCAGCTTGCTGCTCACAGGTTATCTGGATTCAACACCAGCTGGTGGACTACGGTTTGAATTTCTCCCAAACTCCTATTTATTGTGACAATGATGCAGCTATCCAAATAGTGAAAAATCCGGTGTATTTTTCAAAAACCAAGCACATTGCCATAAAAATTCACTTTATTCGTGATTCTTTCAACCAGGGTTTAATTAAAATGGAACAAATTCATACTGACGACAATGTCGCAGACATTTTTACAAAACCGGTTGATAAAGCACGTTTTCTTGCTCTTCTCGAACTTCTCAAAATGGTCGAATTTGAGGATTGACCGCGGTCACACAAAAATATTTTTCTTCGCTTCTGTAAATTTGTTTCTTAAAATAAAGTTTCTTTCATTTTAAGCAAAAATTTAGGGGGATGTAGTCTCAGAAAAATACAAAAACATTGAAAAATCAGAAAAATACAAAAATAGTTCCTTGCTTTTGCCATGCCTTGGCTACAAACCGGGAAATGAAATAACTTCACTATGTGGATTAAGGCTGACTCATGTAAGACCAATATTGAAATGGTCTGACTCTAGAGTGATGTGCTGGTAGGCTTTATCCTGATGGCTGGACTCTTTGACTGGTACTACTTATAACATTAAATTTATTCTATGTCCTCAGGAAAGATCGTTCACTTGGAATTAGAGCATAGCTATTTGAATGCGTGTGTGATGTCCCGATACACACAATTTCGTTCTAGTTCTGAAATCTTTTCTAAACAACTCGTGTATCTCCTCTGTTTTGCGAAAGCAAAGACCTGGAGGTGCTAGGCAACGTCAGCTTCTGCTGCATCCAGATACATGCTGACCTAGCTGTACGTTGTCGCGCTGTGGATCAAATACACCCGAAAGAGGCCCTCTAGTGCCCAAAAGAAACCCAAAAATAAAAACCTATATCAAACTGAGAAAATCTCATTTGATTTGTATATTATATCAATCTCCGCTGATCCATTCTGTTCTCTTCTCAATCCAGTCCAGTCAAGGTTTCAGAACTATAGAATGGACTTGTGAAATATGTGGTAGGGAAAGTACTCGTATGATAGCCTGTTCAAATTTTGAAATTCCGGGATTTGATCGTGATTGATTTGAGTGTTCATATAATTTAAAATGAAAAACATGATAAATGAGTTGCAGTATGTTATTTGATAAAAGCCTAGGGAGATAAGTTTAAGAGGAAAAATATACTGGCAATCGCTCGGATCTACCAGAGTAAATTTGTGTTGATAAGTGTAGTCTAGCCCGAAACTCTGTGATTTGATCCCATCAGAAAAGTGCATGCAAAATTTGGTGTGTAAGATATTGTGTTGCCGTAAATATTTTGTATTTCTATTAGTTATTTTTTTTGGTGTAAATAGTTCGTCATTTTTATTATTATATATAAATTCATGTGGTCGTGTGTTTATGAATCGAAAGGGACCGAATTTTTAAAGTGTTCTTTGCACAAAGTTTTAAAAGTGGTTTTCCTCGGGATCTGAGCTGGACCCATTGTAAACTTGGTGGGCCCCACAAAATCCAAAACACTTTTCATGTTTCAAATCGGTAAACAAAAGGACAAAAATGGGGTGTGGTATGACGGCTGGGCCCACCGCAGACTTGGTGGGCCCCCTTGGTTGAAAAACAAATCATGTAGGGTAAAAGATAGTCTTGTGCAGCGGAGAAAATATTTTTACAATCATCACTTTTGAAAAGTTATTTTCTCTCAAAAATTCAAAGCTACAAACGCACAAGCTCACCGTCTTCTTCCTTCCATTCACAGTCATGTCCGGTCAAAAAGAAAAGGGAAAAGGTAAGTTATTCTGATTTGAACTATCTTGAATCTGTGTTTGTTGTTCGACATTGATAGGTGAGAAATTAGGATTATCTATGTTCTTGCTTGACTGATCTTAGGATGGTTAGAGGGGTTTTGACTCTGAAATCGAAAATCTTAGGGTATTTGACGCATCAACAGATAATTTCCTTGAATAAAAATGGTTCAGGTCCTAAGATTTGTCTAAAAATTATGTTTCTGAAACCCTAGTCCATCGCCGAAATATTCAGTTCTCGCCGGAGAAGATGATCGGAGACGGCGAGTGAACCTCACACGCCGTCAAAGTGAATCGCACAAGCTGGGATGGACGATTTGGTCCCTGATGTTTTGTGTGAAAGGACTGTATTGCCCCTGTTCTTTAAAATCTTGTGCGATTGAAAGTTAGTCTGACTTTCGTTGACTGATTCTTGTGCGTTTGACCAAAGTTGACCGGGTCTTGTTCGTTTGACCCTAGTTGACTGATCTTGTGCGACTGACCTTGTGCTTTATTACTAAATTGCCATCGCACAAGATCTGCTTGATCGCACAAGAAACTTTTAATCGCACAAGGTATTTGCTTTGGGCCTGATCCGGTTCATTTGGGCCGATGGTTACACAGTTGGCTTGGTTAACTGTCAAGTTATGTTTTTTTTAATTCTTTCAAACATAACATAGTTGGGGTTTGTTTCTAAGGATTTTGAAACTATAATAAGACAGTTTGACCAAGTTTACGGTCAAACTTCGAAATATTTGTTCTAATATATGTGTATGTTTATTTATACGTTTTTTTATGCAGATACCGGAAAGAAAGCAAAAGGTCCGCATGTTCTAGGATGGGAGAAAACCATTAATATTGCTTGTTACTTATCAGATCCTCCAAAAGGATTTGAGACGTACAAGTCATTGATAGTGGGTCTAAACACTTGCAGACTGGCTCATTCTCTTCGGGAGAACCCAATCATTCGTGAAGACTGGATTAAAGACTTCTGGGATAACTCAACGGCAAAGAAAGGTGATTCAGTGATCAAGTCAAAGGTTCGGGGTACAGAAGTTTCAATCAATGAACAAGACATACGAGATGTGTTGCTATTCGGAGATGCAGCTGATGATCCGATAGAGTATTCGAAAGAAAAGGTTATGGACGTTTTGGTCAAAATGAGCTATGAGGGAGCGATTCCTCCTCCTACAATCAAGAAGTTGTTGCATCCATACTGGAGACTTCTAGCTCATATTTATCTGGTTTGTATCAGTGGAAATAAAAGTGGTCTTGACAAGTTGACATTGAAGCAAACTTCTGCAGTGGTTTCGTTGGTGGAAGGGTGGAAGTATAACTACTCCAAAAGTGTTTTTGATGATATGTTTGCAAATGTAAAAACACTGAATGATAAACACTGGTACAAATTCCCAAGATTTATTCAGATGATCTTAGAAAAGAAGTATCCTAAATTGCCAGTCAATGTGAAAACCTATGATGCCAAGATGATGAATCATTTGGTGTTTACATGGATAAATCAGAAGTCTAGAGATAATGTTGGGGTTAAGTATGAGAACAAGCGCGCATTAACAAAATTTGGAATTTTTGCTGAGATTCAAGAAGCAGCCCCAACTCAGATCAATGCTATTGTGGCTGAGGAGCATGATGTAGAGATAATTGAACTTCCTGTTGGTGCTCAAGAGCCAATTGAGAACGTAGATTTGACTGGTATTGAAAGTGAGGAAGATGTTGGAGATGATAGGATGATTGAAGATGAAGAAGAAGATGAACATGTTGATGAAAGTGAAACAGAGACAGAGATAATGGATGAAGGCCTTACTGCAAAAACTGAAGAGATCAGTGAACCAGGTCACGTGAGCCCTCCTCATGATGAACCTGTGTCTACAACTGAAGCTACCATTGTTGATAATTCTTTAGAAGAACCTGCCGCTGATCTTCCTCCTAGGAAACGTAGTAGAAGGGATCCTAGGATCAGCGGTGAGTTAAATGTTCAAACAACCTCAGAGACAACTAACCCCATTGGTGACACACAGCCCAGAGTTAACTACATTCCCACCGAGTTGAGTCCATCAATAATTGATTTTATAACCAATGAGAGAGCTGCCATGTACGTGCCTGTTCCTAAACCAGGTGAAGGTTCAAGCAGTGGTCCATCAGATGCGGATGTTGTTAAAGCTGCTGAATTGCTACAAGCTGCGGTTGTTCAAGCTGAAGCGGCAGCTAAATCAAAACAAGTTGAAACTCCCGAGACGGCTGCTAATGCTGAAAGTTCGGATAGTGAGGGTTTATTTGAGGAAAATGAGACAACAATCCTAATGCGGAGGATTTCTACTCTTGAAGAAGACAAGATTTTCAAAGATGCTCAGATTTCCAGTCTAATGGAAGAGTTGGTGGTTAAGAATCAGAAGATCAATGAATTGGAGACTAACCTGGGAGCTCTTAGTGCTGTAGTAATGGATATAAAGCAGAAACTGCAAGGAAAATTTCCTAAAGAGTTTGCTGATCCTCCAAAAGAGTCTACTGCTGAAGAGAGAGAGCAGCAGAGGAAAGAGCACGAAGATGCTATGAACAGGTATTATGAAAGCACTCCTCGTACTGTGAATCAGAAACCAAGAAAGAAAATGGTGGTTATGAGAAATGTAGGAGCTGAACGGAACTTGCAGTTTGGTGATCAACATGATCGATATGTAATCACTACTGAAAAGAGCAAGAAGGGCAATAGATCGGGTATTAAAAGCTGGGCATACAACGATGAGAAAGGAATGTTTATCGTACTGAGAAAGAATAATGAAGTGGAGTATTACGAAAATTCTGCAGATTTCAACTCCTGGACTGCAGTTGATTTGAGAGAATTGAGCAATGCTGGATTTCATGATCAGGTCAAGAATCCTAATTTCAAAATCGGAGTTAATTTCTACAACAGATTGCAGCAACAGGCTTGAGTAAATTTCAGAGATATGAAATTAGCTGAGTCTACTATTGAAGAAGATGCTGAGGTGTTGGATCCTGCAACTGGAAAGCCTTACAAGACTGTGAAGTGGCCTGCAACTAAACAGGCGAATACTGTGCCACTGCTAAAGGAACTTCCTGAAGATTCTCTGAAGAATTTCCAATTTTGGATGTATGATCCGATTTCTGGTCAAGCAGTAATTGTATGTGATGATGCTGAGTACAGGTTCATTGATACTAGAGACTTGATGTGCTTTGGTGAAAAGGACATCAATCTCTTAGCAAAATCACAAATTCAGAGTGATCCTCAGTATGAGGTGTGTGTGCTAAGAGTTGGACTGGAGCTGTGGCCCAGATTATGAGTTTCAAGTTGTGGTCAGGGCAACGTTCGAGAGTTGAGACACAGCTGTTTGGTCCGTATGTGGGAAGGAATATACCGATTTTGCCTGAATTGCAAAGGAAACAAAAAGAACAAGCTAGGAAGCAGAAAAGAAAGAAGCAGTGATTATGAAGACGCCAAGATAACACAAACCTAAGGGGATATTGTAAGGGTATAAACTAGTATAGGTTTGCGTCTGTCTTGGATTATTATAGTTTTTTTGGGTTCGAACTATGTAGTGGGCTTGTTTGGTTGTTTTGATGTCTATGGGGTGTGGGCTTGGCCCAGTGTAAAAGGATCTCCTATGCAGGTATAAATAGGGGAGTCCTTAGTCAGTTTAGGTTGTTGATTCACTAGCAAACTTTGTCCCCTTTGTGCGATTGGAGTACCAGACGATTCTAGGAATCGTGTGCTCTTGTTCTTGAATCAATATACTTTGTGTATCAATCTTCGACATCTTACTTGTATTTCCGCTACTTGTTTGGTGTTTGATATTCGATTGTATTGTTCATGGACTTACATCCACAACAAACCCAATAACCTTCTCAACCAGCTCCTCAACAAGCCTTTTATGGAAACAACAATTCTCAACAATCAAACTCCAACACCGTTGATACGTGGTCGAAATCCGGTGCTTGTAATCGTTTAATTTGATGTTTTTACACAAGTTTTAGTTTCGAATTGCCTACTCTTGATTAGATATGTGTTTTGCAGGTTTAACAGAGTTTAAGGAGCTTTTCGGGAGCTTTACGAGTCACCGGAGCGAAAACGGAACCACCGGGATGTGAAACGGGTCAACCGGACTCAAGAAATGGACGAAACAGAAAAGCAAGTATCTAGGCACCGTCGCCGACGGTTGACAGAACTTTCCGTGGCCAGAATTCACCGTAGACAGCGAGATTGACCGTCGGCATCAGAAGACAATCTACGCACCGTCACCGACGGACACATACACCGTCGGCGACGGCCTCTCTATGTTTACATCGCGAATTTTGTTTGTTGGGGTGATGTAACGAGTTTAAAGACTTCTTCACCAACCAAAAAATGGGAGTTACACTTTTTTTGAGTTTGAAACTTGATCTTGGAGCCATTACCATCCATCTATCATCTACCATTCCACCATCCATCATCTCCACAACCGAATCACAATCATTCATCCCCAATTCACCATCAAAACCCTCATTCATCCAATCCATCATCCTTCTCACCATCATCATTCCATAAACCCTAATTCTCCATCATTCTTTCATCCTACAAGCTTCAAGATGACTCAATCCGCATTCCAAGCATCCGGTGATCAAGTTGCATCAACCATGAGCGGCTAATCATCTCGGTTTCACCCCGGTGTAGGTAGTTGTTAATTTTAGGGTTTCAATTTGTTCTTGTTTCATCTTAGTGACAATTTGTATTTGGTTTTTGAAACTTTTGACAATAGTATTACATTTGTTACGAATTCGTGAATTGTCGAACGATGTTAAAAGTTATGACTTTGCGAAACGGTGATATGTAATTGTACGTTGTCGTTGTTAGGATTTACTTGTGTTGATTACAAAGTGTCTTTTTGTCCGTTCTTCGGGGCGTTGATAGCTAGTAGCACCTAAGTCACGGTACACTAAATCCGTTAATCGAATACATTTGAGTTGAAACTAAAACTTGTAGAAATCCTAAGTTAACAATTACTGAAACCGGGTGTGATTCCTTTTTATCATTATTGTTCTAGTAACCATTTTTCTTGCAATCGTTAATTAGTAGTTGTTAACCATTCGCATCAATTCATTTAGTTAAAAATCATATCTCTCCATTAAACGAAAATACAAAAATACTTTAGCAAGCTTCATAAATTGTGACAATTGTTTTAATTCATTCGAATCCACACACAAACCACATACTCTTCGTGGTTCGACCCCTTACTACCACCAACACATTGTTAAGGGTAATTTGGGCTTATAAATATTATCTTTGACCAGAGCGCGACACTCCGATCAAATTTTGGCGCCGCTGCCGGGGAGTGCGTGCGCTTTGTGTTTGGATTATTGTTTGAATTTGCGTGATTATCTATTTAAATTGTTTAGCTTTATTTTTGCACTTTGTCTTTTTCCTTGTTACGCGGGTGTGTTACTTGTGCAGGATACAGGTAGTGTATGCATACGCGGAACTCCGGGAGGACTTCACCGTTAGTCTACGAACCGGAAATTGAAAGAGTAGCAAGAAGGAACCTAGCAAGCCGGTTAGAAGCAACACTCGCTTCTAATCAAACCACCAACACACCACAACATACACCGTCCATTGAAACCGATTCAATGGCGAACCAAAACTCAAACCAAAACCTTAACTCGAACCAATTCCAATACCGAAGCAACTTCAATCCCGCTCCAAATATGCAACCTATACCTCCCGAGCGACCGGGTGGTAATAACAACAATACCGGACCACCTACACCACCTTTCCAAAACCAAAATCCCAACAACAATCAAAGAACACCTCAACAACAAAACCTTCATAGACAAACCTCTTTACCCATCAACTTAGATGACCGGAATGTCAATTCCGACCGTCGGGGAAATCGTGATCGCGGAAATCCCGCAAATGAAGACCCATTCTTCAACATCGATGACTTAAGGAATGCAATCCCCGATGATGAGCCGTATAGTGTTCCCGGTTATCAATCGCCGGAACATGTGAGTGTTCATACGGAAAATTCAGACGATGGGGGATACTATGATGATAGGGCTAACGATGATGAAGATTGGGGCTATGTGAATAGGGGAAACGTCTACAATGCTAGAAGGTATGATGATGAGGAATTTGGCTACCAATATGCCAATTACGTTGGGGATGACGAATACGGTTATGGAGGTGGAAGAAATGATGGTTATGGGAACAACCGTCAACCACGAAACAATGACCAACGGAACCGGAATGATGGGTTTTATAACAACAACAACAATGCAAACCCTAACCGGATTCCTCGTTTCGTGGGAGGAGGTAACCCAAGGGATAATAGAAGAGAGGATAGAAGAGATGATCGAAGAGGTGAAAGACGGGATAATAGAAGACCGGTCGATCAAGAAGTTAACGGTCCTCATCGTCATCAACGACCTCCACGGGGAGTGAATGATCGTTTTAGGCCGGTTGTCACCGAGAACGACTCACCAATCGTTTGTGAGAGGAGGATTTTGATTGTAAACCACATTACATCAACATACTTCCTCATTTTAATGGAAGATCTAACGACGAACCGTATACACATTTGACAGAGTTTTCTTCCATCTGCGGCACTATTGGGGGGCACAACTTTGCACTAGATGAGGTTAAACTTCGTTTGTTCCAATTCTCATTGAAAGATAAAGCGAAGAAATGGTTCCTTACACTCCCGGCCAATAGCATCCGCACATGGGGAGAAATGAAACAAGCTTTTCTAGATGAATATTATTCTATGGTGAAGACCAATGATGCTCGTGATGAAATTAGGTCTTTTCGCCAATTATCGGGTGAGCCGTTGCATGAAGCTTTTACAAGATTTAAAGAAATGATGCGAAGATGCCCACATCATCAAATAGAAAAGTGGGAGTTGGTCAAGTGCTTTGTAAGAGGTTTAGATGACAACACATGGAACCGACTTGAATCAACGAGCAATGGGACCCTTCTAAGCAACCATGAAGATGATGATTGGGAATTCTTGGAACAGATGAGTAAACGTTCGAAAGAGAAAGAATCGGCCGATCGAGCTAAGAAGCATCCCATTTCACGATCACTTCCCGATCTTGACTCTAAAGATCGGATTTCCACCTTAGAGCGGGAAATGGCTCGTATGAAGAAGAAAGAGGTAAATGCGGTTCAGTTTGCGGTTTGTGAAGAATGTGGAGATATTGGGCATACAACCGAGAAATGTCCAACGGGTTCGAGTGGCTACACTGAAGAAGTCACCCAAGTGTATGGAGATAGGAAACAATACGACATGAACTCCAACACTTACCATCCGGGGTTGAGAAATCACCCTAATTTCCGATACGGTAACGCTTCGAATCAAATGAACCCGAACTTTCAATCGGGTAATCAAGGTAACCAAGGAGGTCAAGGTGGGTCTTCATACAATAATCGTCAAGGTGGTAACCAAGGGGGTTACCAAAGGAATTACAACCAAGGTGGTAACCAAGGGTATCAAAACCGTGAAGGCAATTATCAACGGGGTTACAATCAAGGTGGTAATGGGGGTGGTGCGTCTAACTCCCAAGGTGATGATTCGATTAACTCGAAACTAGACGCTATCATGAACACTCTCACCAACTCGCATCAAGAACTTAGAACTGAAATGCGGAATTCAAACCAAGAAATTAAAATTGAAATGCGGAAAGAGTTTGAGGTGAGAGACAAATCCCAAAAGGCATTAGAGAAGCAAGTGGGGCAACTTGCTCAGGAGATGGCTCAAGTTCGGGGAACTGGAGGAGGACTTCCAAGTGACACCACAGTGAACCCTAAGCATCAAGGGTCGAACTCAAGGAACACGCGTGAGGTACCAATAAATAAAATTTCTTTACGTAGTGGTCGAGTCATAGATAGTGGTGTTGAGCCACCATCACCCGAGTTTGTTGAAGGGGTGGTGGAAGATGCGAGTGATGATGAAGGTAAAAATGGTCAAACGGGTCCAAAGAAAAATGATGTTAAAATTAATAATACTACACCCGTTGTGACCATTCCCGTCCCAAAAGCTAAGGAAAAGGGTGTGGAGGTTAATACCGCCCCTTATCCCGAAGCCTTGTTGGGACCATCTAAGAAAGTGGTAAACAAACGAGGCCCACAACAAGAAGAGATGTGGGAAATTTTTAAACAAGTCAAAATCAACTTACCACTCTTAGATGCAATTAAGCAAGTACCTTTATATGCTAAATACTTGAAAGATTTATGCACACAAAAGCGAACTCACAAGTTTCCTAAGAAACTTGATTTAACCGAAAATGTGAGTTCGATTCTTTCGGGTGCACTTCCACCAAAACTTCAAGATCCGGGGGCGCCCATTATTTCAATACAAGTTGGGGAATTCAAAATGACACGGGCACTTTTGGATCTTGGGGCAAGTGTGAGTATCTTGCCGGGTAGTTTATATAACCAATATGATTTTGGTCCACTTCAAGTGTCGAACACCACCGTGGTGTTAGCCGACTTAACCCCTAAACTACCCCGTGGGATAGTCATGGATGTAATAGTCAAGGTCGAGGACTTTTACTATCCGGTGGACTTTCTTGTATTAGATTATGTCTCTTTGGACCGAACCAAGCAACCAACGGTGATCCTCGGTCGACCATTTTTGGCAACATCGAATGCCCAAATTAATTGCAAATCGGGCACGGTCGACATGACTATTGGTAACCGTCGGTTGCGGTTAAATGTATTTTCGGGATTAACGGATCCTCTAGTTAGCGATGAATGCTACATGGCGGACATTGTTGACGAGTGTATACCTCTATGTGACACTAGTGTCAAAGAGGAAAACACAATAGAGGAATGTTTCATGTTTGACAGGTTGCAAGGAGAAACAAATCGGAGCATGGATGAAGAGATGAAAGAATTGGAGGTTATGGCGGCAAAAGAAGGAAGGCCCACTTGGACACATCAAGTGGAAAGTCTTCCGGAAAGCATCGACACGAAGTTGAAGCCGTCATTGGAAGAACCTCCGGTACTAGAGTTGAAGGTGCTACCCAAGCATCTTAAATATGCTTATGTGGGTGAAGGTAGCACGCTCCCGGTAATTATTGCATCCAATTTGACCGGGGAGCAAGAAGAGAAGTTGATGAAAATTTTGGTCACTCATAGAGCCGCTATCGGGTGGACCATTGCAGATTTGAAGGGAATTAGTCCCTCGGTAGTGATGCACAAGATCATTACTGAAGATGGCATGAATCCTTCTCGTGACACGCAACGGAGATTAAATCCAAACATGCGAGAAGTTGTCAAGAAGGAGGTATTGAAGTGGCTAGATGCGGGTATTATATACCCTATCTCGGATAGCCAATGGGTGAGCCCGACACAAACAGTTCCGAAGAAGGCGGGTATTCAAGTCGTCACAAATGACGCAGGTGAAGAGGTCGCCACTCGACCGGTAACCGGGTGGCGTATTTGTATTGACTATAGGAAGTTAAATGCTGCAACTTCCAAAGATCATTTCCCTTTACCATTTATTGACCAAATTGTTGAGAAATTAGCCGGACAAAAATTTTATTGTTTTCTGGATGGTTATTCCGGATACAATCAAATTGCTATACATCCGGAAGACCAAGCAAAGACTACTTTTACTTGTCCATATGGTACCTTCGCATTTAGGCGAATGCCCTTTGGACTTTGTAATGCCCCCTCCACCTTTCAAAGGTGTATGACGAGTATCTTTTCAGATATGGTGGGGGAGTCTTTGGAAATCTTCATGGATGATTTCTCAATATTTGGACCGTCATTTGATACATGCCTTGACCAACTCGAAAAAGTTTTGCAAAGATGTGTTGAGAAAAATCTGGTTTTGAGTTGGGAAAAGAGCCATTTTATGGTTCAAGAAGGGATTGTGTTGGGGCATGTCGTCTCGAGTCGTGGGATTGAGGTGGATAGAGCAAAGGTGCAAGTTATATCCACTTTGCCTTATCCTACAAGTGTTAAGGGTGTTCGGTCGTTTTTGGGACACGCGGGGTTTTATAGGAGGTTCATAAAAGGCTTTAGTGATATAACAAAACCCCTATGCAATTTTTTGTTAAAAGATAAAACATTTGATTTTGATAAAAATTGCCAAAACGCCTTTAACATTTTGAAGAAGAAGTTGGTTGAGGCCCCAATCTTGCAATCACCGAATTGGTCTTTACCATTCGAAATTATGTGTGATGCAAGTGATTATGCGGTGGGGGCCGTATTAGGTCAAAGGGTAGATAAGAAACCGGTTGCCATTTACTACGCAAGTAAGACTCTCTCGGACGCACAATTAAATTATACAACTACCGAGAAAGAGCTACTTGCGGTGGTATATGCGTTGGATAAATTTCGCGCTTATATATGGGGTACTAAGGTCATTGTTTATTCTGACCATTCTGCATTTAGGTATCTCATGGACAAGAAGGATGCAAAGCCGAGGTTAATCCGATGGGTTCTTTTGTTACAAGAGTTCGATTTGGAGATACGGGACAAAAAGGGTACCGAGAATGTTGTGGCAGACCATTTGTCCCGGTTGATGGTTGAAGAAGATCCTACAACTATAGAGATCAATGAGTCATTCCCAGATGAGCACATAATGAAATTAGATAAATTGCCCTGGTATGCTAACATTGTCAATTATCTTGTTACAGGTGATATGCCAGCACATTGGGATAGACGGAAGAGGCAACACTTCATGTCTCAAATCAAGTATTACCGGTTAGAAGAACCGCACTTGTGGAAGGAGTGTGCGGACCAAGTGATAAGAAGATGCATAGATGATGAGGAAATTCCAAGCGTGTTACAGCATCTACATTCATTTGTGTGTGGTGGCCATTTTAGTGGCCACAAAACGGGTCATAAAGTGTTAAATAGTGGTCTTTATTGGCCAACTATTTTTAAAGATGCTAATGAGTTTTCAAAGAATTGCATAGAGTGCCAGAAAATAAGGGGTATTTCAAAAAGAGATGAGATGCCCATGCAACCAATCCTTGTAGTCGATGTTTTTGATGTTTGGGGTATTGATTTCATGGGCCCATTCCCCAATTCCTATGGCAATTTGTATATCTTGGTGGCCGTTGACTATGTGTCAAAGTGGGTTGAAGCAATAGCCACCAAGACGAACGACCATTCCGTAGTGTGTAATTTTGTTCAAACCAATATTTTCTCAAGGTTTGGGATTCCTCGTGTCATCATAAGTGATGGAGGATCTCATTTCAAAAATTTTCGGTTTGGAAAACTTCTAAAACGGTTTGGTGTTGACCATAGGATTGCTACCCCCTATCACCCGCAAACAAGCGGGCAAGTTGAGGTGTCAAATAGGCAAATCAAAGAGATTTTGCAAAAGACCGTGCGGGCGGACCGTAAGGATTGGTCAATTAAATTGAACGATGCTTTATGGGCCTACCGTACGGCACATAAGACACCTATTGGCACTACACCTTACCGGTTGGTTTACGGTAAAAATTGCCATTTACCGGTTGAACTTGTGCACAAATCGTTATGGGCTATTAAAGAGGTTAATGTTCAATATGATGATGCAGGTAAGGAACGGAAGCTCAAGTTGTGCGAGTTGGAGGAGCTAAGGGAAATGGCATATGAATGCGCATCTAAGTACAAAGATGGGATGAAGAAAGCGCATGATGCCAAGTTGAGAAAGAAAGAGTTCGAGGTGGGCCAAAAGGTTTGGCTTTACAATTCGAAGCTCAAGTTCTTTCCAGGAAAGCTCCGGAGCAAATGGATGGGACCTTATGTTATCACCCGGGTCGGACAATTGGGTGATGTTACTATCGAAGACCCGAAGGATGGGGTACGGCAAACGGTAAATGGTCATCGACTAAAACCGTTTCTCGATGGTAACGAGAACGTAGATGAAAGCAAGGAATCGGTGAGTTTCGTGGTAAACATCCCGATTTATGAGGTCAAGTGATAAGGACCGGTAACAATTGATGTAAAGTTATGTACAATTATTTATTTGTTTGTGTGTTTTTATGTTAATCGTTTTCGTTTCATACTAATCTCTCTTGATTGTGTGAAGTCCGGACATTCCGAACGGGTCATGAAGACACAAGGTATGTTTTTAGGCTTTGTTATGTGCATTGAGTACAATACACGATTTTTTGGGGGGTGGTAGGGCCGTTGACGGTTTTCTTGTTTAAAAGTTTAACTTATAAAAAAAAAATCACAAAAAGATTTTTAATAATTTTTAGGAATTTTTATTGTACATAGCCCCTTTTTTTAAAAGTTAATAAAATTCCTCCATTTAAAAAAAATATATAAAATTTAAAATTGAAAAATACAAGAGCCGTCGCCGACGGTGGGTTTGGACGTCGCCCACGGTTCCCCAAAACTTTCGTAGATGACATTTCACCGTAGACAGCGAGTTAAGTCGTCGGCCCAGTTTTTTATTTTGCACACCGTCGCCAACGGATGAACTGACCGTCGCCGACGGTCCTTCTAAACCGTTCCGACGCTGGTTGGTTGTTGGTTCGTAAATCGGACTTAAAACATTTATTGGGTACTCAAAACTTGACCCGAAACATCTTTAAACCACACTTTTGACCCGAAATCAACCTAATATCACTGTCAATTCAGATTCATACGTTTTTTTTCCCCTTCTCTCTTGCATTCCAACTTCATCTTCCCCAACTTCTCTCTAGAACCCTAATCCTTACTTCACTCATAACTTTCTCAATCCTTAACCAAATCACTTACTTCTTGAGCCTATCCTGAGTGATTTTCAGAGAGGAACAAAACCCCCATAACAAATTCCATCAATTCTTGCTCGTTTGCAAGATTTCTGGGCGTGCGTTTTAGGGTTTTGAAGAGTGTTCATCCAAGCTTCTTATTTTACACTTTTCTTTAGTTCTTCTTGTCAATCTTCACCAAAGGTATGAACTTTCACTTAATTTATGCATGATTTTCTTATGTGTCGCTGATTTCTTCCGAAATTTTAAACTTATTGTTTAAGAGTAGGTTGTTTATCACAATGTAGGATGTGTTAGCATAAATTTTAGGGTGTTTGTTTGATTTGGGTGGGATTTGAACATGCTTTAGTTTAGTGGTGTGATTACACTAAGATTTTTGCATGATTGAACATAGTAGTGATGTTGAACATTGTGGAAACCATGATTTTCTTTTGAAGAATCTTAGGATTAAACATGTTTAGTTGATGTAGATGATAAAATGAGCGACTTTGGAAGTTTAAAAAGGCGATTTTACATCTAAAATTTGATTGAAGTTCAACATTGCATACCATGTTCAAAGTTTGAGATTGTTGAAGGTTTGGAGTTTACTAATTGTTGTTGTCTTTGTCTTGTGATTGTAGCCATGTTCCGAGGAGGTAAGAAAGCAAAGACCTCCGGTCAAGGTTCATCTTTGGGAGCCGGGTCGGGCTCCGGGGTATATCAAAGACGTTGGGAACAACTAAGTAACGTACAAGAGGGCGATGGGCAACTTGAACGACAAGATTGGAAGTGGGAAGAAGAAAAAAATAGTAGATCGGCTTCGGCATGGAAGGAAGAGAAAACAAAGGCTCTTTCTCGTTACAACAATAAGAGGTTAGAAGCCAAGATGTGGAAGATGAAAATGGTTACGGGTATTTCAAAACCCGTACCAGACAGGGCGGTTTGTGAACGTACAGTAGATGTTGAAGAGTTTAGGAAGATTGGTATAGTGCAAAGGTTTGAGAAACTTGGCTGGGAACGGGTGATTGACTGGTGTGATGATATCACTACTCGGGTATACTTGGGGGCAGTTTGTGAGTGGTTATCCACCCTTCGTTTTGAACACTCTGATAGACCGGCTCATAGGTGGAAGTTGATTGGTAACATTGGAAAAAGTCAAATGGTCATGTCTTCCGAACATATGAATGCTATAGCGAGGTTTGACTCGCTTGGGGTCGACGCGTATGAATATTATGGGTATGATCAGTTTTTGGACAACAAGAAAAAGGATGCTGACCCAGTGAGGCTTTTAGAGGACACCCTACTAGGTTCTGGGGGTGCAGGTGATTCAAGGGCCGATTTGTCTTTGATGGGAAAGATACTTCAAGGTATCTCGTTAGAGAATATTATGGTACGGTTCGGAGACCGTGGAACGGTGAAGGCACTCGACTGTCGGGTTTTGCATGCATTGTTATATGGGACGCCCAAGCTCTCGTGGCGTCAAATTGTTATGACCAACACATGGGATACGCGGGAATCGTTTAAACGAAAGATGATTCCTTATGCAAGGTTGATTAGCGCCATAATTCTCCAACAGAATGCATTACCTCAAGACTCACTGTGGGTGTCTAAGCCCATTGATCAATTCAACTTCGCCTCTATGAGGCGACATTGGAGAATAACTGTGAAAACTTTTGGGCATTTGCATACGGTTGAAGATGAGCAAGGGGATAGTTATCGGTTTAATGACAAAGAGGGTGATGAAGAAGGTGATGAAGAAGAGGGCGATGAGGAGATGCCCGATGTTGAGGAGGAAATTGATCCTTCCGGTCCACGGGGACCGAGGCGTAGGTACAGGAAGAAGCATAGGGAAATCTCTGCTAGTGTGGCAGATTTTGTGAATCAAAGGCAAATACTGTCGTATCGGTTGTGGAACCGTGGAGATCAAGCGATCTACGACAATGTGTCGGCGGGTATTGGTGAAGCAAGAGAATACCATGCTAGTAGGAACGAATGGGAAGAGGCGCAAGGGGCGTATTCACAGCAACAATGGGGTTTTCAAGCATCTTTCCGCGAGAGGGTGGAAAAGCAGTTGGAGGAACAGCAGCTACAACATGCGTTACAACAGTCACAAATGGAACGCATGATACAGTTGCAAGAGGAAGAAAGGGCCCATAGACGGGCATGGGAAGAAGATGAGGCTAGGCGTCAAACCGCACAAGGAGAGTTGGACCAACGCCGATGGGGAGCGTTGGCCTTCTCTAACCAGATGGCGATTAATAACTTCAAAGTGCTCCATGACCAAGAGCGCCATCAAAGAGATTATCAAGCCGGTCTCCCATATATTGAACACTTGGGGTGGACCGATTACCCCAATCTTCCTCATCCACAAGGCCCATCCGATCCAACCCCTCATTGGCCCGAGGCCGTCGGCTCAAGTTTCATTCCGATTCCGTACCAACCGCCGCCACAAGGAGAGTCGAGCCCACTAGATAACTACAGGGATATGCTTGAGGCCCTCACTGGTTATCCGTACCAGCCGAACCCACCAGTGAACCCTAATGAGAGATATCAGCGGTAGAGGTATGGTACGTTTTTGTTGTTGTTGTTGTATATTATTTTGTTTCCGTATTTTTATTTCATGTTATTTATTTTCGCCTAGTTAAATGAACGCTGTGGGTGTGTTCCCTATATAACCCTCACGAGACCTCTCGTCCTCCCAAGCTATTGGGGGGTTTAAAAGGGCTTGTTGCATAAGCTAAATGCAACCGTGATTCCTACGAAAGTGAGTTAGGTTTGTTGTTGTTGTAAATTATTTTCCACATAAATCAAAGTGAAATAACGTATGGCTTGGTAATGTTTTCATAAAAGTGGTAGACCTAGGTAACTAACAAATTTTAATGGTTGTGAGAAGCATGCTTCTACACAAGGGTTAAGATTTGTAGGTACATTTGGTTCGTGGGACAACCGCTTGCATGAAGAGGAGAGGAGCATACGAAGAATGAGCTCACAAACCAGGTGCATACGTTTCTTTTTTACTTTTGATCTTTAGATTAGCAAATAAGTGGAATGTATTTTGTATATTATGTTTCCGGGGTGAATTTTTAGGAAAATTAGCCGTGTCACATCTCTTGTGCGTTTAATATTCTAGTTCTTACACATTGAGGACAATATGTACCTCAAGTGTGGGGATGGGGGAGTAGTAAAAATTTTAGATTTTGACCCGTTCATTTAAATACTACACATTGAGGACAATGTTCACCTCAAGTGTGGGGATGGGGGAAAATTTCAAAAAAATTTCAAAAATGTCTTGTTTTAAAAGCGGTCTTAAAGCACAAGTAACTAAGTCAACGAAGGATGTCACAACCCATTTGGTCTTTTGTCATGGTCAAGTTCAAATTAATAGCATGACGGGTATTTAACGGGTGGTTATTTGGGAATAATCCGCCTAAGAAACCAGCAATTTATGCATATCACATATCATACCCTTATACGTGAGGTTTGAGCCACTTTTATATCATAGATTTACATTTACATGTTTCTTTGTTTGAGTGGACCATTAGTCGCGTATTGTAGAACTTGCAACTTTTGATACGTTTGAGACTATAGACCGAATACAAGCACGAGAATGATTAAGGCATTAGGTAAACCTTTTCTCTTAAAACCATTTATCTATCCTTACCCGAACAAATTCCCTAGTCACCCATTTTGAGCCTAAACCTTTCGTTTGACCACCCTATAGCCCATAGCCTTAAACCTTTTCTTTTTAAACCCGTGTGATGGAAATTCGATTATAGGAGTCGTCTTTGTATAGTTATTCTTGATTGTTTGCATTCTTGCGAAAAATAAAAACAGAAAATATTATGAAAAGAATTGAAAATCGTTGAAGAAAAACACAAAAATATGTGTCTTAGTTTGTTGAATAAGAGGCGAAAAATGATGCCTTCTAGCTTGATGTTATAGTTAGGTTTGTTTAGTTTAGTGGTTTGTAATAAAAATCGAATTTTCATCACCTTAGCCACTTTAAAATATCCTAATTCCTACCCTTAGCCTAGCCCCGTTACAACCCTTACAAAGACCTTATGACTTGTGCTTAGTATTCGTGATCAATGGTGGAGAATGATTGAGTTGCAAGCTTATGCGGGTATGTGTTCTAATCGGTTTTGAGTGAATATTCTTTGAAGCGCTAATACATTATAAACATTAGCCAATTTACAAGCCGAGTGGAGAGAACATTGTGAGGGATATGCATGACTTGTTGGTTTCACGGGCGAGTTAATCTTGGGTAACCATTTGTGTAATTGAAATCACGTTATCGTTAAATATATTGAAAAGTGTAAAGAATTTAAACTTTAGCATGACATTGGACCTTAACTTTCGTCTCGGGAATGGGGAGTGTATTCGTTGTTCGACCCACGTGAAAGTGAAAAACAGATTTGCTTGAGGACAAGCAAAAGACAAGTGTGGGGATGTGATACGTGGTCGAAATCTGGTGCTTGTAATCGTTTAATTTGATGTTTTTACACAAGTTTTAGTTTCGAATTGCCTACTCTTGATTAGATATGTGTTTTGCAGGTTTAACAGAGTTTAAGGAGCTTTTCGGGAGCTTTACGAGTCACCGGAGCGAAAACGGAACCACCGGGATGTGAAACGGGTCAACCGGACTCAAGAAATGGACGAAACAGAAAAGCAAGCATCTAGGCACCGTCGCCGACGCCCATATGGGCCGTCGCCGACGGTTGACAGAACTTTCCGTGGCCAGAATTCACCGTAGACAGCGAGATTGACCGTCGGCATCAGAAGACAATCTACGCACCGTCGCCGACGGACACATCCACCGTCGGCAACGGCCTCTCTATGTTTGCATCGCGAATTTTGTTTGTTGGGGTGATGTAACGAGTTTAAAGACTTCTTCACCAACCAAAAAACGGGAGTTACACTTGTTTTGAGTTTGAAACTTGATCTTGGAGCCATTACCATCCATCTATCATCTACCATTCCACCATCCATCATCTCCACAACCGAATCACAATCATTCATCCCCAATTCACCATCAAAACCCTATTTCATCCAATCCATCATCCTTCTCACCATCATCATTCCATAAACCCTAATTCTCCATCATTCTGTCATCCTACAAGCTTCAAGATGACTCCATCCGCATTCCAAGCATCCGGTGATCAAGTTGCATCAACCATGAGCGGCTAATCATCTCGGTTTCACCCCGGTGTAGGTAGTTGTTAATTTTAGGGTTTCAATTTGTTCTTGTTTCATCTTAGTGACAATTTGTATTTGGTTTTTGAAACTTTTGACAATAGTATTACATTTGTTACGAATTCGTGAATTGTCGAACGATGTTAAAAGTTATGACTTTGCGAAACGGTGATATGTAATTGTACGTTGTCGTTGTTAGGATTTACTTGTGTTGATTACAAAGTGTCTTTTTGTCCGTTCTTCGGGGCGTTGATAGCTAGTAGCACCTAAGTCACGGTACACTAAATCCGTTAATCGAATGCATTTGAGTTGAAACTAAAACTTGTAGAAATCCTAAGTTAACAATTACTGAAACCGGGTGTGATTCCTTTTTATCATTATTGTTCTAGTAACCATTTTTCTTGCAATCGTTAATTAGTAGTTGTTAACCATTCGCATCAATTCATTTAGTTAAAAATCATATCTCTCCATTAAACGAAAATACAAAAATACTTTAGCAAGCTTCAT
The DNA here is from genome assembly GCA_030545235.1 of Helianthus tuberosus. NCBI lineage: Eukaryota > Viridiplantae > Streptophyta > Magnoliopsida > Asterales > Asteraceae > Helianthus > Helianthus tuberosus. Next base: position 154,793,393 of record CM060430.1, read on the forward strand.
AAATTGTGACAATTGTTTTAATTCATTCGAATCCACACACAAACCACATACTCTTCGTGGTTCGACCCCTTACTACCACTAACACATTGTTAAGGGTAATTTGGGCTTATAAATATTATCTTTGACCGGAGCGCGACACTCCGATCAACCGTCAGATTTGATACCTCAAACTTCTTCAAAGTCAGTGTGGAAGGTGCTCGGAAACATATAGAACTTCTAAACACAATGGTGAGTGCTTATTGTGGATTAGTCGCCGGTCAGATTGGAAACATTAATTTGACAAATGAAGACTATCAACAAATAGACAGTGAGGAAATGGAACTGATGGATATTAAGTGGGCGTTTGCAAGTGCTGTGAGAAGAGCTAAGGATTACATGAGAAGAACGGGTAGAACAAGCTTGGAGAGTAAAAGGGAGACTAAGTATGGTTTTGATAAGGATGCAGTTACGTGCTTCAATTGTGGTGAGAAAGGTCACTTCAAGCGGGAATGCTCTCGACCCAGCAAACAAAGAAATCAAAATCCTTTCAGAAACCAGACAAGCTCATCTAATGCCAATCAAGGGAACAATGAAAGAAGCATTGTAGAAGTTAACAACCTGAGTAACTCAAACCAGTCGGAGCCTTCCAATTCAAACAAGGCCTTAGTAGTTCATGCAGATGAAGGATGTGATTGGTCAGTTCAACTGGGAAATCAGGGAAATGAAGGAAATGGAGGAATTACTTGTTATGCTAAGATCATCAAGTATATCAAACATGTTCACAGTGAGGAGTTCTCTGAGGATTATGACAGTTCTGGGTACAGCGGTAGCTCAGATGAGGAAAGCTCAAATATGGGTGGTTATGGTTCAGATTCAAATGTAAAGGAAAATCTTGATGCTGAGGTTGACAGTTTGCTTAAGGAAGCTGAGGATCTGAAAGAAGCTGAAGAGCTTAAAAGTCAGAAATCTGTGTTGATAAGGAAAGCTGAAGTCGCATCCAAGGAAATGGAAAAATTCTTCACTGAGGATGGATCTTTCTCTTATCAAACTGCCTTTATAGTAACTGCTGCAGCTTTGACTAGTAAGGTACACACCGAAACTTCTAGTGTATGCAATGCTTGCGTAGATTTAAAACATAAGCTAGAAGTAGTTACTAGTCACAATCAGGGGTTGGTAGTTGAGATTTCGAAATGCAAGGAGGCAAATATGGCTCTAACTCATATTGAAAAAGAATTCAAATATGTAACTGAAACGCTTAAGAAAAGTGTATCTGAATTAACAAAAACAGTTTTGATCAAGCAAACCGGTATTAATAACTATATTAATATCATTGAAGTATTAAAGAAAGAGTTTGCCATTGCCAAATGCGAGCATGATGCGATCAAGCTCAAATTGGAGAGTTATTCTAACTCCCGATATGTGCTTGATCATATCATCGAGGTTCAAAAGCTGAAAGGAGATGTTAAGTGCAATGGGTATAAATCGTGTCCACCTCCTTTGAGACACAATTATACCAAGTTTCCTGATGAGGAAGAAATGCCATGGTTTGAACCATCTGTACCTCTTAATCCAGAAGAGTTTGCAGCAGGGTTAGGGTTCAGACTAGATGATTCATCAAAGGAATCTGAAAAGACAGAAAATGTGTCTTGTGCTGTGGAACAAAGTCCTCCAATAATAGAGGGATTATGTTTCGTCAGATGATGAATCAGATGAATCAGATGTGAGTTATCAGGATCAATCTCTTGTTAGAAGAAAGGAGTAGAAATTCCAGTTGAGAATCATATCTTGTGTTATCCTCTTACTCCAGTTGCCCCCGTTGCACAATCAGTTGCAAAACAAGAGATTGATTCAAACAAATCTGTGGAGGAATCTGTGTCTACATTTAAGGGCGATAATGTCTTGTATACTTTGATTGGTGATGACAAAATTTACTCAAACAAGGATTTCCCAATTAAAAATGTTAATCCATCCATGATTGATAAAGTTTTGTAAGATTCTACCAGTAAGTTTTTGGGTAAGGGGATCCTGAGAGTTACAGTAACTCAGTGTGATCTAATTCCAAAATCTGAAGTTAGAAAACAAGACGGGAATCAAAAATTACCAACTGAGGAACAACTAATCGCCCCTAAAGGTAAACAACAGGAAAAACGAGCTAAAAAAACTAAGTTTGAACCAAAAGGAGCTTGAAACAAGAAAAAGGGAAGGGGTGTTAAATTTGTGGCCTCAAGCTGTACTGAAAAAGTTGAAACTTTTGAAAACAAATCTAATACTGGTTTTGTCCAACAAGTCAAAATTTTGAAACGTAGCAGTGATAACAATTACACTCAACATACAAATAGGTGTGATAATGAAACAAGTACCTCAAGGCCTACAAGTTCAACATCGGGACGTCAAATGGAATCTCCTAAATTTGTTGAAAGGAGATCATGTTTTAAATGTGGGAAATTTGGTCATATAATCAGAAATTGTACAAACCCACCAAAAGAAAAGTTTGTTGAAAAAACCCCTCCTGAAAAGGATTACCAACGTCGTTCTGTGTCACCTAAACAAGACAAACGTACTGTTAAGGAACAAGAAGCAAAACAAAGACGCAAAAATGTTAAGGTAATCGAGAAGGCTTTAAAAATGGATGTTGTAGAAAAGGAATCAAGTTCATCAAACGTGTTAAAACCAGAAGTGTCTAAACCTGTAAATAATTTTCAATCTGGTAAACGTTAACAAACTTGGAAACCAAAAACCGATACAGTTTCAGGGGGAGGCACACTATTTCCAAATCATCAAGAAATAGAAATCACTTTTCTTGATGATAAGGGTCGACCCAAGACCACTAAGGCTTGGGTCCCAATCTCAAACTGATCGTGTAGTGTGTTGTGTTGTGCAGGGTGTTCCAGGAGGAACTGTTAATAGTCTTTGGATTGTTGACAGTGGAGCATCCCGGCACATGACAGGTGACTTAAGGTTCCTGTATGATGTGAAAAGCATTAGGGGAGGTTATGTTGCCTTTGCTGGTGATAAAGGCGGTTACATCACTGGAGAAGGAATGATTTCTAATGCTGTTGTGAGTTTTGACAAAATCAATTATGTCTGACAAATTGATCACAATCTTCTTAGTGTTTCGCAAATCTGTGACAAGAAGTTCATGATTTATTTTGATGATACCAGTTGTTATGTGCTGAAACCTTGTTTCACAATTCCCAAAGAATGGATTCTGTTGACGGCTCCAAGAATTAATGATTTGTATATTCTTGACATGAGTCAAACAATTACCACATCTGCACAAGTTACATGTTTTGTCTCAAAAGCCACTGAAAAGGAGTCCATATCTTGGCACAGACGTATGGGTCACATTCACTTGAGGAAAATGAATCATTTGGTGAGAAATGATCTTGTGAATGGTGTACCAATCAAGAGTTCTCATTTATAAGATGTCTATGTATCGTACCGAAAAGGAAAACAAGCGAAGAAGTCCCATCCGATCAAGAAAGTCAACAACGTCAACATGCCTCTTGAACATCTTCATATGGACCTGTTTGGACCTATGAAGCACAAGACTACGTTTGGAGATGCTTATTGCTTGGTTGTTACTAATGACTATTCAATATTTTCTTAGGTAGCGATGATGGCGCACAAGAGTGAGACTCCGGGAATCCTCAAAAATCTTCTCACTTTACTTGAAAATTTATACATGTTGAAGGTAAAGCGAATCAGAAGTGACAACGGCACGGAGTTCAAGAACTAAGTGATGGACGAGTTTAGTACTTCTAAGGGAATTCTGCATGAATACAGTTCTCGATATACTCCTCAACAAAATGGTGTAGCTGAGAGGAAGAATAGAACACTTATCGAGAAGGCAAGAACTATGTTAGTTGAGTCGGAGCTTCCTGTTCAGTTTTGGGGGGAGGCTGTGGCTACTGCATGTTATACCTTGAACAGAGTTCTTACTATTAAAAGGCATGGGAAAACATGTTTGGAATTGTTGCACAAAAGGAAACCGGATGTGTCTTACTTAGAACCTTTTGGAGCTCCATGCACTATGATTGATCCACACGGAAAGTTTGGTCCAAGGGCTATCGAAGGTTTCTTTCTTGGGTATGCTACTCCAAATTTCAGGGTGTGGAATCTGACAACTAAAAAGATTGAAGAATGGGGTGAAGTTAGGGTTCAAAGGTACACTGAATGTGTGAGAGCTCCGGGTGCTCCTTGGATGTTTAATTATGATGGACTGTTTGACTCCTTTAATCTGCCAACTTTTGATGATGCATCTGCAGCAGCACAAATGTTACTTGAAGGTGATGCAGCAGATGACTCATCATTAGTGCGACCAATTTTTGTTAACCGACAAGAGTCTACTTCGGTTAATAATGCAGATGACTCATCATTAGTGCGACCAATTTTTGTTAACCGACAAGAGTCTACTTCGGTTAATAATGTTGTTCAAAATGAGGAGTTTGAAGATGCAGCTGATAATAATGTTTCGTCGGAAGATGAGGAGTTTCATGATGCAAATGAAGCAACTTCAGCTCTTGTCCATGCTCCTGTTCAAGGTGTTTCTGAAGCAACTTCTCAGGTGCAGATTCAAGACAATGTTGAGGGCAATGCATCCACATCTACCGCGTCTCCAGGCATCGATTTGGTTGTTGATTTGAATATCAACAATTTGGGTATTAATTCTCGAGTTCCCGATGTACCTGAAACTCGAATCCATGATACTCATCCTCGGCAGAACATTATAGGAGATGTCCAAAGTGGTGTGTAGACACGTAATCAGCTAAGAAACAATCAGAATGCTGGTTTGTATTCAACGATTAGAGAATCCGGGGAACAAAATGATTGGTCTTTCGCCTGCTATGTTTGTCAAGTTGATCCAAAATCATGGAAGGAAGCAATGCAAGAGGAACTTCAGCAGTTTCAGAAATTAGGCATGTGGAAATTGGTTGACAGGCCCCCGAACTATAAGAAGATTGGTACTTGATGGGTTTACAAGTGCAAGAAGGATGACCGAGGTGTCGTTGTGCGAAATAAAGTGAGATTGGTTATCCAGGGCTTTAATCAGGTAGAAGGTATTAATTATAATGAAGTTTATGCACCGGTGGCACGTCTTGAGGCGATAAGGATTTTCTTGGCTTATGCGTCCTACAAGAAGTTCACCGTTTATCAAAGGGATGTGAATAGTGCATTTCTTCATGGTGTGGTCGAGGAAGAAGTCTATGTTGAGCAACCGCCTGGTTTTGAAGATCCAATTCATCCGGACAGAGTTTGGCTTCTGAAAAAGGCACTTTATGGTATTCATCAAGCTCCAAGGGCTTGGTATGAAACGTTGTCTACCTATCTGTTGCAAAATGGTTTTCGACGTGGGTTGATCGACTGTACTCTCTTCATCAAAGAAAGAAATAAGGATTTTTTGTTGGTTCAAGTGTATGTGGATGACATCATTTTGGGGTCAACAAATGATGAAATGTGCGAGGAATTCGAGCGGGTGATGCAAGAGAAGTTCGATATGAGTGCTATGGGTGAAATGAATTTCTTTTTGGGTTTGCATGTTCATCAGTCTGAGAAAGGGATCTTCATTCATCAGACAAAGTACGTTGGAGATATCCTGAAGCGATTTCAGATGGAAGACTCGAAGCCTGCGGGGACTCCTCTGGGTCAAAATCATGGAATTACTCCTTGTTAGTGCATATGTCTGTTGACTTCGTCTTGTATCGAGTCATGTAGCTAGATTGGATAGATCGGAGCTCGGTAGACTAGAAAATAGGATTTTAGAGAAGATTGTCCAGGTCGCACGAACTGGCTGAACCAGTTCGTACGAACTGACCAGGTCGCACGACCTGGTGAAGTGTGGTTCGTGCGGACTGGTGTCTCCTATAAATAGGTGAGCTCATGATTTCATTTGTAACATTCTGATTCTGGAGACGAAGTGCTGCCGAAGTGTCGAATGATCTTTAATCATTATCAAATCAATCTAAACGACAGTTAAAGTGATTCTTAGTGTTAAACAAGCTGCAATCATGTCCAAATCATTGAATTCCGCCTTTGGTTTGAATTAGAAATCTTCTGATCGACTCATTAGGTCGATTCAACGATCCTACAAGTGGTATCAGAGCTCGGGAGGAAGATTTCTTACCATTTCAGCTTGTTTTCACCGATAAATCTGATTTCTATTTATTCTTCTACACTTTTTCATCAAATTTCAACGAATTTACGGTTAAAATGATCTGATTTTCACATATAACACTTAAAATTGAGTTTTAAACAACCCTTGAACAAATCAGGACCTAATTCAACCTAAATCTTGTTAAAATTGACCAAACAGCATGAAAACCATATCAGATCGTTCGAGATAGGTCCAGTTCGCATGAAAAACTCCAGATCATGTGGAAATTTGATCAGATCGCACGAGGTTGACCAGGTCATTTGAGTGTTTCTTCTCAGAACGTATGGACTGTATCTGGTCGCTTGAAATTCTGATCAGATCGTGTGAGAGTGTATCCATGTCGTTTGGAGGTTAACCAGGTCGTGTGAAACTAGGTCCAGGTCTTGCGAGATTAATTCAATTTGTGTGAAATCCAGTTCGTTTGAAACCTCAGGTCATTTGAAGTATCAGATTGTTTGATCCCAGATCGTTTGAAAAGTATCCAGCTCGCTTGAACATTGTGATTTTGGAAACCTTTTTACCGAAACATGGAAAACGAGTTTTACAACGCCTTTGCTACTTCCCCGTCTGCTCCGGTTACTGTTGCCGAAACTGTCGGTATTGAGAATGAAACAGGAACTTTCCAAAAGCCTCCAAAGCTTATGTACATTGAGGACTTTAAAGGATGGCAAGATCGTTTTGAAAACTGGGTGCAAGCTAACAAGTTTGATGCATGGGTTTCGTTAGAGAAAGATTATACTTTACCGAAAGATGATCTTGAAAATGAAAAACCATTAAGTCAATTTACACCGGATGAAAAATTAAGATACACTAGTGAAAAGATGATGATTAGCATTCTCCAACAAGCGGTAAAAGAAGATATTTTCGTTTTGCTTCAACATATGGGAACTGCTAGATCAATCTGGAAAGCGTTGATTAAAAAGTTTAAGGGTAGTGCTGATATGATAAAAAATAAATGTGCATTACTAAAAAAATCGTTTGATATGTTTACAACTTTTGAAGGTGAAACAACAAGAACGATTATTGAGAGATATTGTCATCTTGTCATGGAAATGAAAAGATTGGACATCAAGAAAGAAGATGATGAATGGGTTGATAAGCTAGCTGATGCGTTACCACAGAATGAATGGGGAACATATCTGTTGATTTTAAAGCATAACCGACAATTTGAAGATATGAATTTGAGTAAGTTAATCCAGAAGTTGGAAGAACATGAGTTAGCAATGCGAAACACTGCTACAATGAGAAGTCCGGGTGCTCAACAAGATGTTAGTCTATACTATCGAGGAAGCAAAGTTGAGACTACTCCGAGTCCGAAGATTCAGACTGCGTTCAGTGCTGATGGTACTTCCGAAACAAATACAAACAATACAAATCAGAGCAGTGGATATTCTTCATCTTATACAAGTTTTGAACCAAATTTCTCAACACCAAGCTCTCAACAACAAAGTTCAACAAATGGTACCGGTCAAATATTGCAATGTAATGTTACATTGAATATTCAAAATGGTCAAAAATTTTCTTCAGATATTGCAAAGCAACACATGGCATCTCTTGTCACTGTGTTAGAGTCGTATGAAAGCTTAGTTGCTGGATGAATCGGCAATCCGATGCTCACTAAAGAGGATTATGACCAGATTGATTCTGAAGAACTTGAGTTGATGGATATCAAGTGGTGTTTAGCTAGTGTTTTGAGAAGAGCAGAAAAATTCAAACAAATCACCGGTAGAGATGATCTTCGTGATGCTGCTACATCTCAGCTAGGTTTTGACAAATTGAAGGTTACTTGTATTCGTTGCCGAGAAAAAAGACATTTTAAACGAGAGTGTACAACCAGAGAAGCAACCAGAAGACAAGATCCTTTTGGAAACAACGATTATCATCGAAAAGCAATTTATCATCAGGTTGCTCAACAACCATATCAACAACAATCTTCACACTCAAATACTATTTCAATTGAAGATGGAAAGAAGAGAGCTTGTTATGATCTGATAGATCAAGAAGATGAAAGGATTCCGAAAGATTTCAATTGGGATTATTATGATCCTTCTAGACCTTCAGTTTCTAAAGCATTTGTTGCTCGAATGTTTGAAGAAGAATCAGTCAAATCTAAGAACAGTCCGAGAAGACAACCGATTTTTAAGTCATTAGGAAGTGATGCAGACACTGATGATGAGGAAGAGTATATTAATAAAGCTAGAAAACAATTGGATTCTTATAGTTTTAATTTGTTTTTTGCAGATAAAATCGAGATGTTGAAAGAGAAAAGGGCTGCTAGACTGAAGAGAGAAATGGAAGCAAGAAGGGTTGCTGAAGAACAGACTAAAGTTCAGATGGAAGCTGATAAGGCAAAAGTTGAAGAAAAATCAACAGAGAAGGTCGAGGTTGAAGAGAATGAAGTGAAGATAGAATTTGATAAAGAACCGATTGTGATTGAAAAGGTGGTGGAGAAAATAGTTGAAAAAATTGTTGAAGTCGAGAAAATAGTTGAAGTTGAAAAGAGTGTAGAGGTTGAAAAATCTTGTGAAAAGTGTTTAGTATCTTGCAAAGATTATGCTGAGAAAGATACAAAGTTGGCTGAATTGGAAAAACTAAAAGAGAACTTACTGCACAATGTGAGGAGCATAAAGGAGTCATATGATCTCCAAAGCAGCAAAGTGAACTTGTACAAAGGAGCTTGTGATGAGGATATTCAGATGAAAAATCTTCTGAAAGAAACAGTTCTTCAAAAGCAAACTGCAATCAACGGATATATTGAGATGAATGCTGAGCTGAAACAAGAATTGGCAGCAATGAAGATTGAAACCGAAAGAGTGAACAATTTACTTCGAAGTTATCAAAGTTCAGAGTATGTTATTGATCGCATCTATCCTGCCGTTGCAGCTCATAAGTTTGCAGATGATGAAGGAATTTCTGGTAAGAAAACAGGTTTGAGTTATAACAGAGTACCAAATCCAATGTGGGATGGCTATACCCCCAGAGACTTTGAAAAGGTGGCTGAAGCACTCAATCTAAATCTGAAATCTGAGTCTACCAATGGATTACCAGATGATATTGATGTCACCTTCACAGAGTCTCACACTGATCATGAGTCCGAGTTAATTAAGAAAGTGGTCGATCAGGTGTTGGATAAAGATGAAGAGTCAAAGTCAAAGTCTAAATCCAAAAACTCGAGTTCATCAAACAAAAGCTCGAGTTAACTGGTCAAAAGGGTTTACAATAAAGATTTTCTTATGTCAAAAAATAATTTGAATGACGAAACATTCAAAGTAGCATATACTGTGAATGATTCCGACAAATTATATTCTGATGAAGAATTCCCAATAAGAGGTGTTAAAATTGAAATGATTAACAAGGTTTTCAAATTAACAGAAATTAATATTTCTGAAATAAAAGATGTAAATCTTACTGAAAAACCTAAAAATTACACCTCAAGAGTTCAACAAAGAATGAACAAGAAAAAGGGTTACAGTTCTGGTTCTGGTTATCAAAAGAAACCAAACCATAACAGTAATTTCAAAAAGAAAGGATTAGGTTTTATTCCACCCGAAAATCATAAAAATGAGAAAATTTATAAACCAAAAACTAAATTTGTTTCAGGAGTAAGTTCTGAAGAGGAGAAGGAGAAACCGTTCTGGAGACAGTCAAACAAGAAATTTCTCGCTAAAAGAAAAAAAGAATTTTTTGAAAGAATCTGAGCCAAGAGTTGAAAGAAGAACCTGTTTCAAATGTCAATAGGTTGGACACATTGCTTGGAATTGCCCAAAGCCAACCAACACAAAACAGGGAGTTTCTTCTAAATTGAAAGAAAAATGTGTTGATAAAAAAGAACAACCAATAGAGAAATTTAAAGAGTTAAAAAATTCGACTTTCGAAGTTGGTGAAAGTTCGAAACATTTTTACAAAAGAAGAGCCAATTTAAACAAACAAAAATGGATTGCTAAGAAATCAGAGGTTGTTTCTGGCAGTGAATCTGATTCGTCAAAATCAGAGGAGCCACATGTTGTGCTAAATGATGAGAATTCGTTCCGAAAATGGATGATGAAAATTTTCCACCATTGTCAAATGGAAACTTGAAATCAAAAATTGGTAAGATTGAGATTTCAGATCAATTCTTCTCTGATAAGAAAGAATTTGATGCTGAAAAAGCATTTTTGGAAAGATGGCAGATGGGAAGGTGAAGGGAGTGAAAGAGTTTTATGAATTGAAAATTGTTAAACCAAATGAGGATGGTTCACCCATGATTGATCAGGCATGGGTGAGATTCTTTAAAAAATAAAATCCTGACTTGCCGGAGCTCCCAAGTTGGTAATCGTGGAGCATGAATCGGCATTATTCTTGAAAAATGTTTGTGTGAAAATTCTACAAGTGATTGTTTTTACATGTGGTTAATCATGGTCATTAAGTTGAACTTGATTTAACTCTCATACAAGTGGTTGAAAGAACAAAGTGATGAATGAACCCCATGTTTGTGAAATGACAAACAAACTAATTTTCGGAAAAACCATTTTGATTAAAACAAACTTAAGTGTTTTGAAATATTTATGGGAAAATAGTTTGTTGATAGAGGGAGTTCTGATTGTTTACACCAAAAGAATGGAGAATTGAAGCAATTCACATCAGTTTGTCATTTTATTTGTACAGTTTATTGCGTTTATTTTCAAATTTTCCCGGAAAATCAAAAATTGAAACATATTTTTGATTTTAGGGGGAGTAAAAAAATTTAGAAAATTTGAAAAATTGAAAAATCAAAAAACATGAAAAAATCTAAAAACCAAAAACATCGAAAAATAAAAATGAGTTTTGTTGTGAAAAAGAGGAAATGATAGTACATTAGTAGACAATCACAGTATGCTAAAGAATTGGAAAGTTAAAATGTGATAAACGGTCTCACTGATGATATGCCAGTAGGTTTTTACACGCTTAGTAGATTGTTTTCGAGATATAAACCTAAATATAAATACTTACTTATCTCGTGGGGAACATCTCTAGGATATATAGGTAACCCCTGAAATCTTGTTTGAAGGGCTTTCTATTTCTGACATACTAGGTCTTTATGCGTGATGATATCTGGGGTATTATACAAGGACTTCTGATTTTTCGGGAGCAATAGCCTAGTCCTCGTATAATACTTTGCACTACTTTAATCATAAAGCCCACCCTCAGCATAAAAATGATGAAACATTGAAAAATGCTAATCATGTGCTGTTGAAAAGAAGATCCCCAAGGGGGACCCACCTAAAGTCGAGCCATCATCTCTCTGATTTTGCGGAAGCAATAGCCTGAGCTCTCATGGCCTCGCATTTACCCCTAACAGATATCATTAGTGTACATTCACCTGTAAGACTGAATATAGGAGTCTGGATACGGGAGTATATTCTGAGGTGGGACACACGAATAAGTTTAAGTCCTTAAAACACTAATCTCGTATCTCGAACCAATTGAACTTTGTGTGAAAATTTAAGTGGATCTGTATACTGACAATCTAAGTGAATCGTTTAGAACTTTAAATGTTTAAAGCTCAGCGGTACTAGTGATTTGTCATAAACTGATATGATCCTCTTACACAAACTCACAAAAAGATTGTTTGTAAATAGTTCGTTATTGCTTTTCATTAATGTGTTTTAGCATAAAATTTTGAAAAATCAAAAAGATTTTATTTCATCTTATTTTCGACAACTGATGATTGAAAAGCTGATTTTCAAAATTCCGAGTGCTAAACATGATGAACAACAGTGGGTTGGGAGAGTTTGTTTTGAACTGAAAAATGATGTTAAAGTTTGAGATAATTTGAGAATTGTTTAATCAAGATCATTAATTTGAACGTGATATAACTATTGTTGAAGATTGAATGATTTCTACAAAAGGTTTCTAAATTTATTAAATTTTAAAAATTGTGAAATTTACTTTTGGGTAGAGTATGTGCAGGTTAACAGCTTTGAAAGAGCTACGTTTTGAATCCTGAAGACTTTCCGCATGAATATATGCAGGTTTCAGCCAGGTTTCTGATCCTGTTGCTACGGAGAGCCAAGAGACGTTCCTGAATTTGTAAAAGATGTAGATTGAGAATTCCAGACTGCGATCCCAGCTTATCAAAATGGGGAGACTGAAGACAGAAGCTACTGATACTGAAAAGCTTAAAGAATCAAGAGACCTGATAAAGAGAATTAGAGAGAGGATAGAGCCAGGTTGAGATTCTGATAGAAGAAGAGAAAGATTGAAGGATGCTTACAGAGAGAGATACTTTGGAAAGAGCGAGAAGATCGATCAAGACTAAAGACTCAATACACTGAAGACTCGTCAACATCCAAGGGGGAGTTTGTTAGTGCATATGTCTGTTGACTTCGTCTTGTATCGAGTCATGTAGCTAGATTGGATAGATCGGAGCTCGGTAGACTAGAAAATAGGATTTTAGAGAAGATTGTCCAGGTCGCACGAACTGGCTGAACCAGTTCGTACGAACTGACCAGGTCGCACGACCTGGTGAAGTGTGGTTCGTGCGGACTGGTGTCTCCTATAAATAGGTGAGCTCATGATTTCATTTGTAACATTCTGATTCCGGAGACGAAGTGCTGCCGAAGTGTCGAACGATTTGTAATCATTATCAAATCAATCTAAACAACAGTTAAAGTGATTCTTAGTGTTAAACAAGCTGCAATCATGTCCAAATCATTGAATTCCGCCATTGGTTTGAATTAGAACTCTTCTGATCGACTCATTAGGTCGATTCAATGATCCTACACTCCTGATGGAACCGGTGAAAATGTGGAATCATCTCTCTACCTTGCTATGATTGGATCTCTCATGTATCTCACCGCTTCAAGGCCCGATATTATGTATCCAACATGTCTTCTTGCTCGTTACCAGTCCAATCCAAAGGTCTCTCATATGATGGTTGTTAAGAGGATTTTTTGTTATCTGAAGGGTTGCCCAGACACCGGTCTGTGGTATCCTAAGGATGATAACTTTGATTTGATTGCATTTAGTGATTCTGATCATGGTGGCTGCAAGATTGATGCAAAGTCAACATCAGCGGGATGTCAGTTCTTGGGGAATCGCCTAGTCGCGTGGCAATGTAAAAGGCAGACCTGTGTAGCCACTTCAACATGTGAGGCTGAGTACATTTTGGCTTCTAGTTGCTGCTCCCAGGTTTTGTGGATCCAACAGCAAATGTGCGACTACGGTTATGAATTCCTAACTACTCCTATTTATGTTAATAATGAAGCTGCTTTACATATCACTCGTAATCCTGTACAGCACTCAAAGACCAAACACATCGAGATTAAGTATCATTTCATACGAGATTGTTATGAAAAGAAACTTATCGATGTTGTGAAAATCCACACGGATCACCAACGTGCCGACCTGTTTACAAAAGCTTTTGATAAATCACGTTTTGATTATCTTCTTTTGGTCAATGGCATCAAGGTGAAACCCAAGTAGATCATCTTCGGCAAATCATTTTTGTAAATATTTTCTTAAAAAAAACTAAAAATACAAAAAGATTTTTAGTTTAGTTACTTTTTGCATTTTAGGGGGAGAAATCTTAAGAAAATACAAAAACATCAGAAAATTTCAAAAAGTCCAAAAATATGTTTCTACTTATTTACTGCTTTCTGTCTTTACTTTTGAAAAATGAAAAGTACAAAAACATCAGAAAATTGCAAAAATCCAAAAATATGTCTTTTAGTTATTTTATTTTCTGTATTTAAGGGGGAGAAATTTAGAAAAATATTAAAAAAATACAAAAAATACAAAAAACATTAAAAAAATCCAAAAATCAAAAATGAGTTTCTTGGAAAGATAAGAGAAGATGATGATACACCAGTGGTCAGTCAAATATGGTTAAAAATGCAAAATGAAAAACGATAAGCGGCTCTATTAATGATGTATCGGTAGGCTCACAATCAGATTAAAACGTGCAAGTTGATATAAACATAACGAACTGCAAGCCAGGTGGGAACCATTCATTGGCATATGGTCTTGGTACAGAAATTTCGTTTAATAGTATGTCGAGGTTCTGAGATATGCGGTCTTTATGCTGATTTATCATCTGGGTATCATGGTTGTTTCTTTTACCGAAAACAATGGGGACGCAAGTCTAGAACTTCCATGATACCATACATACGTGTAAATATCATACATACATGTATTATAATACATGTTGCATGCGACCTCAATAAGTGATAAAAAATCACATGTCCAAATGAATAAGTGATAAAATATCACATTTATCCGGGAGTCATGTTCGTCTCTTTCTCTTTACGATGGTACTAACCTGTTCACGGACTTACTCCCGTGTCCTTCATGCATCTGAAAATCAAGTTCCGCATCAATAAATGATTTAATCACATAGGGCTTGTTTTCAGTCAAGAATAAGTGAGTATCTCACAATCTATATGTACAAAACAGATGATAAACGGTATACTCACATGTAAGATGAATTCTCGTGCATGTCTTGATACAGGAATGTGTCGTGAGTGGATGAACACCAGCGAGTGGTATAAATCATACATTAAAGCGTATCTCCTAATCGTGATTACATCTGATAAGCTGAGCTTATGTGGAAAACAATACCGATAATTGTGGTAGGATGCTTGTAATTTTTAAAAGAAAAATAATCCGTTTTTGACAAGGCCGTAAGCTGGTATGATTCTCTTACCTTGAAACTTGAAAAAATGTGGTAACTTAATGTACAGGTAGTTAATGTTGTTAATGTTTGTTTTAGTTTTACCTTTTGCATTTAGATTTTTAGGACATTAATTTTTATTTTTTTTAATTGATTTTTCTTGATTAGTCGAAGTTGACACTCGAATGCTTTCTACCGGAAAAAGCCCAAAAACCAACTTGTTTTTTTATAATATCGCAACTTCATAAAAAATCCTTTTTGCAAAATTAGTAAACATAAAACAAAAATCTGTTGAATCTGTTCATGTGTTTTTCTAAGTTGGTGATTGCTGTGTTTGGAAAAGGTTCATTGAAAAACCAAAGGTTCACGAAGAACCAAAGGTTCAACGAAAAACCTCTGGTCAATGAAGAACTGCCTTGGTCAACGAAGAATCATTCTTCGTGACATATTCTTCATTGTGCTGGTCAATCGATGAAGAACCCATTCTTCGTGGATCATGGTGTTTGGGCTTAACTGTTTCAGCCCATTTTAGGTTCTTCGTGGCCCAACTAAGGTTCTTCGTGGGGATCTGGTTCTTCGTGGGGCACGGGGTATAAAAAGATGTGCCTTGTCAGTTTTAACCTTATCACAATTCAAATTACCTTTTCACTTTTCTCTCCCCAAACAAAACCTCCAACTGTTCATCTTCTTCGAAAAGAAAATCCCAAAATCAACCCTGTGTTTGAATCTTGTCCATAAATCTTTAAGGTATTATGTTGTTACATACCTTTGTGATGTTGATTAATGTCATATTTGTGCCCTGTAAACGATGTACGATGTAAAACAATATCAATTATCAATGAAACGATGTGTTTTGGTGTCTATATTTGTGTATTTGTGTTTGACGATTTTACGTTTTGATTGTAGTTCGATTTCAAGCTTTAAATCACTTTCCAGAAAGTTATACGCAAACTGTTACGTAAACGTGATCAGTTTAACGCGACAAATACTACGGAACAGTGACATAAGCTTAACCTACCTTAAATAACCTTTACATAACTTAGAAATAAGTTTTGAAGGGTTTGGTGTGTCGAAAACAAGTTTATTCGATCGCAGGGACTATTTGAGACAAATTGCGAAAGTATGCCAATTCATATAGTAACGAACATTCTGGAACATGATCATAAGCTAAACATACCCTAAATATCCTTTACATTGCTTAGAAATAGGTTATGAGGGGTTCGGTATGCGAAAATACGCTTATTTGATCAATAGGGACTAAAAGCTTCAAAAAGTGCATAAGTTTGCATTTACGCGCATATCTTACGTACTGAACATATCCGGACATCCAAAAATTTTTGTAATCATTAAAATATTTTATTTTAGTGATTGGAATGCAAAAATACCTTTCGTCGCGCAATTTGGATCGTTTTCGCGTTCGTTTGAGTTTCGTCGTAATTAACCGAATAACGTGATCGTACGACCAAACGAACCGACATCCGAGATGTTTTCAAGCATATTTCATGTTCCCTAATCTTTAACATCATTGTAGAGCCTTGAAATGGGGTTAACGGGGTTTAAAAGCATCAAAAACTGAGTCTTATACTTGCAGGGACTAAAACTGTCATTTACTGAAACTTACCTACGGGCCGTGAAGGCCAGTGTTTCTGTCTTCGCGGGGCGCGACAGATGTTGCAGACAGAAACATTGAATCTGGTACAGCAGCCTGTTTCCATTGATTTTTACCACTGATTTAGCATACCATTGGCTTGTTTTTGTGCTCCCGTTGTATTCTAAACTATGGGCAACATGTGTATGGTTGAGATCATGCTTTGATCCTTGCAAAAACACATGTAAAGATCTTGTGAATTCAAGGTTTCCTATAAATACCCATCAAGTTTAGCCAAGTTCCTTGCTCCTTTGAATCAAATCTGCTCTAGGTTGAAGCTCTCACTTGTGAAGACTTCATACCTGAGCATTTTTAGTTCGATTCTTCCTAGCTTGGACCCTTTGTAAGCTTCTTTCATGCTTGTTTATGCTTTTCAAGCACGAAAGTCAAACAGTGCTTGACTTTCTGCTTTGACCATGATTTGGTCAAGACAAAGTTCGTTTGAACTTTGCAACGTGAGCATAATCACGATAGTTATAGTCCCTTGTGACTATACCTACTGATTACCACGTTGATTAGTCGGAGTGACGAGTCAAAGTTTCGGTCAAAATGCCAATTATGCGCATTTAGCGACGAAGCTATTTTCGGGTATCAAAACACTTTGTTTTGATATCAAACCTGTTTTCTAACTTAGTTAAACATGTTTTAACATGTTTAACTCGTCACTTTTAGTCTAGTGCTTGTATAGGGTCGTAAGTCAAGCGGCCTTGACAACCGCTTAGACTTTCGAACCCGACCCGTTTGGTCGATCATTAGGATCCGACCAAACATATTTTGTGACCATAGTTGTATAGGGAATAACCTTCCGAGGTTATATCTTATGGTCACTTAGTTTAATTGGTTGTATGATAGGTAGTTTATATGCCTTAGGTAAATGACCAAAATGCCCTTTTCATGCATAATTTGAATTTAAGCATATATAACTTAATTTTTGTCACATAAACTGATTATGCAACATATTTAAACATGTTAGGGTATATAATACTTGTCATAGGACTAGTTAGGCTATTCGTTGGCGCTTTTGCGCAAATGATGTGTTTAAGTAGCATAAGTTACTTTAACGAGTCATAACGGGTCATAAGCACTTAGGATAGGTTCCAAATCAGAATGTAGGCTTTGTTAAACCATATCACATGAGTTCCAATACTCATTTGGTTTACGAGACCTCATTCTACCCGATCTCCCGATTTAGGTGTCAATTTATTAACATAGCGATCCGATTAGTAAGTGCCACTTGATTTCCTTGCTTTGCCCGAGCTTTGTTAAGTTCATTTGATCGAGGATACCTTGCAATCTGAAGTGAGTACATAGTTCCCCTATTTTACTGTTTTCAATTATTTTGGGGTGATTCATATGTGTTAAACGATTACGATGATTTCAAAAACGAATACTATGGTTTATATTAAACACAACGATTTCGATAATGTGAACGAACTTGTTTGGGACGTATTTACATAACAGATGACATTCATTAACAATGATCAAGCCTACCATTAGTATGTTTTGATACCATAGGATCTGACAAATCTTGTTATCGGACTGCCGCCATGGTTATGTATGGGGGTTATGTGGGTAACGACTGAACTTGATGATTCTTAACTTACCCTTTGGTGGTTTGTTAATAAGAGTTGTACAATGGACGAGTCACGAAGGTTTGAATGTATTCAACGAGACGACCAAAAGTTAGTTTCACAATTAAAACACGAACGATTTGAACGAATGGAATGATTTGAACGATAGAACAATTTGAACGATTAAACAATTGGTTTTGAAAACAAAGTGAGTTAAACGAATTGAACGATTGGTTTTTGGTAAGTGATTAGATAACGAGACGAGTGTAATGTGATAAAAGCATGGTAGATACCACACTGGTACTTCTTATATATAAGTGTTTTTATCATATTACATTCCGTGGCGTTATTTAGTTCACTTGGACGAACGATTTTAAACGACGATACACAACGATGTTTACTAAATGATATAAACCATACGAGTTGTAATACGAGAACGATTTACATTTTAGTTTACGAAAACAAATGTTTTTAGTCAAGATTCATGGCAACGAGGTTTTATAAGCGATAACCAACTTGTTTGAGTTGGTTAATCATATTGCAATACCAACACTTTTCAAAACAAGGTTTTTAATTATCGACTCTTGTAGTCGTACGAGGTATTGCAACATGTATACAAGCCATGAATCTGACATACTCACAAAACCTATGTGCTTGCCGGCATTTCTTTGCTGACTTTATTTTCACATATGTTTCAGGTGGTGTTTGATGATGTTGATGATGACTAGGATGCATGCTCACATAGGATCGGACGAGACCTTAGTGGCTTAATAATAATGTTAGACAATATGTTAAACTTATTTGTACTATTTTAAGACAATGTTAAACACTTAATATTTAAATAAAACGAAACTTTAATCCATGTGTTGTGAAACAATAATTCTGTCGCTCCACTCCCCGACGTTTCCGCCGCGGTTTGCTATTTTACGCGGTCGGGGTGTGACAGAAGAGTTCGTATCAGAGCTAATGGTTATAGGGAATTAGGTTATTAGTAATGATTTGACCTAGACTATAACCTTTATAGGACCCTAACGCAAGTTTTCTTGCGTTTAGATTCTAAAACAATATCGTCACCTATCTTTAGGTGATAACCACAACAAGAACAGGAATAACAAATCCGCCTTGAAAATCAATCATCTATTCTTAGATGATTTGTTATAAGGTTTTGAACGTTCAATATTTTCAAGATCTCGTCAAAGTTTGGGTCTTATAATGTGAACACGTGCAATCTGGAAGGGTGGGTGCCTGTATCATGAGTTTTCTATCTAAGGCTAGAGTGTTTGTACAAATCCACATAATCGGACCAGTCATTCTTACCTGGGAATTCTTGGGGTGAGTGTCCACCTATAGGCTAAAGCATGTCTTCGCAATACATTATTATGACCCGCTTACTTTGATTAGTCACAGTGTCGTTTGTTTGTTTTAGTTAACAAATAAATGGTCACAATCCTCATGTTTCGTCGATATTTCTTTAACATTCAATTTTGATTGTCCGATAACATCTCACTTGTTTTCTCCCATATTCTTCGCTGTCTTTAGGATGTCTCCGCATCGCAGCAATACTCAAAGGTCCGAACTGGCAGCTACAATTGCCCAACAACTAACCATAGTGCTTCGTGGGACCATTGAGTTAGCTGTTGCCATGTCTCATCTCAAGGATGAAACTACTCAAGAGGCACCTAAGAAGATAAAAGCCAAGCCTTCGAGAAAGTCAAGGAAGCATAAAGCTTTATAGAAGCTTACGGCGATTGCTCCAAATCAAGCAGGACCTAGCCAGGTGGCATCGCCACCAGCTAAGAAACCATACAGAGGAAAGGCTCCTTTGTGCAATCATTGTAACCTTCATCACCATGCCAATGTCCAATGCCGAAGATGTACAAACTGTGGATGTTTTGGTCATATAGCAAATGTCTGTCGTTCAGCCACCAAGCCAAACAAAGCTATAGCAGTTTTTTTCTCAACCTATCGCGACTCCTCATGCGATACATGTTTTACCTAACTACCCACAAGGAACCTGCTTCAATGATGGTTGTCTAAACCACTTCAAATAACTTAGTTGGCAATATTAAAGCTTGTGCTGAAGAAACACTTGAACTTTTATGTTTTCTATTTCCTTTCTAAGGATCTTGAAGCACTTTGGTTATTCCAAAAATAAATTTGGTCGTTTCCATTTTATTTACAAAATCAATGTAAACACATGTATGTATGGCATGCCCTACGATACCGATACCAAGGAACCATGTTCCTTGCAAGACAAACTCCTTATGTAGTTCTTTCATTCTAATGATCGCTCACGACCTCCACAAAAATCCTAAGTACTCGTTTCTTCTAAAGAAATAAAGTACAAGGTACAAGTTATATCACTTGACAAATACTCGAAGTACCACTTTAAATCCCTGCTAGGATATTTAAGGGTACTTTTTCATAAGTCCTTAATTGGTCTTATGCGATGTGTCTGTGTACATATCATTATATTCTGGTTTTCATAACAATATGTTTGGTACATAATTTCAAAAATATCATCTGTGTTTTCAAAAACCTCGTACAAGATTTTCAAAATCATCTCACATAGTTTTAAAACATTTATAAACATATTTGCCTAATACATTTATTACATGATTCCAAAAACGTTAAACATCCTTTCAAAAATCCCATGCATGGTTTTCAAAGACATATTGCTTGTATGTTGACTTAACATACGTAATACATGATTTTCAAGAACACTATGCTTCGTATATTAACTCAACCTACCTAAGCTCAAGGTTTCAAAACATTTCTCGCTACACGGATCCTAAATCCTTACGAGATCTTCCTATCTTCATAGTAAGACTTCCTGAGGATGTTTAAAGTACTAATTGAGGTCCATGGATTTGATTCCTTGTATACTTTAAATGCACATGTACAAATCGACGACAAGATAACAACGAATTGATAACAAACAGATAACAAGTCGATAACAAGCTAATGACCAAATTGACAATTGTGTGATTATGTGTTTATATGTTTTTGCGTGATCCAAATGCTCGCTATCCAAATCCTTGTAAAATCCTCCATATCTTCATATGATGAATTTTTAAAAGGATATCCAAAAGTACTATCTTAAAATCCTTAATGGGCATCTATGCAATAGTTAAGACCCTTGGATTTTAAAAAAAATGCTATACCAAAGTTAAAGAGATCCTGTGGTGAACTAGTCGAATCATCACGAGATTGTTCGTTTAATTTTTCCCCTACACATTTTAAAATAAACTGTGCGGACTATGCAAGGAATTACGTAATTATGGAATTCAGTGCACAGAAACCACAACAAGTTTTGTCATGTGTAAGAACTATAGTAATAAGAATAACAAACGAAAACTATGCGATGCTCCTGTCTTATCTTTGCCTGATGGGAACGATGATTTCATTGTATATTATGACGCGTCGAATCTAGGCCTTGGTTGTGTTCTTATGCAACGAGGTAAGGTTATAGCTTATGCGTCAAGACAATTGAAAATTCACGAGAAGAACTACACCACTTGTATCGGGAGTTGGGCGCTGTGGTTTTTGCTCTCAAAATTAGGAGACACTATCTCTATGGCACGAAATGTGTGGTTTTCACAGACCACAAAAGTCTCCAACACATTTTCAATCACAAGGAGCTAAACATGAGACAAAGACGATGGGTAGAACTATTGAACGATTACGATTGCGAGATTTGCTACCATCCTGGTAAGGCGAATGTTGTAGCCGATGCGCTAAGTCGAAAGGAACGAGTCAAGTTACTTTGTGTTCAAATTCTATCCGATATCCAATCACGTTTCTCTAAAACTCAACATACTTGTGTTACACAAGACTTGACAAGTAAGGAATTACCACGTCAACTTGAACTTCAACTCGAAACGAAATATAATGGGTTACTTTATTTCAAGGATCGTTGTGGATTCTGAAACAAGACAATCTTCGCACTTTAGTGATAGACGAATCTCATAAGTCCCGATATTCTATCCATCCTGATGCTGACAAAATGTACAAGGATCTTCGTACTCAGTACTGGTGGCCTGGTGTGAAAAAGGATGTTGCCTTGTATGTATCAAAATGCCTAACTTGTCTCAAAGTCAAGGCTGAACACCAACGACCATCTGGTTTGCTTGTACAACCAGAGATACCGGTATGGAAGTGGGAGAACATTGCGATGGATCTCATCACTAAGTTACCGCGCACATCTAAAGGTCACGATGCTATTTGGGTGGTCATCAATCGTCTTACGAAATTAGCACACTTTTTACCGATTCGCGAGGATCTATCTGCTGATAAACTTGCCAAGATTTATGTTAATGAGATTGTGTCTCGACATGGTGTTCCTTTGGATACCATATCAGACCGTGATGCTCAATTCTCATCTTACTTTTGGAAGACCATGCAATCTGCTATGGGAACCCAATTAAATCTGAGCACTACTTATCATCCCCAAATGGATGGACAATCCGAGAGGACGATACAAACATTGGAGGATATGCTTAGAGCATGCGTGATAGACTTTGGTGGTAATTGGGATTCGCATCTACCGTTGATCGAGTTCTCTTATAACAATAGTTATCATGCTAGCATTAATATGGCACCGTTCGAAGCTTTATACGGTCAAAAATGTCGTTCACCTGTCTGTTGGAATGAGATCAGTGAAGCTCAGCTTACTGGACCTGAGCTCATTCTGGAAACAACGGACAAAATCAAAAGAATTCTCGATAATCTTCTGACTACTAGAAGCCGTCAAAAGAGTTATGTGGATATGCGACGCAAGCCCTTGGAATTTCAAGTTGGAGACCATGTCCTACTCAAGGTATCCCCTTGGAAGGGAGTGGTGAGATTTGGAAAGAAAGGAAACTTGCACCACGATACGTTGGACCATTTAAGATTGTTGAAAGAATCGGAAAGGTTGCCTATCGACTAGAGCTACCTCCTGAACTTGGGAATATTCACCCAGCATTCAACATGTCCAATTTACGAAAGTGTTTAGCTGATACTGATCTTCAAATTCCACTCGACGAAATTCAAGTTGATGACACAATGCACTTTGTCGAGAAACCTGTGGAGATAAGGACCGTGAAGTCAAGCGACTGAAGAACAAGCGAATACGATTAGTCAAGGTTCGCTGAGAGTCCAAACATGGCCCAAAGTTTACTTGGGAACGTGAGGACCAAATGAAAGCGAAATATCCACATTTGTTTTCACAAGTTTCATCTAGTTAAAATTTCGGGACGAAATTTCCTAAAGTAGGGGAGACTGTGACATTTGTGCCCTGTAAATGATGTACGATGTAAAACAATATCAATTATCAATGAAAAGATTTGTTTTGGTGTCTATATTTGTGTATTTATGTTTGATGATTTTACGTTTTGATTCTAGTTCGATTTCAAACTTGAAATCACTTTCTAGAAAGTTATACGCTAACTGTTACGTAAACGTGATCAGTTTAATGAGACAAACACTCCGGAACAGGGACATAAGCTTAACTTACCTTAAATAACCTTTACATAACTTAGAAATAAGTTTTGAAGGGTTTGGTGTGTCCAAAACAAGTTTATTCGAAAGCAGGGACTATTTGCGACAAACTGCGAAAGTATGCTGATTCGTACAGTAACGAACATTCCAGAACATGATTATAAGCTAAACATACCCTAAATATTCTTTACATAGCTTATAAATAGGCTTTGAGGGGTTTGGTATGCGAAAATACGCTTATTTGATCAATAGGGACTAAAAGCGTCAAAAAGTGCATAAGATTGCATTTACGCGCATATCTTACGTTCTGAACATATCCGGACATCCAAAATTTTTTTAATCATTAAAATATTTTATTTTAGTGGTTGGAATGCAAACATACCTTTCGTCGCGTAATTTGGATCGTTTTCACATCAGTTCGAGTTTTCAGCGTAATTAACCGAATAACGTGATCGTACGACCAAACGAACCGACATCCGAGATGTTTTCAAGCATATTTCATCTTCCCTATTCTTTAACATCATTGTAGAGCCTTGAAATGGGGTTAACGGGGTTTAAAAGCATCAAAAACTAAGTCTTATACTTGTAGGGACTAAAACTGTCATTTGCTGAAACTTACCTGGCGGGCCGTGAAGACCAGTGTTTCTGTCCTCGCGGGGCACGACAGATGTTGCAGACAGAAACATTGAATCTAGTACAACAGCCTGTTTCCATTGATTTTTACCACTGATTTAGCATACCATTGGCTTGTTTTTGTGCTCCCCTTGTATTCTAAACTATGGGCAACATGTGTATGGTTGAGATCATGCTTTGATCCTTGCAAAAACACATGTAATGATCTTGTGAATTCAAGGTTTTCTATAAATACCCATCAAGTTTAGCCAAGTTCCTTGCTCATTTGAATCAAATCTGCTCTAAGTTGAAGCTCTCACTTGTGAAGGCTTCATACCTGAGCATTTTTAGTTCAATTCTTCCTAGCTTGGACCCTTTGTAAGCTTCTTTCATGCTTGTTTATGCTTTTCAAGCATGAAAGTCAAACAATGTTTGACTTTCTGCTTTGACCATGATTTGATCAAAACAAAGTTCGTTTGAACTTTGCAACGTGAGCGTAATCACGATGGTTATAGTCTCTTGTGACTATACCTACCAAGTTGATTAGTCGGAGTGACGAGTCAAAGTTTCGGTCAAAATGCCAATTATGCGCATTTTGCGACGAAGCTATTTTCGGTATCAAAACACTTTGTTTTGATATCAAACCTGTTTTCTAACTTAGTTAAACATGTTTTAACATGTTTAACTCGTCACTTTTAGTCTAGTGCTTGTATAGGGTCGTAAGTCAAGCGGTCTTGACAACCGCTTAGACTTTCGAACCCGACCCGTTTGGTCGATCATTAGGATCCGACCAAACATATTTTGTGACCATAGTTATATAGGGAATAACCTTCCGAGGTTATAGCTTATGGTCACTTAGGTTAATTAGTTGTATGATAGGTAGTTTATATGTCTTAGGTAAATGACCAAAATGCCCTTTTCATGCATAATTTGAATTTAAGCATATGTAACTTAATTTTTGTCACAAAAAACTGATTATGAAACATATTTAAACATGTTAGGGCATATAATACTTGTCATAGGACTAGTTAGGCTATTCGTTTGCGATTTTGCGCAAATGACGCGTTTAAGTAGCATAAGTTACTTTAACGAGTCATAACAGGTCATATGCACTTAGGATAGGTTCCGAATCAGAATGTAGGCTTTGTTAAACCATATCACATGAGTTCCAATACTCATTTGGTTTACGAGACCTCATTCTACCCGATCTCCCGATTTAGGTGTCAATTTATTAACATAGCGATCCGATTACTAGGTGCCACTTGATTTCCTTGGTTTGCCCGAGCTTTGTTAAGTTCATTTGATCGAGGATACCTTGCAATCTCAAGTGAGTACATAGTTCCCCTATTTTACATTTTTCAATTGTTTTGGGGTGATTCATATGTGTTAAACCATTTCGATGATTTCAAAAACGAATACTATGGTTTATATTAAACACAACGATTTCGATAATGTGAACGAACTTGTTTGGGACGTATTTACATAACTAATGACATTCATTAACAATGATCAAGTGTGACACCTGTGCCTCTGCGGCCATCAAAAAAATGCCTAACCAATGAAATATTGTGTTTCATACTTGGGATTTGTTTAAATATGTGTGTCATTTGCACATATCAATTCTTGTTCGATTTCGAGCTCTAAATCGCTTTCTAGAAAGTTATACGCAAACTGATGCGTAAACGTAATCTGTTTAACGCGACAAACACTCCGGGATAGTGATATAGGCTAAACATACCTTAAATAACCTGTCACGACCCCCGACCCTCCCTGGACGGAATCGGGAACCGTGAACAGTCCAGCGGTACCGGTGATTATTTTAAAAACGTTGCAGCGGAAATTTCATCAGGACCGTGAGTTAGGAAAAATATCAGAGTTTAGAAACACCGGATTTTATTTATTAAATAGATGGGATAAACCCATGTTTTATAAGATAAATTTGTTTACATAAAACAATATTTCTTAATTTGATTTAATTAATAAAATAAGCCACTTCTTGAAGCCTTTCAGTGTCGTATCCAGCTCTTATTCCAATCTACTGTAATTACCTGAAAAATGTTTGAAAAAGGTTTTGTCAGCGAAAATACTGAGTGAATTCATTCCATTTTTATAAAATATATTGTTATACCTTACAGTATTAAGGTTTTTATATCTATTTATATTTATCTAATTCAATCAGTATATATCACATAGCGGCAGTTCCAATATGACATTAATCATATCACCCATTGGCTCACGTTTGTCCAATAGTGAATTTATCAAGTAATTATATTTTACTATTATCCAATTTATCTGTCACTAGGCGATTTCTATGACTATAATCATATCATGGTTGATTATTCTTTCAACTAATGTTTCTGGTCATATCACTGTTGATCATTCTTTCAACTAGTGAGTCTATAACACTGTTGATCATTCTCTCAACTAGTGCTTTTGGTCATGTCACTGTTGATCATTCTTTCAACTAGTGACTCAGATCATATTACTGTTGATCATTCTCTCAACTAGTAATTTCTATTTATAACACTGTTGATCATTCTTTCAACTAGTGTCTTTGGATATGTCACTGTTGATCATTCTCTCAACTAGTGACTCCGGACTTAATTGTGTCCCGTGACATTTCTTTGTCAAATGTATTACTTATGGCATAAAACCATTTAATCCAGAAAATGACATATATCATTTTATGTCAAATTACTATAAATTGTCAAATATAATAAGTTAATTAAATAATTGTAATATCATTATTTAATATTTTAACGTGACTAAGACTAAAATATAATCTTAGTGGAATGCATAATTTCCACTGTTATTATAGTCATGCTAATATTGACTAACTTTCTGGCAATTAATAATGAGAATCAAATAATGTATAAAATATTTCATACCGGCAGTTAATATAAAAACTTAATCACTGTAAGTATAACTGGTAACTGTTTAGGATTCTGTAAAGCCTTTGTAAATATAATTGTATCACAAAAAGGTGATAAAACTGTGAGAAAATAGAGTGGACTCACAAACTGTGAGAAAAGAGAAATGAACTCACATTGCAGATTTCTACGGGCAAAGCTTAGTCTACAGATAATCCTTGATATATTGCAGATTTAATTTGAGCAGAGCTTAGCCTATTTCTTTAGCCTGGTAACCTAGTGCACACGAACTAGGTAGTAACTAATACAGCATTTACGATAACTCACGAGATAAAACCCTCACAACGAATGACAAAGTGCAATACTTAAACATCCATCGGATTCACAACGAATGACAGAGTATAGTCCGAGTTCGGACAGCACTCAAACATTCAAGTCGAAATCACGATTAATGACAAAGCATAACCCAATTTGAGCAGCACTTAAACATCCATTGGATAGTTTAATCGATCGGACATTGAATCGTAGCAGCGATTGAGTTAATACCCTGTTCTGCAGCACCCCGCTATACTAATTAGTGTTTCGTGTGTGTTAATTGAGAGTATTTGGACGATATCTCCGCGCCTGAGTTGAATTTCTTCGTCGAACAAATGCACAGAAGCCAGTCCCACGACCCTCTATTTATACCCAACTTTTGTCACCCCTTACGGACCGTAACAAATAACCCTTACGGTCCGTAAGGGATACACTTTTCTCATTCTCTTGCCACGTGTGTTTGGAGTGCAGATGAGTCGACGTTTCGATTAAATTCGAATTTTATAATAAGTTATAAAGATAATCGTTGAGTAGGGAATGCCCCCCCTGAGTTTTAGGGGCCCTGATCCTGATTCTGATTGTTCTGAAATTTGTAGGGTTCGCGTAGAATCACTTGGGTGTCTCAATTAGGGTTTCCTATTGAATAAAATAATAATATAAATAGGACTTTTAATGAGGGTTGTTACATAACCTTTACATAACTTAGAAATAAGTTTTGGATGGTTTGGTGTGTCGAAATCAAGTTTGTTCGATCGCAGGGACTATTTGCGTCAAACTGCGAAACTATACCGATTTGAATAGTAACGAACGTTCCGGAACTTGATCATAAGTTAAGCATGCCCTAAATATACGTTACATAGCATAGAAATAGGCTTTGAGGTGTTTTGGTGCGCAAAAATAAACTTATTGATCAACAGGGACTAAAAGCGTCAAAAAGTGTCCAAATGACCAGATTCATTGTATCTAGTCCAATTTTGATGTTTTGATGGTTTTTAACCCCAAGTTTTGCATTCTATGGGCTAAAATTTGATGGTATTTCATGTCCCCTTGTATTGCAATACCATGTGCCCACATGGAGGGTCAAGATCAAGGCACGAAATGCGAGAAACGATCCTAACGGTTCTCCGAAATCTATAAATACCCAAGCTCTCATTCCATTTTCCTCACACCTTGATCTAATTGTATGCTCTAATTTGAAGCTTTATGCTTCATACCTGAGTATTTAGATCAAGTTCTTCCTAGCTTGGACCCTTTGTAAGTTTCTTTCAAGCTTTTATGCGTTTTTAAGCACGAAAGTCAAACTGTGTTTGACTTTCTGCTTTGACCAGGTTATGGTCAACACAAAGTTCATTTGAACTTTGCAACGTGAGCATAATCACGATGGTTATAGTCCCTTGTGACTATACCTACTGATTACCACGTTGATTAGGTGTAGTGACGAGTTATAATTTCGGTCAAAATGCGTATTCATGCGTATTTTGCAACCCAACTATTCTTAGGTATCAAAACCTTTTGTTTTGATATCAAACTTGTTTTCTAACTTTGTTAAACATGTTTTAACATGTTTAACTTGTCACTTTTAGTTTAGTGCTTATATAGGGACGTAAGATAAGTGGTCTAAACAACCGCTTAGACTTTCGAACCCGACCCGTTTGGTCGATCTTTAGGATCCGACCAAACATGCTTTGTGACCATAGTTGTATAGGGAATAACCTTCCGAGGCTATACCTTATGGTCACTTCGTTTAGTTAGTTGTATGATAGGTAATTTACATGCCTTAGGAAAATGACCAAAATGCCATTTTTACGCATAAATTCAATTTATGCATATGTAACATAAATTTTGGCATCTAAACTGATTAGGCAACATCATTAAACATGTTAA
Organism: Helianthus tuberosus; assembly: GCA_030545235.1. Classification (NCBI taxonomy): domain Eukaryota; kingdom Viridiplantae; phylum Streptophyta; class Magnoliopsida; order Asterales; family Asteraceae; genus Helianthus; species Helianthus tuberosus. The sequence continues at coordinate 154,822,536 of CM060430.1, forward strand.
GGCATATAATACTTGTCATAGGACTAGTTAGGTGGTCCGAACGCGTTTTACGCGAACGACGCGTTAAAGAGGCGTAGGCTACCTTAACGAGTCGTAATGGGTCGTAAGCACGTAGGTTAGGTTTCGTTTTAGAATGTAGGCTTTGTTAAACCATATTACATGAGTCCGTACACTCATTTGGTTTACGAAACCTCATCTTATCCGATCCTCCGATTTATGTCCGTTTATTAACGTAGTTACCTATATTAGGTGCCGTTTGATTTCCGTGATCCCTCTAGCTTTGCTTGGTTGTTAGTCAAGACTTCTAAGCATCCATAACTGAGTACATAGTCCCCTCTTTTACTGTTTTCAACTGTTTTGGGGTGAAACACATGTGTCTACTTGTTACTTTCGTGTTTTTCATGATTTTATATCATATGCTTGTTATGTTCATTAGTACATATATAGTACATGATTTCAATATGTTTTGTTATGTATGTTCACTTAACATGCTAGCACATTGATTTTTGTATATTACATTTTGTTGCATATGTTCACTCAGCATATGGACACATTGTTTTACATTTTGAACCGTTGGAACTGTTTGATTTATGTGAACCGTTAGTAACTGTCTGATTTATATGAACCGTTTGTAACTGTTTGATTATGTGAACTGTAACTGTTTGATTATGTGAACCGTTGGGTTAGGGAAGTGATTAGGTAACGGGGCGGGTGTAATGTGTTAAAAGCATGGTGGATACGCCCCTGGTACTTCCTATATATAAGTGCTTTTAATACATTATATATCGTTGCGTTATCTAGATCACTTGGGCAAGTTTATCAAAACAAAGTTATATTACAAGGTTTTTCTAACTATATAAAACATTCGAGTTTTATTTCAAAAACGATTTACAATTTGGGTTTATATAAACAAATGTTTTGGAGTTAAGATTCATGGTATCGAGGTTTTATAAAACAAATCTGTTTTGACTTAGTTATTTCAATTTACATTACAAACATTTTACAAAACTTGGTTTTCTAATTTTCAATTTACAAAGGTGTTTAAGTTATATTTTCAAAACATAAACGAGCCATGAATCTGACACTCTCATAAAATCCTATGTACTCGCCGACATTTTATGCTGACGTATTTTCACATGTGTTTCAGGTACCATAGTTGGTGATATTTGATGATGATATTGATGCATGCTCACATAGGAACGGACGAGGCCTTAGTGACTTAATAACAATGAAAGTCTATTTGTTCATGTTTTGTTTCTAATTTCAATGTAATGTAATATATTTAGTTTAATAAAACAGAACTTCAATCCATGTGTTATGAAACAATGATTCTGTTACAACACTCCCCGACGTTTCCGCCACGATTTGTTGTTTTTCGTGGTCGGGGTGTGACAGAAAAGTTGGTATCAGAGCTCATGGTTATAGGGAATTAGGTTATTAGTAATGCTTTGACCTAGTCTATAACCTTCCTTGGACCCTAACGCGAGTTTACTTACGTTTAGTCATAAAACAATACGTCACCTATCTTTAGGTGACAACCACAATAAGAACATAAATTTCGAATCTGCTTTGAAAACTAATCATCTGTTCTAGGAAGATTTATTATAAGGTTTTGAACCTTCAAAGTTTTCAAAATCTCGTCAAAGTTTGGGTCTTATTAATGTGAACACGTGCAATCTGGAAGGGTGGGTGCCTGTATCTTGAGTTTTCTGTCTAAGGCTAGAGTGTTCGTACAAATCCGCATTATCGGACCAGTCACTCTTACCTGGGAACTCTTGGGGTGAGTGTCCACTTATAGGCGAGCATGTCTTCGCGATACATTATGAGGACCTATTTACTTTGATTCAGCTTTTGTGTGTCGTTTGTTTGCTTCGTGGTTCGAAGAAATGACCATCACCCATGCCTTTTGGTCGGTAATTGTAACATCCCATTCTTACCCAATGCCATTTCACTTGTTTTCTCTCATGCTTCCTCTTTTAGAATGCCTCCACCATGTTATAATCAGGTACCCAATGAAGAACTGGCAGCTATCATTATGCAGCAGATGGCTGCTGCAATCCCAAACATCATTGTTCAATGTAACCTAGCCCTCAACAACAATAATGCCCCATGCAACTTCAAGACGTTCAACTCAGCTAAGCCATCAAAGTTTTCTGGGTCTCAAAGAGCGACTGCACTTCTGCAATGGATCGAGAGTCTAGAGAGCACCTTCAGACATGTTCAATGCCCAAACGAGCGAAAGGTAGAGTTCGCATCTAGTGTTTTTGAGAAACGAGCTCTAACATGGTGGAATGGTGTGATGAGAGATATGGGTGCCGAGGTAGCACTGGCTCAAACCTGGGAAGAGCTTCGAGCACTAATGATGAGGGAATTCTATCCTCGTCATGAGATTAGGGCATTGGAAAGGGAATTCGACGACCTTAAGCAAGATAGTGGTGAGTATCGAGCCTACACTGACCGTTATGAGGAGTTAAGTCTGTTATGCCCGAACATGGTTACGCCTTTGGATAAGGCAATCGAAAAGTACATTGATGGCCTCCCTGACTCAGTACAAGACATTGTTACTAGTAGCAACCCCACTACAGTTAGACATGCCATTGAGCTATCCGCTACCTTGACTGAATCTCAGATCAGGAAAGGTTAAATTTTCCAAAAAGGCGACAAGAAACCAATCGAAGAATCAAAACCAAAGGATGAACAGACTGGATCCCCCAAGAAGTCTAAGAAGCGAAAGGCTTCTCAGAACTTCGCCGTGGTCGCTCACAATGATAAAACTGTACCCAACCAACCAGCTCAACCCCCTGCTAGGAAGCCATACAACGGAACTCCACCCTTGTGCAACCAATGTAGCCTTCATCATCATGCTAGTGTGAAGTGCCGCAAATGCCAAATTTGTGGACTTATAGGTCATACAGCAAGAATTTTCCCAACTGTAGCTGCACCAAATCAAGCTGGCAACAATCCTACTCAAGGTCGTTTTCTTCCAGGGTCTTGCTTCAACTGTGGCGAGATGGGCCATTTCCGAAGAAATTGCCCAAAGCTTTCTAATGCGAATCCAGCGCAGGGATGAGCATCTGACCGACTGAAAGACAACACTGTTTAGAAAAAAAATCAAGCTTTATGTATTATTTTCTTTTGTTGTCAAGGTCTATGAAACAGTTGTTGTTGTTGTTTATAAATAAATCTTTTATTTACATTGCAATGTATTTATGTGGTTGCATGTATAAACAACATATCCCCTACAATACCGACAATCAAGGAATCGTATTCCTTGAAGAATAGACTACCCCCAAAATTCTTCCATTTAATGATCTCTTGCGTTTTCCACGAAAATCCTAAGTACCCGTTTCTTCCAAGGAAACGAAGTACAAGGCACAAGTTACAACTCTGGACAAATACCCAAAGTGCCTCTATAAATCCTTAATATGGTACCTAAGGGTATTTCCATAAGTCCTTAATTGTCGTGTACCTTAATTCGAATGTTATGATTCCTTGTAATCAAAAATTGAATTTTTGGAAGATCATCCTATCTTCATAGATAGATTCTTGAAAATGATTAAAGGGCCAAATGAAATCCACGGATTGGATTCCTGGTGTGCTTTAAATATCCGTGTCCAAAGATAACAAATTAAAGGTCAAGTTAAACAATTATGTGATTATGTGCTTATGTGTTCTCTTTTATGTTTTTGTGTGATCCGAATTTATTTTTCGTTATCCAAATCCTCGTAGAATCTTCTATATCTTCGTATAAGGGATTCATAGTAGGATATCCAAAGGTACTACCTCAAATCCTTAATGGGCTTCTACGTAATAGTTAAGACCCTTGGATTATAAAGTACTATTCCATAATTAGACCCCTTGAGTGGTCTAGTTAAACAGATTGATCCAAAAATCTGGATAGGAATGTCATGTGGTGACATAGCTGAAAAGACTCCTTGGTGGTCTATTTAAAGAGATCATTTGTCGATCTAATTAAAAGGACCCTATGGTAGTCTAGTCACACTCATCACAAGTTTGATTTTTTTCTTCCCCTACACATTATGAAATGCACTGTGCGGACTGTGCAAGGAATTACGTAATTATGGATGCATACATAATTATGTAATTTAGTGCACAGAAACCACAGCAAGTTTTGTCATGTGTCTAGAGTTAATTCTATTCATTTCCATTTCAGATGAAGCACCCGTCGAAAATGACTCTGTCCGTTCATTTTCGTTTCTGAGGAATGTCCGTTGAGGGAAATGAATATCCTTTTGAGTTAACTCTATTCATTTCCATTTCTGATGAAGCACCCGTCGAAAATGACTCCGCCTGTTCATTTTCGTTTCTGAAGAATGTCTGTTGGGGAAATGTAAGACCCTAACACATTTTGATCATAAATACGCAGCGGAAAATACGAACCATAAAATTTCTTTCACATCAATACTCTGACATTCTTGAAAAGCATTTAAAACGACTCTTTTTAAAGAAAAACATTATTCATTCTAAATTACCGTATCAAGAATAACATGCAAATACAATCTATGTGACTACCCTCCCGTACAATCCATGCTCTTTATCTCGATCGTTTTCCGCTTGTTCTTCATGATGATAATGTTGTCCGTGTAACCTACGGTCACCATATGAATAACCGACGCATTAGTAAATGGTGAGATCATATATAATTTAATACATATACTTAAAAGGCCATATCACATTCTAACTACATAAGGTATTCCATTGAAACATCCTCTCAATTTTATTCACTCGAGTCCGACATCAATACCTCGAGAGTCCGACGTTCCCATACCTGCACTTCATTTCATTCTTAATAATAACATGGTTAGGAATACATAATCTCGAACATCTTGAATACCCACATCTTCACATAAACGTACACCAGTGGTCTACAATCATTAGATTACAACACGCGTATACACTTTCATTTATCTATGTACGTTCATACGTGTTCCAATCATATATACTTACATACAAGTTCACACTACTTACACATGCTACAGTTCTATATCTGCATATATACATACAAATCACATTCACTTATTCGTATTCAAATATGATACTTTTACATGCACACGACTATCTATCTATAACATGCCTATGTACAAGTTTCGTCCTTTTCACACCTGTAATAAATTCTAACACATTTGTTCACACAAGTCTTAATTAGACACTTACATATAACTCACACAAACATGCCACATTTATTATTCGTCTCTCATTCGTACACACGTACTAGTTCCATCCTTGCCCAAACCCCAACATCCAAATCCACCTACTGTTACTTTACTTCTTAATTTTTACTCATACTCATAATTCGAATATTCTGACATGACGTGATTTAACTTTTTCAGTTTAGAAAACTTTACATCGCATTTCAGAACTTTAACAGGGCCTCAGAACGTTTCCATGAGGTTTGGAATGTGCAAGAGACCAAAAACAAGGTTTTTGGGTTGTGGCCTGAACCTGTCGTAAGCTACGGTCCACATGTCGTAGCTTACGACATCCTCCTATTGCCCATATCAATCCTGCCGTAGGCTACGACTTACCTGCCGTAGCTTACGACGAGTACTTTCTGCCGAAGCAGAATCCACACACCGTAAGTTATGGCCAACTGCCATAGCTTATGGCCAAATGCTGTTGTTTTGTGTTTGCAGCCAAAATTGACCTGTTTCGAATCCCGCTCAATCAGGCCTGCCATGATTTGCTTCAAATTAAACATATAACATCTAACCAAGATTCTGTTTTCCTCTTACACTACCATGATCCCAATTTAAACAAATAGGTACAACAATTACATAAATACATACTTCGAAGTGAGTCTTAGAATTACTTACCTTAAGCGTCCGTTTCGTACTTGCTTCCTCGCATCCTTTCTGTTAGCCTTCCATGCTTCCACCCACCTTGACATGATCCTATACTTCCATGTCATTATGGTTACCTGTAAGACCCTAACACATTTAACCTAAAAACGACGCAACGGAAAAACGAGTCTTTAAATTTCTTTCATTATAAATACCTCAACTTATTTAAAATTGAACTTTAACATAGCTCTTTCTCATATATCCGTCATCCTCATATTTACTAATTAAAAACACAGCTTATGTTTACTACATTATATACATCAACGTTCCCGTACAATCTCTCTAGTGACTCGATCCTCGATCTCCAATCCTTGGATATCCTCATGACTGGTACTACCTGCGCTTACCACATAAAATTCACAACATTAGTACGCATTATAAACATACAAGGTTTGTTCACGTTTACTTCTCGTTTCGTTAACTCTTTACATCCCAGCTTTCCCATCCTGATCATACGATCCGTAGTGAGACTTCTTTGGTATTCCTGCGTTACACTTCATTCACCAAGCACGCTATTATTATCGTTAGTACTCAATTTCATTGAATGCATGCGTACATACTTTCATACAAACTGATACATACGCTTACGATCACAAATAGCAACTTTCCTACATACGTACCTACATACATACGTACGTACGTACGTGCATACCTAAATACATCCATTCATACCTACATACATACATACATACATACTTATTACATGCCTTCACACAAACCTACATACGTGCATACCTTCGTACATACTCACTTGCGTACATATACGTACTACCTACATTCACACCTAGATACATACACTTAGACTTATAAGACATACATACGTATATTCCTACATACATGCCTGCATTTATATTTACAATCACCTATTGCAATATACCCGACTCATACTCTCCTACTCACATGCAAATCTTCATATATCCGCGTATTCTTGCTAACATACTCATCAACATACCCACGTAGATGCATACATGCTTTCATACACTTCTACAAACGTGTATAGAGATACACAAACATACATATGTACCTATCTACATGTGCGCTTACCCTAATGGTCATAAAACATAAGTTAAATTAGTCATATGCAACTTAAAACGCGTTTAAACGAGTTCCCAAGCCAAAACGGAGCAAACGAACAATTTTCGCTGATCAAGGGGGGCCTCGCGTGACGCCAAGGGCCTTGGCGTCACGCCTAGCCCCTGTTTTCACAGAAACTTTGCAGCTGGTTGCTGCATATTCCCAGCACGTCCGCGTTTCACGGAAACGGTCATAACTTCTTCGTTATTGGTCCGTTTTACCCGATTCTTTTTCCTACGCGTCCGTAATTTAATTCTCCATCTTATGGAGTTAAGATCCAACATCCGGATTAACAAAATTCCAGACTTTTAAGTCTTCGGCTTGCTACCCTTTTTACCAAGAATTGACCCGTTCATAATTCTATCACATAACTTGTTTGCTTTACCATAACCTCTTATAAACCTAATAATATCAGTGACGTCTATCATAACTACTAACATCTTGGATGCCTTGCATCCTCTTAACACATTATCGTTCATTTCCTTATTTTGACCCGTTAAGGGTATTCACGCATTAAATGGGTCTATGACTAACAAAACCATACTCCCCACTTCCATACTTGTCCAAAACATTACACTAATCAAATAACTTGTTTCTAAACTACTTTGCAAGATCGTTTGCCCAAAATACCCATCAAGGGCATTTTGGTCAACTTTAATCCCATCCTTTACGACGAAAGACTACGACACATATTTGACCTCAACCATCATGTTTAATTAATTAAAACACCATATTACTTAATCGAACATAAGCAGTGATTACAGAAATCACTTACCTTATGCGTCCGTGCTCGTATCCGATCCTTGCCCCTTCTTGACCCGTTAACACCTCTTGCTTGAGCCCGTCTCGACATGGTCCCTACACTTCCATGTCATCGAAACCACATTCTTGTTAGCATACCCATTTGTACATGTTAACAATCATACCAATCGCATAATCCACACTTAACTTCCCTTAGTCATTTCTAACAAGCATACTACATAGAAATCAACTTCATCTCCTTTCCAACTCATGTAACTCATCATGTAATCACAAATAATGCATATTAACATAACATGTACCAAACGACTTCCTATAATCCTACCTTTACGACAACGAGTCAAATCATGTTTCTTATACTTGTTGACTTTCAAAAGTCAACTATTAACCATATGTAACCATCGACTTATCAACATATACTCGTAACATCATAATCGACTATACGGACGACACTATATACATTTCATCATACACTTGATGTGAGTACTACCTTTTAAGCATAACGTACAACTATTTCATGCACAAATCTTCTAAACTCATACATAACCCATCAAAACCTACTACTAATCATCATGTATCATTCCCAAATAAACATCAAACATATCATCATCACATTTCTCCTAATTCTTCTAACAAGTATTCATCATACCCACATAATACATAAATCTTTCAACAAGACTCGAACATGGGAGGTGATTCTAGTCATCATCTTCACCCTAACTAACGGGTTTCACCTCTAATCATCAAATTATCGCAAACCATACATAACCCATGTTCTATATGAGGATTCTAACCCTTGTACATGATCAATTTCATATTAACTCATGGATTAGAACATAACCCACTTCACCCATGATCACCAATCTTAGATTTAAGACATACCTTATGATCCCCTCGTGTTGGTGATCATTAATCCATGCTCGGTTATGGCTTTAAACTTCATCTTGCCTTCCAATTTGAGCAAAAGGATGAAGTTAGGGTTTGAGGCTCCATGGGAGCCTCCTGATCCTTCTCGAACACACGTATGTGTGTGTTTGTGTGTGATTAAGTTATTTAATAACTTAACTTTCATTTGTTCCACTTTAGCCCCTCTGGTTTACCTTTAAAACATAACTGACACTACCCTCATCATTTAATACTTTTGACCATACCCTTAACTAGGTTAAATAGTCTAGTTATTTATTTCATGACGTGTCACATAAGAACATACGACAAATATTAACATTCAGATTTTGGGGCGTTACAAGTCTACCACCCTTAAACGAGGTTTCGTCCCCGAAACTTTTCTCACTTTCATCGAACACACATTATCTTTTCTTCCAGTCCATCCATACGACCACTATCCCATCCTAATGAGAATCTTCTCGCTCCAAAAACCCGTTCCGGAGTTCGTATTAGTATCGCTTTCACTAGTAGCGCTAATTTCTAACAACCTTCATAGCTAGTGGTTTATTCCTCGTTCAAATATTCCTTCATCATGTGCAATATATCCTTTTGTTTACTTAAATAATTCCAACATTTCATTATTAACATTCTTTCTGTTTATTTGCACATTCATAACGTTTTCGTCGACTAAACGACCTTACTTTGAATTTGAAATCTATACATACTCATATATGCTTAACTTTAACGTTAACCTTATTCTACATTTTCTACAGTTACGTATACCTTGCATACCTTTATTTTATCTTTAAATCATTCCGTTCATTTCACATTACTATTGCTTTCACTTCATGCATTACTTAATTCACGTGTATAAATAGTTCATATCTCTCCAATCATGAGTTAAACATTTTACTAACCTCTTTTTCATTTCCCAAACCACGATCCGCAACCCAGATCGATCATCTTTTCCTCGAGTACAGGTTTCATTCATTCGTGTAATGAGCTTCCGCTCGTGCACGTCCTTTCACCAATACGATTGGTTTTATCACATCAATAGTTCTAGCATTATCATTAACAACATCGGCGGTTAGCATATGTCATTCAAACATTCATTACACTAGGTGATTACCCACCTATAACTCTTCTACAATTTCCTACGTACCTGCTATAACGTACCACACATTCTATTTCTTACATGCAATCCTTTCATTCAATTAATCATTTCGCCCACTGAAGTACACGCTCGTACTTCCTTCCATTCATGCTTACTTGCAAAGGCCTTATTACATCGTTTCAATATTTCTTACTAAGCTTACCCTTCCCGCCCGTACTCAAGTTATTGTCCGGGTCATAGCCCGTCATCATTCTGACTTCTAAGAGTCAATTACTAACACATCTAACATGTAACTTATACAAAACTTCGTCTATTATACTATCACCTTTTACTTTATACTTATTTCTATGACCCGTTCGACTCAATCATGGTCAAACTGTCGACATCTTCTTAGGCGGATTAATTTCATCTTTTTATATTTTTGAATCCGTCTCACAGATTCAGACGCATCATTCATGCTTTTTCATTCATTGAATCCGCCTTACGGATTCAAACATTATATTCATGCCTTTCTTCCTTGAATCCGTCTCACGGATTCAAACATATCATTCATACCTTTTCTTCCTTCTATGATTTGAATCCATCTAATGGATTTCAATCATATCATTCACATCTTTCATTCCTTACATGTGTTGAATCCGTTTCGCAGATTCAGACATATTATTTCTACACTTCCTTTCCTTGAATCCGTTTTACGGGTTCAAACATTCCATTCATGCCTTTCATCACTTGAATCCATCTCGCGGATTCAAACATTGCATTCATACCTTTCATCCTTGAATCCGTCTCATGGATTCAAACATATTATTCATATCTTGTTGATCCGTACTTAATTACGGATTCCACATTCTTCATTCTTATCAGGCATGTTTTTCATACTTTCATAGTACTCTCAATTTCCCGAGAGTCTTACTTCCCATTTCACCCACACGCCCGCCTGCTACCTAACTCTACCGGACATACCTGTAACAATTATCATGATCTCACAAACGTCATACGTTTCTCGTGTACTGGCCAGGTACACAATCCACATAGTAGTTTTGTGCCTTCATGCAATTGTCACCTTATGTTCGTAGACTTAGGTTTCGACGCGTGTATCACTTCCAGTACTTCATTACTATACAGTCATTGTCTTTCATTTTTAAAATTTTCCTTCCCTTAATAAACTTTACCATTACTTACACCCACATATTAAATTTACGTACCTGAGCTCATTTACCTATTTATCTTATTACCTCTTTGCCTGCCTTAGTATTCATCCTAGACTGCATTCACGGATCATCCTCTTCCAACACTTATGCTTACCTTGCACATACAAAACCGTCAGTTTCTTTATACGTACACATAAGTACATACTTACATTAGCCTTTACCTTTGGATCTTGATCGAGTCTTAGATTGTACGGATTTCTTATCTCAAGAGCACACAAGTTTGAGTTCAAGTACTTACCTTCTCGTACTTGATTCCCTCAAACCAGGGCTCTGATACCAACTTGTAAGACCCTAACACATTTAACCTAAAAACGACGCAGCAGAAAAACGAGTCTTAAAATTTCTTTCATTATAAATACCTCAACTTATTTAAAATTGAACTTTAACATAGCTCTTTCTCATATATCCGTCATCCTCATATTTACTAATTAAAAACACAGCTTATGTTTACTACATTATATACATCAAGGTTCCCGTACAATCTCTCTAGTGACTCGATCCTCGATCTCCAATCCTTGGATATCCTCATGACTGGTACTACCTGCGCTCACCACATAAAATTCACAACATTAGTACGCATTATAAACATACAAGGTTTGTTCACGTTTACTTCTCGTTTCGTTAACTCTTTACATCCCAGCTTTCCCATCCTGATCATACGATCCGTAGTGAGACTTCTTTGGTATTCTTGCGTTACACTTCATTCACCAAGCACGCTATTATTATCGTTAGTACTCAATTTCATTGAATGCATGCGTACATACTTTCATACAAACTGATACATACGCTTACGATCACAAATAGCAACTTTCCTACATACGTACCTACATACATACGTACGTACCTACGTACGTGCATACCTAAATACATCCATTCATACCTACATACATACATACATACATGCATACATACATACATACATACTTATTACATGCCTTCATACAAACTTACATACGTGCATACCTTCGTACATACTCACTTGCGTACATATACGTACTACCTACATTCACACCTACATACATACACTTAGACTTATAAGACATACATACGTATATTCCTACATACATGCCTACATTTATATTTACAATCACCTATTGCAATATACCCGACTCATACTCTCCTACTCACATGCAAATCTTCATATATCCGCGTATTCTTGCTCACATACTCATCAACATACCCACGTAGATGCATACATGCTTTCATACACTTCTACAAACATGTATAGAGATACACAAACATACATGTGCGCTTACCCTAATGGTCATAAAACATAAGTTAAATTAGTCATACGCAACTTAAAACGCGTTTAAACAAGTTCCCAAGCCAAAACGGAGCAAACGAACAATTTTCGCTGATCAAGGGGGGCCTCGCGTGACGCCAAGGGCCTTGGCGTCACGCCTAGCCCCTGTTTTCACAGAAACTTTGCAGCTGGTTGCTGCATATTCCCAGCACGTCCGCGTTTCACGGAAACGGTCATAACTTCTTCGTTATTGGTCCGTTTTACCCGATTCTTTTTCCTACGCGTCCGTAATTTAATTCTCCATCTTATGGAGTTAAGATCCGACATCCGGATTAACAAAATTCCAGACTTTTAAGTCTTCGGCTTGCTACCCTTTTTACCAAGAATTGACCCGTTCATAATTCTATCACATAACTTGTTTGCTTTACCATAACCTCTTATAAACCTAATAATATCAGTGACGTCTATCATAACTACTAACATCTTGGATGCCTTGCATCCTCTTAACACATTATCGTTCATTTCCTTATTTTGACCCGTTAAGGGTATTCACGCATTAAATGGGTCTATGACTAACAAAACCATACTCCCCACTTCCATACTTGTCCAAAACATTACACTAATCAAATAACTTGTTTCTAAACTACTTTGCAAGATCGTTTGCCCAAAATACCCATCAAGGGCATTTTGGTCAACTTTAATCCCATCCTTTACGACGAAAGACTACGACACATATTTGACCTCAACAATCATGTTTAGTTAATTAAAACACCATATTACTTAATCGAACATAAGCAGTGATTACAGAAATCACTTACCTTATGCGTCCGCGCTCGTATCCGATCCTTGCCCCTTCTTGACCCGTTAACACCTCTTGCTTGAGCCCGTCTCGACATGGTCCCTACACTTCCATGTCATCGAAACCACATTCTTGTTAGCATACCCATTTGTACATGTTAACAATCATACCAATCGCATAATCCACACTTAACTTCCCTTAGTCATTTCTAACAAGCATACTACATAGAAATCAACTTCATCTCCTTTCCAACTCATGTAACTCATCATGTAATCACAAATAACGCATATTAACATAACATGTACCAAACGAATTCCTATAATCCTACCTTTACGACAACGAGTCAAATCATGTTTCTTATACTTGTTGACTTTCAAAAGTCAACTATTAACCATATGTAACCATCGACTTATCAACATATACCCGTAACATCATAATCGACTATACGGACGACACTATATACATTTCATCATACACTTGATGTGAGTACTACCTTTTAAGCATAACGTACAACTATTTCATGCACAAATCTTCTAAACTCATACATAACCCATCAAAACCTACTACTAATCATCATGTATCATTCCCAAATAAACATCAAACATATCATCATCACATTTCTCCTAATTCTTCTAACAAGTATTCATCATACCCACATAATACATAAATCTTTCAACAAGACTCGAACATGGGAGGTGATTCTAGTCATCATCTTCACCCTAACTAACGGGTTTCACCTCTAATCATCAAATTATCGCAAACCATACATAACCCATGTTCTATATGAGGATTCTAACCCTTGTACATGATCAATTGCATATTAACTCACGGATTAGAACATAACCCACTTCACCCATGATCACCAATCTTAGATTTAAGACATACCTTATGATCCCCTCGTGTTGGTGATCATTAATCCATGCTCGGTTATGGCTTTAAACTTCATCTTGCCTTCCAATTTGAGCAAAAGGATGAAGTTAGGGTTTGAGGCTCCATGGGAGCCTCCTGATCCTTCTCGAACACACGTATGTGTGTGTTTGTGTGTGATTAAGTTATTTAATAACTTAACTTTCATTTGTTCCACTTTAGCCCCTCGGGTTTACCTTTAAAACATAACTGACACTACCCTCATCATTTAATACTTTTGACCATACCCTTAACTAGGTTAAATAGTCTAGTTATTTATTTCATGACGTGTCATATAAGAACATACGACAAATATTAACATTCAGATTTTGGGGCGTTACATTACCACATTATTAGCATATACAAACATTATAAATTACATTCATTTCACATTCATATCCTATATCCACTTACTTTTCGGTTAAATCAAGCCACATTCTAAATTACACTCATTTCATTTCCACGGTGTCATTTCAACATGTTCTAACATGGTTGCTTTCTAGTAAGTTCGAATATCCCGTAACTAACAAAATTTCACTTATTGAATTACATCAAGCATACATTTAAACACATGGCGGACATACCACGTGCTAAGCTCCTAGTACAAGCTTTTAATGCACGTATTCAACCAATTCATGTGAAAATCACAAATTACATCGTATTTTACATTCCATTCATGTTGATCAAGTGGTTACATGCAAATTCACTTACAATCATCTACTAGACATTTTATCAAACACTTGGCGTGCGAACCATATCTAAAGCACAATGTACAAGTAATTCATGTCTACCTTCCTAGTTCACAACATCAAGCATCATGAACATTTCTCTTGTCATAGATTGCACATGCAATACCATTAGACCATTCATACAACACCATCAACTTCCTAATTTTTGTACAAGAAATTTGTTATAAACTGTTCAGTTTCAAAACATTAGCTCCCGATCTCTGATCGGAATTTTCTTCAGTTTTATTATAGATCCGTATGCCAGAAAGCTACAGTCAAAATTTCAGCTCAATCCAACGGTCGGATCTCCGGGAAAATCGATTCTAAGGGGCTGTGTTTTTTATAAAAACGCAAATACGAACTGCTATGAAAACGAGTTTAAATCTCGAGTTTAACAGCTCTATTTTACATTTCCACCGTTCAAAGTGATTATATATATGTTATAAGACTTGTATACAAAAATCAAGATGATCCAACGGTTAGATTTCGCAGATCGTCCGATTCTCTGTGATTGGGTTATAGAATCTCATTCTGGCCAGATTTGATTTCTACAATTTTAACAACTTTAAGCAAGGATTTAGGTAAATCGGAGCTTACCATTACGTTCGTAGCATCGATAATTGGTTCCAGGTTGAAACCCAGAACTCCGACCACCTCCGGCCACCACCGGCCACCGCGAATCGCCGCTAAACGCCACCGTCGGCCACCCATCTTTCTCTAGTTCTATCTCTCTCTTATTTCTCTCTCTAACTTGAGAGAGAAAATCTGCCAAAATGAGCCATAAAGGGGCTTTATATATTAAACTTTGGATATTTACATAGTACCCCTTCATATTTGATTTTTACGGCAATGGCCCGTCAAGTTCGAGCGAGTCACAATATGAGGTAGTCGTATTTCCTTGAACCGAACCCATCATATTTATCGACATATATTACTAAAATACATTCCGTTACAATATGCTGATATCCAGCAAGTTATTTTCCCTCATAAATAATTCACAAGGAATTATAAAATAATATTGTATAACTTCATCTGAAACGGTACCCATACTAATGTGCTTTAATATCTCTCTAATTACATAACACGAATTAATCTCTTTTACGCATTTTGGGGTGTTACAGGAATTGAATATCCTTTTGTTTACTCCTTCATTTCCGCTTCTGAAGAATACCCGTTGAAAATGACTCCGTCCGTTCATTTTCATTTCTGAAGAATGTCCGTTGGGGAAATGAATATCCATTTGATTATTCCTTCATTTCCATTTCTGAGGAAGCACCCGTTTAAAATGACTCTGTTCGTTCGTTTTTGTTTCTGAAGAATGTCCGTTGAGGAAATGACAGAATTATGCTTTGCATATCTTTGGTGGTTATTTAACACAAAGTCACAGACAGTCTCCTACGAATAAATTTCGGGACGAAATTTCCTAAAGTAGGGGAGACTGTGACACATGTGCCTCTGCGGCCATCAAAAAAAATGCCTAACCAATGAAATATTGTGTTCATACTTGTGATTTGTTTAAATATGTGTATCATTTGCACATATCAATTCTTGTTCGATTTCGAGCTCTAAATCGCTTTCTAGAAAGTTATACGCAAACTGATGCGTAAACGTAATCAGTTTAACTCGAAAAACACTCCGGGATAGTGACATAGGCTCAACATACCTTAAATAACCTTTACATAACTTAGAAATAAGTTTTGGATGGTTTGGTGTGTCGAAATCAAGTTTGTTCGATCGCAGGGACTATTTGCGTCAAACTGCGAAACTATACTGATTTGTACAGTAACGAACGTTCCGGAACTTGATCATAAGTTAAACATTCCCTAAATATACTTTACATAGCCTAGAAATAGGCTTTGAGGTGTTTTGGTACACAAAAATAAACTTATTGATCAACAGGGACTAAAAGCGTCAAAAAGTGCCCAAATGACCAGATTCATTATATCTAGTCCAATTTTGATGTTTTGATGGTTTTTAACCCCAAGTTTTGCATTCAATGGGCCAAAATTTGATGGTATTTCATTTCCCCTTGTATTGCAATACCATGTGCCCACATGGAGGGTCAAGATCAAGGCACGAAATGCGAGAAACGATCCTAACGGTTCTCCGAAATCTATAAATACCCAAGCTCTCATTCCATTTTCCTCACACCTTGATCTAATTTTATACTCTAAGTTGAAGCTTTATGCTTCATACCTGAGTATTTAGATCAATTTCTTCCTAGCTTGGACCCTTTGTAAGTTTCTTTCATGCTTTTATGCGTTTTTAAGCACGAAAGTCAAACTGTGTTTGACTTTCTGCTTTGACCAGGTTATGGTCAACACAAAGTTTGTTTGAACATTGCAACGTGAGCATAATCACGATGGTTATAGTCCCTTGTGACTATACCTACTGATTACCACGTTGATTAGGGGTAGTGACGAGTTATAGTTTCGGTCAAAATACGTATTCATGCGTATTTTGCAACCAAACTATTCTTAGGTATCAAAACCTTTTGTTTTGATATCAAACTTGTTTTCTAAATTCGTTAAACATGTTTTAACATGTTTAACTCGTCACTTTTAGTTTAGTGCTTATATAGGGACGTAAGATAAGCGGTCTAAACAACCGCTTAGACTTTCGAACCCGAACCGTTTGGTCGATATTTAGGATCCGACCAAACATGCTTTGTGACCATAGTTGTATAGGGAATAACCTTCCGAGGTTATACCTTATGGTCACTTCGTTTAGTTAGTTGTATGATAGGTAATTTATATGCCTTAGGAAAATGACCAAAATGCCCTTTTTACGCATTAATTCATTTTAAGCATATGTAACATAAATTTTGCCATCTAAACTGATTAGGCAACATTATTAAACATGTTAAGGCATATAATACTTGTCATAGGACTAGTTAGGCGGTCCGAACTCGTTTTACACGAACGACGCGTTAAAGTGGCGTAAGCTACCTAAACGAGTCGTAATGGGCCGTAAGCACTTAGGTTAGGTTTCGTTTTCGAATGTAGGCTTTGTTAAACCATATTACATGAGTCCCTACACTCATTTGGTTTACGAAACCTTGTCTTATCCGATCCTCCGATTTAGGTCCGTTTATTAACGTAGTTACCTATATTAGGTGTCGTTTGATTTCCGTGATCCCTCTAGCTTTGCTTGGTTATTAGTCAAGACTTCTAAGCATCCTCAAGTGAGTACATAGTCCCCTCTTTTACTGTTTTCAACTGTTTTGGGGTGAAACACATGTGCCTACTTGTTATTTTCGTGTTTTTCATGATTTTATATCATATGCTTGTTATGTTCATTAGTACATATATAGTACATGATTTCAATATGTTTTGCTATGTATATTCACTTATGTAACAACCCTCGGTAAAACCAACACCCTCATTATATTTTGTATACCCTATTATATCTTAAAATATTCCAATATGTCTCATATTACACCCCTTATGTGAAAACCGAGCCCAAATTATGTTATAGTTTATAAAATAAATCAAAAACAAGAAATAGTAAGCTGAGGCGGGCCGCGTAGGACCTCACCTCTAGCTCACGCGGGCCGTATCAAGACCAGACTTTGACTCCGCTGACTTCTTTAGTTCAAGCGGGCCGCGTAAGACCTCGTCTAAGTTGACGCGGGCCGCGACAGATCATGAAACGCGGAGACATCAGGTGATGACACGTGTCATCATCGTGGCGGACCTACGTATCGAATCAGCTAAGCTATATGTTGACCGCGTGTTGACGCGGGCCGCGTAAGGCTTAGCCTTACCTTACGCGGGCCGCCTGAGAGTCAATATCAGCAACTATATAAGAAAGCCATCAGTCTACGCTTTTCGTCGCTCACAATCTCAATTCTTAATCTAAATTATGTAGAGAAGCTATAATACACGGGTATTATACCCCTAATTAGCGAGGTTCTGCTCCGTTGTAAGTATTATAACCCCAGTTTCGTAATAGTTACGCTGCCCGATTGATTTAGGGTTCCGTAACAACTGTCGTGGTTCTGCCCGACGTAGTTGTTGGAATGCCGTCTCGGGGAGGGTATTATTAATATTTTCAAAGGGTTATGATACTAACCAATGTACATTTGTATAAATTATAGATTATATCCAGGAAACCCTTACGAAAAGCTTAAGATAGCAATGTGAGTAATCTCCTTTTTGTTAACAGTTTTTACAAAACCTTAATTATTTTACAATATGATTAAGCAGTGATTGAGTCTTTGTAGTCTTCAATTACTACCGGTATGTTGGGTTTTTGTATACAAAATTTGTACTACCTGCGAGTAGTAAGTCGAGTATGACAGTACGTTACCATTGGACAATGAGTTAGCCAATGTGTAATATGACCCACAAGTCAGGTTTGATAGTACCAAATGGAGTAATTGTGTAGACATAAACATTGTAATCATCCTCGATACTGTTTTAATCAACAAAATATTTCTTGATTAAACTGGGATTCACTCACCAGTATTTCCGACTGACAAATGTTTTTAAAACGCGTTTCAGGTAACCCAATGTGACAGCCAATTAATAAAAAGACAGCTGGAGAGCACTGAAGGGTTGGGGATAATGTGGCTATAAAAGTTACCTAATAAACGATGTTTTAAATTCAGTAAAATAGGGTTTGTCCCTATAAATGTATTGTAATAAGAAACTTGGGTTTTACCCATGTGATTATTAATATAAAATATGGTGGTTTTACTCTGATAAACATTTCCTAACTACGGTCCTGATGAAAATTCCGCTGCGAGATTAAATAATCTGATACCACCAAACTCTGAGCTCGCGTCCGCCCGTTCCCGGGAATATGGGATCGGGGGTTGCGACAGAAGGTGGTATCAGAGCCTAGCCACTGGTCTGAGCCAAAGAAGTGTTCTACTGACACTTAAAATTCTAAATTTTGTGTTAGGAAATAAATTACGGAAATACGTGCATAACTGTATTTATTTGTTATGTGTTATTTGACTATTTGTTAGTTTTCAGTATGAGTGATCAAGGACCATCAGACGTGAATCGTCAGTTATCTGATTCACCTAGGAGTGAAGGTACATCATCACAGCCTGCCCTTTCAAGGTATTCTGCTGATTAGGATGAGGGAATATTTACCTTTAGAGCTAAATCGGAAGAACCATTTCCTAATAAGAAACGAGGATGGTTCAGTAAAGAAGCTTTTGCTCGTAGGAAGAAAATGCGAAAATTGCAACAGCAAAGGGCTTTAGCAGCTATTAAGCGAGAGACAGATGCCCATACTCAAGATATGCTAAATAGAAGCCTAGCTAATTTCCATATCTTAGCTACAACTGCTGCTGACCCAAGTCTGGAACAACTAGTAGCCCCACAACCACAAAACCTAGAACAACCCATGGAAATAGAAAACCAGGAAAACCAAGTGGAGATGCATGACTTTAACCCAGAAGAAATCCCTAGGGTACCTGCACCAAACCCACTAGACCCGAATTCCGACCCCTGGTGGGATGCCAATAGGGACTTTGTGCAACGTTACCCTATTCAAGATTATCCACCCATACAGAACATAGAAGCCTACCCAGGTATGGACCCTTTAGATCCCTATTACTAAGATGAATATATTAGGGAAATTTTAGAGGATCCTTACCAATTTCATGAACTGTCACCCCCATATCAGGATAATGCACCCCAGATTCCAAACCCAGTCCTAGAACCTGCACCCCCAATGAGTGCAGAAAACGTCCAAGAACTTAGGACTTTCGGGGAGGAAATTTTAGAAAGCAGTGAGAGGATGCGTCAGGTGGGAGAGCGTCTCGTATGGAAATACGATGAGCGCAATATGGATATTTGGATGAATCCATATCTGTGAATGTTAGAATGGAGGAAGCGGTAGTAATAATAATATAATAAAATAAAATAAAATATGTGTGTACGGATGCATATTACTATTTTATTTCTGCTGGTATTGTAATCTTTATTTCTGTACTAGTGTGTAATAGACGCATAGTATATGAAAAAGAGTATAGTCGCAATGATCGACGGTTTTGGTTAAATTGCGTGTCATGTGATTTACTATATTACCTATTATTTGTGATATTAATATTGGATAAATGTTTAAAATTCAGATGGCCGACGAAGGAAATCAAGGAAATCTGAATAACGATAACCAAAGTAACATTAACGTGGTTAATGAGAATCCAAGCATCAATAACAATAACAATCAAGTGGACAATAGTGCTATTCAACACATAGTAGCACAGGGAATTATAGATGCAATGCCATTTATTATTCAAACTGTTAAGGATGCTGATAATAAAAGTAAGCATAGCAGTAAGCGACCAAGTGAACCAGAAAACAGCGTGAACAATGGACCTGTACTTCAAATGCCCATTCCCAAAAGAAGAAGAACCGTGCCTTACGGTTGTTCTTATAAAGAATTTTGGTCTTGTAAACCAATGGAATTCTCGGGCAATGAAGGGGCCATTGCAACCTTACGCTGGATAGAAAAGACTGAGGCAGTCTTAAGGATAAGCAAGTGTGCTGAAGAAGATAAGATAATGTTTGCTTCTAATCTGTTTAAGAATGCAGCACTAGAATGGTGGAACAATATCCTCCAAACAAAAGGAAGTGATAGAACCTATAATATGGAATGGGAAGAGTTTAAGGACAAGGTAGAAAGGAAATTCTGCCCACCCAATGAAAAGGAACAGATAGCAAACAAATTTCTAAATCTTAGGATGACTGGTGTAGATAGTAAGGGGTACACTAAAATATTCTTTGAATATGCTAGAATAGTGCCAACTCTTGCTTCACCAGAACCAGTGTTAATCTCTCGTTATATTTGGGGATTAATTGGAGAGATTAGACACATAGTCAAGGCCGCTGGACCTCAAACCATAGAAGAAGCTGTAGAATTAACAAATACCTTGACTGATGAATTAGTCCGTACTAGAGAAGAAGACCAGAGAAGGAACCTAACCCAAAGGCTTACTCAAGAATTCCGTTCGGGGAATTGCAATCGTAGGAATACAGGTTCTACCTCTGCACCATACTGCAAGGTCTGTAAGAAAAAGCATTCGGGAAAATACTCCACTCTCTGCAATTATTACAAGATGCCAGGACACAAGGAAGAAAATTGCAAGAAGAAATCCAGTAATGGATATTGCTACAACTGTGGATAAAAAGGTCATATCAGGCCAAACTGTCCGAAATTGGCCCCAGCTGCAAACCACAAGAATACTAAAAATGCTAGAGCATTTGTTCTGACTGCAGATGAAGCCAAAATGATTCCAGATGTCATTGTTGGTACGTTTTTAGTTAATGATGTTTTTACTAAAGTATTATTTGACTCTGGTGCAAACCAAAGTTTTATTAATACATCGTTTTGCAAATTTCTAAATCAGTCATTAACTAAACTACCACAAGAATGTCTAGTAGAAATGGCTGACGGAGAAATTATTAGAATTTCTGAAATCTGGCAGGGAGCAAGTATAGAAATTTCAAATCAGAAATTTATTGCAAATCTTTATCCCATGAGTTTGGTAGGATTTGATGTTGTTTTAGGAATGGATTGGTTAATAGCCAATAAAGCCAATATTTTATGTGATCAAAAGTCAATTCAAGTAAATTCACCAAAAGGTAAAACGATCACAATTAAAGGAGATAAGCCTTCTAGATTCACAAAATTCATATCTATGATGAAAACTGCAAGTTGTATAAGAAAAGGTTCTATAGTGTATTTGATTTCTATAGTCACTAACACTAAAGGAAAAGAACTAAAAGACATTCCAGTAGTATCTCAGTTTTCAGATATCTTTCCAGAAGAATTGCCAGGGCAACCTCCAGACAGAGAAGTTTAATTCAGAATTCACCTACTACCAGGAACATCACCGATTGCCAAAACACCTTATCGTTTGGCACCCGCTGAAATGCAAGAACTAAAGAAACAATTAGACGAATTGTTGGAGAAAGGATTTATACAGCCAAGTTCATCGCCATGGGGAGCACCGATACTATTTGTTAAAAAGAAGGACGGATCAATGCGTATGTGCATTGATTACCGTGAATTAAACAAAGTTAAGATTAAGAATCGGTATCCATTACCAAGAATCGATGATCTATTTGATCAACTGCAAGGAGCTCGATTTTTCTCTAAAATCGATTTAAGGTCCGGATATCATCAATTAAAGGTACAGGAATAGGACATTCCTAAGACCGCATTCAGAACGAGGTATGGTCATTATGAATTTACTGTCATGCCATTTGGTTTAACCAATGCCCCAGCTGCATTTATGGACATGATGAACCAAATATGTAAGCCATATTTGGATAAATTCATAATTGTTTTCATAGATGATATTCTAATTTACTCCAAGAGTAAAGAGGATCATGCAAGACATTTGCACGCACTCTTAAGTTTATTAAGAAAGGAAAAGCTTTATGCTAAGTTTTCTAAGTGTGAATTTTGGTTAGAACAGGTACAATTCCTTGGACACCTAGTCAATCATGAAGGAATTCATGTAGATCCAACAAAGATTGAGGCAATTACCAAATGGAAAACCCCTGAATCACCAACCGAGGTTAGAAGTTTCTTAGGATTGGCTGGTTATTATAGAAGATTTATTCAAGATTTTTCTAGAATAGCCATTCCTTTAACTAAATTGACCTGTAAATCTGTTAAGTTTGAATGGGGAGTAAAACAAGAAGAGGCCTTTAGAATCATTAAGCAAAGATTAACCCATACACCCATATTAGCATTACCAGAAGGAACTGAAGACTTTATAGTCTATTGTGATGCTTCTAAATTAGGTTATGGATGTGTATTGATGCAAAGACAAAAGGTTATAGCTTACGCATCTAGACAACTTAAGAATCATGAAGAGAATTATTCAACCCATGATTTAGAGTTAGGAGCTATAATTTTTGCTCTTAAGATTTGGAGACATTACCTTTATGGTAGTAAGTTTACTATATTCACTGATCATAGGAGTTTAAGGTATATCTTCAAGCAAAAAGAGTTGAATATGAGGCAAAGACGTTGGATGGAATTTCTTAGTGATTATGATTGTGATATTCAGTATCATGAAGGAAAAGCAAATATAGTGGCAGATGCTTTAAGTCGAAAATATCATGAAAAGCCAAAAAGGGTACGTTCTCTTAAATTAAATCTACAAGTAGATTTAAATGATCAAATAAGAGAAGCACAAGAATCAGTAATTAAGGATGATTCTGAAAAATTAAAAGGTATGCTAAAAGAATTAAAACAAGGAACAGATGGAATATGAAGATTCCATGAAAAGAGAATGTGGATACCTAAATTAGGAAACCTACGTAATCGTATACTAGAAGAAGCCCATAAGTCTAAATACACGATGCACCCAGGAAGTGATAAAATGTACCAGGATTTAAGGAAAAATTTATGGTGGATAGGAATGAAGAAGGACATAGCAGCCTATGTTTCTAAATGTTTAACTTGTTCACAAGTTAAAGCTGAACATCAGAAACCCTCAGGTTTGTTACAGCAATTAGAAATGCCAGTGTGGAAATGGGAATTAATAACAATGGATTTTGTTACTAAATTACCCAAAACCAGGAAAGGAAATGATACAATCTGGGTGATTGTAGACAGACTAACCAAGTCAGCTCATTTTCTACCAATGAAAGAAACAATTAGTATGGAACAATTAGCTAAGTTGTATGTAAATGAAATTGTTTCTTTACATTGTATTCCTTTATCAATTGTTTCTGATAGGGATAGTCGATTTACCTCTCATTTTTTGTCAAGTTTCCAAAAGGCAATGGGAACCAAATTAAAATTGAGCACCGCTTATCATCCTCAAACGGACGGACAAAGCGAAAGAACAATTCAGACAATGGAAGACATGCTTAGAGCTTGTGTAATCGATTTTGGAGGTAATTGGGACGATCACTTACCTTTAATAGAATTTTCTTATAATAATAGTTATCACACAAGTATAAATGCTGCACCCTTCGAAGCACTTTATGGACGAAAGTGCCGTACCCCAGTCTGTTGGGCAGAAATTGGGGAAAAGCAACTATCTGGACCTGAGATTGTACAAGAAACAACTGACAAAATTATTCAAGTCAAGGAACGACTAAAAGCAGCACGTGATCGACAAAAGAGTTATGCCAATAACCGACGCAAGCCATTGGAGTTTCAGGTAGGAGATAAAGTATTGTTAAAAGTCTCTCCTTGGAAAGGAGTAGTAAGATTCATAAAAAGGGGAAAGCTAAGTCCCAGGTATGTTGGACCTTTTAAGATTATTAGAAAAATAGGACCTGTAGCCTATCAGCTACAACTGCCAGAGGAAATGGCAGGAATACATAATGTGTTTCATTTATCAAATCTTAAAAAGTGTTTAGCTGATGAATCACTGATAATACCTCTTAAGGATATAGAGGTAAATGAACAACTCAAGTTTGTAGAAAAACCTCTACAAATTGAAGACAGGAAAGTCAAGAATCTAAAACACAAGAGACTAGTTCTAGTCAAAGTGAAGTGGGACTCCAAAAGAGGACCTGAATACACATGGGAGCTTGAATCAGAAATGTAAAAGAAATACCCGCATTTGTTTCAATAGATCTCGAGGACGAGCTCTAAAACAAGGTGGGGAGAATGTAACAACCCTCGGTAAAACCAACACCCTCATTATATTTTGTATACGCTATTATATCTTAAAATATTCCAATATGTCTCATATTACACCCCTTATGTGAAAACCGAGCCCAAATTATGTTATAGTTTATAAAATAAATCAAAAACAAGAAATAGTAAGCTGAGGCGGGCCGCGTAGGACCTCACCTCAAGCTCACGCGGGCCGTATCAAGACCAGACTTTGACTCCGCTGACTTCTTTAGTTCAAGCGGGCCGCGTAAGACCTCGTCTACGTTGACGCGGGCCGCGACAGATCATGAAACGCGGAGACATCAGGTGATGACACGTGTCATCATCGTGGCGGACCTACGTATCGAATCAGCTAAGCTATATGTTGACCGCGTGTTGACGCGGGCCGCGTAAGGCTTAGCCTTACCTTACGCGGGCCGCCTGAGAGTCAATATCAGCAACTATATAAGAAAGCCATTAGTCTACGTTTTTCGTCGCTCACAATCTCAATTCTCAATCTAAATTATGTAGAGAAGCTATAATACACGGGTATTATACCCCTAATTAGCGAGGTTCTGCTCCGTTGTAAGTATTATAACCCCAGTTTCGTAATAGTTACGCTGCCCGATTGATTTAGGGTTCCGTAACAACTGTCGTGGTTCTGCCCGACGTAGTTGTTGGAATGTCGTCTCGAGGAGGGTATTATTAATATTTTCAAAGGGTTATGATACTAACCAATGTACCTTTGTATAAATTATAGATTATATCCAGGAAACCCTTACGAAAAGCCTAAGATAACAATGTGAGTAATCTCTTTTTTGTTAACAGTTTTTACAAAACCTTAATTATTTTACAATATGATTAAGCAGTGATTGAGTCTTTGTAGTCTTCAATTACTGCCGGTATGTTGGGTTTTTGTATACAAAATTTGTACTACCTGCGAGTAGTAAGTCGAGTATGACAGTACGTTACCATTGGACAATGAGTTAGCCAATGTGTAATATGACCCACAAGTCGGGTTTGATAGTACCAAATGGAGTAATTGTGTAGACATAAACATTGTAATCATCCTCGATACTGTTTTAATCAACAAAATGTTTCTTGATTAAACTGGGATTCACTCACCAGTATTTCCGACTGACAAATGTTTTTAAAACGCGTTTCAGGTAACCCAATGTGACAGCCAATTAATAAAAAGACAGCTGGAGAGCACTGAAGGCTTGGGGATAATGTGGCTATAAAAGTTACCTAATAAACGATGTTTTAAATTCAGTAAAATAGGGTTTGTCCCTATAAATGTATTGTAATAAGAAACTTGGGTTTTACCCATGTGATTATTAATATAAAATATGGTGGTTTTACTCTGATAAACATTTCCTAACTATGGTCCTGATGAAAATTCCGCTGCGAGATTAAATAATCTGATACCACCAAACTCTGAGCTCGCGTCCGCCCGTTCCCGGGAATAAGGGATCGGGGGTTGCGACAACTTAACATGCTAGCACATTGATTTTTGTATATTACATTTTGTTGCATATGTTCACTCAGCATATGGACACATTGTTTTACATTTTGAACCGTTGGAACTGTTTGATTTATGTGAACCGTTAGTAACTGTCTGATTTATATGAATCGTTTGTAACTGTTTGATTATGTGAACCGTTTGTAACTGTTTGATTATGTGAACCGTTTGTAACTGTTTGATTATGTGAACCGTTGGGTTAGGGAAGTGATTAGGTAACGGGGCGGGTGTAATGTGTTAAAAGCATGATGGATACGCCGCTGGTACTTCCTATATATAAGTACTTTTAATACATTATATATCGTTGCGTTATCTAGATCACTTGGGCAAGTTTATCAAAACAAAGTTATATTACAAGGTTTTTCTAACAATATAAAACATTCGAGTTTTATTTCAAAAACGATTTACAATTTGGGTTTATATAAACAAATGTTTTGGAGTTAAGATTCATGGTATCGAGGTTTTATAAAACAAATCTGTTTTGACTTAGTTATTTCAATTTACATTACAAACATTTTACAAAACTTGGTTTTCTAATTATCAATTTACAAAGGTGTTTAAGTTATATTTTCAAAACATAAACGAGCCATGAATCTGACACTCTCATAAAATCCTATGTACTCGCCGGCATTTTATGCTGACGTATTTTCACATGTGTTTCAAGTACCATAGTTGGTGATATTTGATGATGATATTGATGCATGCTCACATAGGAACGGATGAGGCCTTAGTGACTTAATAACAATGAAAGTCTATTTGTTCATGTTTTGTTTCTAATTTCAATGTAATGTAATACATTTAGTTTAATAAAACGGAACTTCAATCCATGTGTTATGAAACAATGATTCTGTTACAACACTCCACGACGTTTCCCCCACGATTTGTTGTTTTTCGTGGTCGGGGTGTGACATCAAGCCGACCAGTAGTATGTTATGGTACCATAGGATCTGACAAATCTCGTTATCGGACTGTCTCCATGGTTATGTATGGTGGTTATGTGGGTAACGACTGAACCTGATGATTGTTAACTTCCCTTTGGTGGTTTGTTAATACGAGTTGTACGATGGATGAGTCACGAAGGTTTGAATGTATTCAACGAGACGACCAAAAGTTAGTTTTCACAACTAAAACACGAACGATTTGAATGAATGGAACGATTTGAACGATAGAACGATTTGAATGATTAAATGATTGGTTTTGAAAACACAATGAGTTAAACGAATTGAACGATTGGTTTTTGGTAAGTGATTAGATAACGAGACGAGTGTAATGTGATAAAAGCATGGTAGATACGTCGCTGGTACTTCTTATATATAAGTGCTTTTATCATATTACATTCCGTGGCGTTATTTAGTTCACTTGGACGAATGAGTTTACTAAATGATATAAAACATACGAGTTTTTATACGAGAACGATTTACATTTTGGTTTACGAAAACAAATGTTTTTAGTCAAGATTCATGGCAACGAGGTTTTATAAGCTATAACCAACTTGTTTGAGTTGGTTAATCATATTGCAATACCGACACTTTTCAAAACAAGGTTTTTACTTATCGACTCTTGTAGTCGTACGAGGTATTGCAACATGTATACTGTAACGCTCCGCGTTTCATAACTTTCCATATTTAGAAACCATTGTCCGTATTCCTATTTTTGGAAACTTGGTATCCAGGTATTCGTCGTTTCGTTATAATCGTCAAAAAAATCTTTATCTTTAATCTAATTCGTCATAAAAATGGTTATTCATTCATGGTTTAATTAATTAAATTAATTGATTGTACTATTTAAAAGTTTATTTTTATAATAATCTAGATAGTCTCGTTAAACCTTAAAGTTAGAAAAGATACAAACTAACCCAGTTAATTTAATCGTAAAGATTAGTTCTTTTAAATTATAACATAACTTAGTTAGTTAAGGTCAAGGGATTATTTGTGTAAATTGCTGAAATTCTAAACTTACAGGGACTATTTGTGCTTATTGGTGAAAAGTGTAATGCTTTTTAAAACAAAAAAAATAAGACAAAAACTGATGACCACGGGACTCGAACCCGGGTCACCAGCTTCAACATCACGCACGCAAACCACTCTGCTGTAACCTTGGCATCGAACAATAAAAAAAACGCATAAACCTTTTATACCCTCGTTTAAACTAAACCTTGAACCAAACCTACTAATTAAACCCAAAATATATAAGACTAGTGTAACCCTAGTGGTTCATTACCTTCAGCCGTTCATTACCCTGTTTCCTCCTAAAATCCCTAATATATCATCTCACCAAAACTCCCACTGCCTCTTATATCCCTCTCTCTCGATTAGTTAATCAGACATCACACAAACCGGTTTCATATTCTCCAATCGAATCACACACCTCCTAGTCCTCTCTTCCTCGATCTCCCTCTCAGACGAACACCTTTGGAAGGGCCGACCCCTCACCGGCAAACACCATCTACCTCACCCCCTGTTCTTGGCTAATCGAACCGCCGACCACCACCTAGAGGTGTACAAAAAAACTGGTTTTAGAACCGAAACCGGTTTTTTTAACCGCCGGTTTTTATACCGGTTACTATTCTTGACTTTAAAAACCGGTTATTAAAAAACCGGTTAAAACTGGTAAAAAACCGTTTTTTTGGGAAAAACTGGTCCCAACTGGTTATACCGGTTATTGTTTTGGACCTCAAAAACCAGTTAGTAACCGGAACCAGTTATAAAAAAACCGGTTTTTATTTTGGGTGAAAAAACCGAAACCGTCTAATAACCGAAACCGGTTTTTGAAAAAAACCGATTTGTACACCTCTACCACCACCCCTCTGGTGGTGGCACACAACGGCGCGAGAAAGAAGACGAGAAGAGAGAGCGTCGTCGGCGACGGCGGCGGTGGCGATGGCACGGGCTCGATCCGACAACTTCACGGTAAAAACCCTCACATCTCTCTGTCATCTTGGTTTCTGCTTTTGTTTTTTTTAAAACTGATGCGAATGTTGATGATGAACGAGGATGGGGTGACGACGGCGGCTGCGTCGCCACCGTCTGCGACGGCAGACGACGGTGGCAGCGGTGGTCGTTCCTGGCTCTGTTATCTCGGTTCGGTCCGTACCGGCCAAACTAATTCAGATTGTGCTTGGGTCAGTTTCAGTTGAATTTCGGTTCGGGTTGACCGGTCAAAGCGGGTCAACACCTGGCTCGGGTCTCGGCTCGCATTTCGGCTCAGGTTAGTCTCGGTTCGAGCCTTGGCTTTTGCTTCCATTCAAGTTTCGTAAATTCTATTGTTATTCAGCAGGTTTGGTTCGACGTTCCGGTCAAACGGTCAACTGTCGGGTCAAACCGGGTCAAAGCTTATCAACCGAGGTCTCAGTGCAGTCAGGTTACGGGTTCGGGTCTTTGGGTTAAACACGAGGCTCGGTATAATGACGCGTATGTTAATTTTATTATTTCATATTTAAATGTTGTTTTAATTATGGAACCGAACCCTATGTACCTTGTAACAATATATATATATATATATATATACATATTGTTTCGTTTATTGTTTATTGAATCTTGAAAAATTATAACGACAACTTGCATTGTCAGGATCGTCCAAAAACAGAGGAAACTCTGCCCGTTTTTCGCAAAACGAAACGTGTTAAAGTTATAAAACGAAACCTATCAAATTCGTTTAATTTTTATAAAATAGATATAACTATGTATATTTATTTTGACATCATTTCAACAATACTCTTGATAGACTTGATTTATAATTTTTACATAAACTATATAAAATATATAAGAATATATACATATTTATATCAACTGGTTATACTCGAAATTCCACTTCAAATCCTCCGTCATAATTCCGTGTACTCATACACCTCCGTTTACCCATATAGGGTGACTTCGGTGTTCCATCCTCCTAATCTCATACACTCGTCAACACTTGGATAATCGGAAGACTTAGCAATTATGTGAGTACACTTGACCCATTTTCCTTTTAATACACTTTGGGTGCAACATGTTTTACTTGGTAAACCGTACAATTCACAAACATGCTTTTATTCATTCGATCCGTATACATGCTTTGTTATGCTTAGGTTCATGCTAGAATACATACTACTTGTTAACTCGGCTTAAACAATTATAGCGCTATAGGAGTAGCACACCACCCGACGAGGTTTTGTTAAGTCTTTATTCTATAATGGTCTCGTTGCTTTTGTGACGAGGGATGCTAAATACTAGTGGACACTAGAGTTGACATATTGTTATACATGATAGTTTGACCCTGTATACCAAATGCTATGTTGGATTGAAAATACTTTTTATACACATGACACGAGTCTAAAACTTGTGTACTCGCCAATACCTTTGTATTGAACTATGCTTTTAAAACATGTTGCAGGTTTTTGAGATGATGTTGATGATGCATGGAACCTAGTAGGATGCCTAGATACACATTTAAAATTTTGTATTCTATTGTATTGTAATTCTTGTATTTCAAGTTGTTGTATTTGATTTCAATCTTTGTAATTGACTCTTTAGAAATGAAATGGGAATTTATTATTTAAATACTTGTCACAATTATTAGTGTTATGATGTCTCGAGCAATCTATTTCGTCTCACTCCGATGTTTCCGCCATCGGTTGGGGTGTGACATATATAAGCCATGAATCTGACATACTCACAAAACCTATGTGCTCGCCGGCATTTCTTTGCTGACTTTATTTTCACATATGTTTCAGGTGGTGTTTGGTGATGTTGATGATGACTAGGATGCATGCTCACATAGGATCGGACAAGGCCTTAGTGACTTAATAATAATGTTAGACAATATGTTAAACTTGTTTGTACTATTTTAAGACAATGTTAAACACTTAATATTTAAATAAAATGAAACTTTAATCCATGTGTTGTGAAACAATAATTCTGTCGCTCCACTCCCCGACGTTTCCGCCGCGGTTTGCTGTTTTACGCGGTCGGGGTGTGACAATTAACACCAAAATCAAAACAATCCATTTGTGTTTGATCAAGAAAAGAAAAACAAAACCCTAGGATTCAAAGATCGACTGTTATTTGATGATGTTCTTCTGATGAAACATAAAATCTGAAAACAAAACCAAACCATTCTACTCTTATATATGTTAAAGTGTTTATATATTGATTTTGGGTGTTGGGTTTTTGTTTGAAGGATATCAAGAAAAAACAGGGGTTTTTGTTTTTTTTAATAATGTTTCTTATTGTTCTTAAAAGTGTTGGTTTGTTTTGATCCAAATGGTTTAAATGTCTGGGTATTGTGGATTCGGTTTGTCAGATTGTCATTAAATGGGTTCTTGTCAGTATTGTATAAAAACTTGAAATTAATGACCTGTTGAATCAATATGGGACAATAACTGCAAGTACATGAAGAACCCTAACAGTTTTTGACAAAGAACCATTGCATTAACACCAGACAAAGAACCATTCTTCGTTCCTTTTGACGAAGAACCTTTTTTGGTCAACTAAGAATAGGTTTTGAGTTGACTAAGGTTCTTTGTAGGTCATGGTCACGAAGAACCTGATTCTTCGTGAAGATGGGTTCTTCGTACAAGGTTTGGTTCTTCGTCCAGTACTATCTCAGTGAAAACAGGTTCTTCGTGGGTTCTATACTTAGTGAAATTTTGGTTTTTCACCAAGTGTAGTGTCCACTGTTCAATGTCCATAAGTTCAAGTGTAGTAGCAATTGTCTTTATTTATCTCCTTATTGTGGATGTTTTCTCGTGCAGAATGGCTCCTAAAGAACTACTAAAGGAAACCTGCTACGAAGAAGACTGATAAGACGGAGGAATAGATAATGTCTGAACCTCGCCACAATATGGTAGCGTACCTGGATCCGGAAGGAAAAGTAACAGAGTTCAAAGAAATTACAAGGTGGCTACACGAGTCAAGGATAAATGAGGCGATTACTCATCAGACGCCAGTATACAAGACACTAGTGAAAGAGATCTGGGATTCTGCGAATGTTATAGAAGTTGATGGAAAAGAAGTTATTCACGGGCAAGTGAAGCAAAGGAATGTGGACATGTCTACCGAAATTCTCAACATCGTCCTGCAACTAAATGACAATCTAGAAGCTCCAGATTCTGTTCCAATTTTGTGTCAGCGTGGGTGTTTGTTGCGTATGAAGTGTACTGACGATATCTTCGGAGGGCAAATCAACAAAATATACTTGCCGATGCGCTACAAGTTCTTACTGCACATACTCATTCAGTGTTTGAGCAATCGTCGAAGCGATTATGATATGGCGAGCAATGATTCGGTTGGCTTGATGGTAGCCTTAATACTGAACAAACATTTCTGTATTTCAAGGTATCTATTCTCGAACATGAAGGAAAACCTGAGAAGGACATGAGCAACTGGTCATAAATTTTGGATGTATCCAAGATCTCTTCAAATGATTATGAATGTGCAACACCCTGATCTACCGAAGGAGGCAAGTGATGTTCTAAAGATTGATGTTATGATAGAACACTCATTGAAGATTTTCAAAGGTGTAGCTGCTAAGCGTTATCCTGAAGAAACTCCTAGGAAGTTGTTTGGGGCACTGGGAGATAAGAACTATGCGGCACCAGCTAATGAAAAATGGTGACATGATGAGAGTCAATCTGACAATGAGGAACCAAGGTTAATAAAGATGATGGAGGATAAGTTCGGGCGAAAGAAATTGGATATTTTTGGTGATACAGATTCTGAAGATGATGGTGATGATGGTGATGACGAAGGTGGTGAAGGTGGTGATGGTGGAAATGTAGGGCAAGTGCAACGAGTGCTCATGGTGGTGATAAGGCAGATTCTGATTCAGACGACAATCTGCCTGAACCAGGTTATGAGCATTATATAGATGAGCGTTGGATTCGTCAAGTGCACAGAATTCGTACAGCCGATCAGGATGAAGACTATTTTCCTTCTGACACTGAGGCAGCGGATCTTCGGAAAAAGAAACAGGCTGCTATTCGAAGAAGGAAGAAGATGAGAAAGACTGGTGGTACATCTTCATCTGCACCTGCCTCTGTACAACAGGAAACAATTGCTGAACATGTTCAAGAAGCAGAGGTCAATCCGTAGTTTGCTTTCACTGCTGAGGAAACTACAGCAATGATGGCCTCTCTTTCTGTAGCATCTCAACCACCTCCAATGACGACATCTGCCACTAAGACTCCAGTTGTAACTCCGCCTGTTGAACCACAGCAAGCTGGAACTTCATATGTTCAACAACAACGATCTGAAGCTCATCGGCGAAGATCAGAACGCCGTGGGAGAATGTTCTCAGGGATGGGATCAGATGAAAAGGTAAACTTTTTATTCTCTCAATTACAAGTTGCTGCTGAACAGATAAATCGGCATACGGAGTTCATGATCGCAAACAGAAACATAGTGGTCAAACAACAAGTGGAGATTAATAAGCTGAAGGAAACTGTGAGCAATCAACAGGCTTAGATTATACAACTCTGAGCCGAGAATGAAAGATTGAAAGCTGCCGATGATGAGCGTGCAAGGCAGTTATTACAAATACGAGTTGCTGACAACACTCGTGGTATTGAGTTGAATCGAGTGAAAGAACAAAGCCTTGCTGTGAAGCAGTTGGCTGATCGTCTGGCTGAGAGGCATGACTTTATGAAAAATTGGTATGATACAAGGAACACCACATTGTTGGATGGTTTCAAGCAGATTAAGGATGCTTTCGAAATTAGCAGAAAAAAGGGTGAACATTATGTGGAATGATAGATGCAAAGCACAAGAAGGTCAGCGAAAACGTGATCATGACAGTGAAGATCAAGGCAACCCTGATGCATCATCCTCTTCTGAGCCACCAGGGGCATCTGCTTCAACTAAAATCATAGTATATCAGCATCAGCAGACTGTAACACCTCAAGGCACGTCAGGCAGTTTGAAAGATAATGTTGCTCAGCTGGAAAGAGGTATTGCTATGCAAGTATATCCTCCTGAAAGTCCAACAGCTGGTGCTAATGTAGCTTCAAGCTCAGCTGATATAGACTTGCAAGCATGCCCGAATGTTAATTGAGAAGATTTAGAAGAAGGGGAGATTGTGTCTAATATGACAGATGAACAGATTTTAAGGCTTATGGATATGAAGGTAGTGGATGATGTTGTAATAGACGAGACTCCAAGTGAACCCGATGCAACTAATTTGGATGGTCTTGATGAAATTGTGTTTGAAGGAAATGTTGAGAAGTCAAAGTATGTTAGAGAAGACGGTACTGAGTTCAATCCGTTCGATGAAGATTGGCTGAAAGATAATGTGGATGAAATAGACGAACGATTGAAGAATCGTGATTCGTCTGATGTTCCAGTTGATTCATTCGAGGAATGGAGAAAGAATTTTCTCTCGAAGACTGCTAAACCAGCCCCTCCGGTCGCACAAGTTGACTACATGAAGTATGAAAAGAATCGTCCTCTGGGAAGAATACTGAGCTGGATGTTTGTGAAAGACCTTCATTGTGTTGCTGTGAAGCGAGAACATGGGATTCAGTATTTTAAATCGCTTCTAAGTATTCTTACTTTGCCATTCTACGATGTAGCAGCGTTAGCACGACTAGAGTTGATAAACCGGTCAAATTTTGACGGTGCTAAGTTGTTTGCTCGGAAATTGAGGATGGAACGATGAAAGGGTTGGAAGGATGAGTTATACAAGCCACAGTTCCCGATGTATGAACATATAAAGTTTACATTGGATCCAGCGACCAACACGACTAAGTACAGGCTCATGTACAAGCCGGTGAAGGTCTTGGATAGGATTCCGCTGATGCCGATGGAACAAGATATTCTCGAGAACATGGCTCTTTGGTGTTATGACTCAGACACGCACGAGGCAGTCATCGTATTCAGGAACGACAAGGAAAATGTTCGTATTCTCGACCCGATGTGAATTGTTAACAAGTCCGCGGCCGATATTGACAGGTTGTTTCATCACAACATATTTTACGAAGATAAGGATGCAAGTCAGGCTCTACGCTTTCAACGCATTTCTTGTTACTGTTACTATCGGGGAATTCACGCGGGAAGTTCATGGTCGGAAGCGGCTCACTAAGACAGAAGACCGAAGACCAAGCAACAGCCAAGGGGGAGTTTGTTGATGCACTTTTGGTGTCTGTCGCTTGTTCTTATTTTTTTGTATGCGTTGTAATGTAATGAAATGGTCTTTTCGTTTAATCGAGTCTGTACGTTTTGGTCGGTCGACCAAGTCAAGATAATTTCCTATCTTGACTTGGTACAACATTGTACAGTTTATGTATGTTGGTTTGTAATGCAACTACTGTTGATGCAGTCTACAAGTGTATGCTTCTCTTATTTTGTTGTCTGCATATTAACTGTCTTAATCCTTTATGTTTGCAGCCTCCCACGAAGAACCATTCTTCGTGGGGTATGGCTTGCACGAAGAACCTTCTTCGTGGCCTCTATGATTCTTCGTGGGTGATAGTTCACGAAGAACTACATTCTTCGTGGGCTTTGATTCTTCGTGGGCCCAGTAACCTTCTTCGTAAGGTTACTGGGCTGGGGCCTCTATATAAGACAGTATATGGTTGCAGAACAGGTAAGAGAGCTGGTGAGTCTATATAAACATTGTGTGTATGTGTTTTGTGTATGTTCTCTTCCATTAATCAAAGCTAGTGAATCTTTGGTTACGTGTGTTTACTATACTTTGTTTGGTTGCATATCTACAAGGATTCTGCACTTGTATTTGTGTTGTTACAACAAGAAAGTAGGTTTCTTGATCCTCCGAGTGGACCTCCACTACACCCCGCGCTTAGGTCGTTACCATTTGCAATTAAATGAGTCGGGATAACCAGGACACGGTCGTATTAACCCTCAATGTTTAAGTTATCAAGCAAAACAGATTAAAACAGGTTAATTGAATTTCTATGATATCATTCGCCCTTTTTCAATACCCGACCAAGCGGCTAGTGTCGTATCCCAAACCTTTATAAAAGAAAACAGGCTAAGAGTATTTACTTCGGCTAGCTTTACAAATCAAAGATGTTTAGCACAACCGTATTTCAAAAACAACCTAAACTTAGAAGCAATTTACTGGAGGCTTCTAGTCTGGAATGGACGGAAATATGATCCGTTAGAATGTTAACGGGTCATTAAAGTCATTGACTTTGACCGGTTAACTTAATATATACGTACGGTTCGCTAGATTAAGCATAGACCGGATATAATGTGGTTTATACCCTTTCGAGTGTAAGGACTCGTATAATATGGGTCAAATAACCAAACATTTTAATTAGAACTGCATGTTAAAGGTTTTGAACCAATTCAGCTAGTTTGTATATTTTATCCTATATAAACTAGACATACGCGCATATGCGGTATCGGGTGGTCAAATAGGTTCGTAACAAATCCATTATGCCAAAACATATTTCATTATGTTATAAATTCAATTTCAAACTCAGATTACCATTTTATTTGGTTTTAAAACCCATATAATGCCATAAGGGCATTTTTGGTATTTATAAGGCATAATATGAGGACTTTATCAAATAACCTATCAAATGATATGATCAAAAGATATAACCTCATAGGGTTATTCCCTGCAATATTATGATCATATAACAAACTTTATACATGCTCTAAACTTAATCAAACAGGTCAGAATCGAAAGTCAAAGCAGAAGTCAAAGTGTTTGACTTTCAATTACGAAATGAGCTCTAAGTAGGAAAAGGCGAGTTGGACATCATTAAACATGTCCTAATATGTTATATGAATTATTATAATGACAACAATTAAGGTTTCGATACTTAGAAACCCATTTAGTGTAGTTTGCAAAAAAAATATATGTTTTGACTTTTATTTAATATAACGTTGACTCATCATTTCGCCTACTTAACATAATCTTCAGAGGGTGTAATCGCAAGAGATTATCACCTTCATTATTACGATCACGTAGCAAAGTTCGATTCGAACTTTGACTTGACTGAAACGGTCATAATCGAAAGTTAAAACAAAAGTCAATTTGTTTGACTTTCGACTAATAACTAGTCTAGGAATGGAAAAAGAACTAGCGAGAACACTTACAAGTGTTCAAGGGATAATTATAACTACAGAGAGGAGACCTCTATAGATCAGAAGTTGCTCCAAAGATGAGAGAAAGAAATATTGAAGGTGCAAGTTTGAATGAGTAAAGAATGGAGCTATTTATAGTTGATCTTGAGCTCCCAAATGATGCCAAGTGCCTCCAGAGGTGTTAAAGGGCAGATTAGTGGCACCCTAGGTGTCTCAAGGAGGAGCAAGGTGGCAAAACTCACGAGCATGGTGGCATTTGTTGCATGCTGCAACTACCAACAGAATCTGTCTGCCAGCGTACCCCTTACGGACCATAAGGGTTTGGTTAAGTTCCGTAAGGGACCCTTGGCGCCCATAGATATTTAAACATCCTTACGAACCGTAACACTTAGCTTGTGGTTCGTAAGGGACCCCAGAAGCCAAATTTTGGCATTTTATCACATTTGGTCCTACCACTTTATCATCTTCCATTTTCAATATAATTTGTCCCTCTCGTCCAACATATCTGGAATATTTGAGAGTTATCGGACACGTGTTGTCATATTATTTCATATAGTTTTCCGAGGTGTCACACAATGTCAGCTTAAGCTGTCAGCATTTTGTTCGGACCATTCCCCAATAAGTAACACGTCATCTACATAACAAAGGTAGGATATGAACGACCCGACCCATCATGGTCGTGCATATGAGATTAATAGGTCATTTCGTAGATGAAATATACAAAGTAGAAAATTCTCGTTGTATGGCCCATGTCAACTCAACTAAAAAGGATAAGTGCACGGTATCCTTAGCCGCGGAAGGAGATCCCTTCCCAGTTCACGACCCGACAATGATCCCTGGCGGTAAATACCATTGCCAACTTGATTGGATTGAAGAGTCTGGAGTACCCAAGATTCGAACCCGCGACCTCCACGCAATGGAAGGCCTCAAGCGACACTAAATGGGTGTCGGTGGCCACTGAGCCAAGACCCAGTGGTTATGTCAACTCAACTAGTTAATGTAAAAATTGGTTTTATTTAATCTATTTACCTTATAAACTATCTTTTTATGGTAGATTTGTGCTTTAACTTCAATTTTAAGATACTTAAGAAAATCTATTATACGTGTTGTACAAGTCTTGATACATAAAGAGCTTGTCATTTATTATTTTGTCTCTCTCATGTTATTAATGAAATATTCAATAAACATAATATTTAATGACATAAATTATGCAATTATACATTTTAGTTACTTTTATTTATAACATAATATTTAATTTTTATTAACTAGTTGAGTTTAATATGTTAACTTAAAATATATTTTATTTATTTCTCTTTTAATAATACGTTTGGTATTTAATAATATGTATTGGTCAGGTCGGGTCGAACAACATGTGTCAAAAAAAGTCACATAAACAAGGGTTATTTTAGTTCGAGTCAAAACGAGTTTAGGTTAAAACCGTTTTTGGCCAGACCAATGTCTAAGGTAGGTCCGCTTAGATTGCTCTTCAAAAAAGCTACTTTGTACTATTTATATTTTTATAACTAAATAGAATTAAGTGTTATCTTATTTAAAGGGTCAAAACGGCTTTAGATCAAACCAAAGATTAAGGTACGCCAGATTAGATTGCGCTATTCAAAAAAGTCTCGCTGACACCTCCCAAATCGCACGGACTAACTCACTAGTAACTGGAGTATTGTGAACGTATATGTGGATTTGTAGTGGTGTTAATTAACTATATGGCGTACAATTGTATGATAACCACTAAAATTATTAATATTTTCGGTGAAATTGATTGTTGGATATGGATTTTATCCTTTTTACAAACAAAAAAAAAACAATGAATGTGTACAGCTGTATATTTACTTATCCGTCTTCCCCCAATATAAAAGTCCAAGAAATTGACTTTTCATGAAAACAATAAGAGTAAATTTCATTATCCGGTTAGTTATTATTATTAATTATTTCAATACTTATAAGAATTTTACCCAAATATAAGGACATAAGAAATGCATGTAAGGTTATAATCATACTATTATTTACTTTAATAAAACCATGTTAAATCTAATTGGTTATTTTGGATTAAGTCAAACAGCTGCCTAAAAATATGCATTTGGATCATACTTACAGGATTAGGATCAAATACAAAAGATCCTAATTGTAAGAAGTGTAAGAAGGATTTATAGAGTGACAAGTGTCCAATAACCTAAAAAAACCCACTACACAAAAAAACCCACTAAAAAAAAAAAAAAAACTTAAACATTCACCACCACCAAAAACCGCCACCCCCACCCCCCACATCACCCAACCCAAAAAAAAAATATATATATATATATATATATATTTTGCCGAGGGGGTGGGGGTTTAGGTTTTTTGGTGGTGGTGGGGGTGGGTGTTTAGTTTTTTTTATATTTTTTTTTAGGTTTTTTGGGGGTGGGGGTGGGGGGGGGGGTTAGGTTTTTTTGGGGGGGGGGGTAGGTTTTTTGGGGGTTTTTTTTGGTGAGGTATAGTTTTTTTTTTTTTTTTTTTTTGGGGGGGGGGGGGGGGTTAGGTTTTTGGGTGGGGGGGTTAGATTTTTGGGTGGTGGTGGGGTGGGGGTAAGTGTTTAGGTTTTTGGTGGTGATGTAGTGGGTTTAGTTTTAGGTTATTGGACACTTGTCACTCTATAAATCCTTCTTACACTTCTTACAATTAGAAGCCTTTGTAGAATAACTTGACCCCATACTTATAATATAGAAGATGACATATCATTTATAATCCATTCATTTTATATATCATGAGGGCGCACTTATAAATGATGTTTTTATATTCAAATGATCAATACTTTTGATCAGTTATTTGTAACGATGATAGTAAATTTGTGGCCTAGTGGTAGGAGACTTGGGTTTTCTAATGGAGACTCAAGTTCAATTCCCACTTGTGTCATATTTGGGTGGATATTGGGCAATGATGGTGACAAACCCACCGGGGGGGGGGGGGTTCGATTCTGAGCCGCACCCCGGTTTTCATCCTGCTGTTACTTCAGCGAGACAACTCATGTGGAAGCAGTGCGGTTTCCGGGGGAACGATGTAACCAAGTCTAGCCAACTCAGCGCGGACCCGGTTAAGACAACGCAAGTCAGGGCAGACTTGGCTAGGGCCGCGATTAGGCGGTAGTAAATTACACTTTGTGTCCTTTAAGTATATCAGGAATTATGAAATGTGCCCTTTAAAAGATTTAATTTCAGTTTATGTCCAAAATCACAATATTATGTAACAGTTTATATCCTTTTAAGCAAACAGAGTTAATTATTTCAGTTAGGTTAAATTAGCTTAGGGGTAAAATTGGTATATCAAACTCTCTATCATTTTTCCATTTCCACCACCAAACAACCTACCTAAGAACCCTTAAACTTGCAACTTCCACTACAAACTCAAACTCCCACCCTAATCCGCCCTCTGCTCCCACCTGATTCAACCACCACCTCAGTCGTTATCTACAAAAACCAACCATGTTACGTTACCACTAAATGCCACTAGTCACCATCACTCATTCACCGTTTACCCTCTCCATTTGAAATCAACCCCACTGACCACCATTGCTCATCCACAACAGGAACCACCTTAGGCGACCACCGATTTTACTCCTACTCACACACTCCCACTTCGATCTTCGATTCAGATACATGACAGAGGAGAAAGTTATGATGGCGTTACTGGTGGTTGTTATTGTTGGATCCTTATTGATTGAGGGTTTGTTGGAGTGCAATGGTGGTGGTGGGAGGCGATGGTGGTCGTGGAGGTAGGTGGTTGTGGTGATAGGGAGAGAGAGGGTTTGTGTTGAGAGTGGAATATAAAAAGGAATCTGATGCAAGGGAGTGTGCAATACCAGTTTTGCCCCTGAGCTAATTTAACCTAACTGACATAATTAACGAAGTTTGCTTAAAAGGATATAAAATGTTACATAACATAGTGATTTTAGATATAAACTGAAATTAAATCTTTTAAAGGGTACGTTTCATAATTCCTGCTATACTTAAAGGACACAAAGTGTAATTTACCCTTTTTTTCATTTTAATAATTTATCAAGTAATTGGTACAATTTGGAATGAAATGACAGTGCACAACAGTTTCATAAAAGAAGGTTAAAGTATCATGGTTTATATTGTAATTAGTTAACTAAAGAGTAAGCTGTCAAAATGGTCCATTAGAGAAAATGGTATTTTAACGTTTTATTATAACAAATTAAAAAAATGTGACTATTTTGCCCTTCATTAAAAGGGAGGAAAAGCCAAAAAACTGAATGTTAACTGAAAAATCTGACCATATTTTGATTTTATATGAAAATGACAACAAAATTGAACCCACATAGACATAGATTCAAAAAATTTGAGTTTTGCACTAAAGTGGCAAAAGTGACCAAAGGTCAGGGACCATTTTAGCAGTTTACTCTTAATTAAACTAAATTGAACTTATATTAAAATAATGCAGTTACTACGTAATTAATGTAACGTAGGTGAGTATAATTATTGATGTAAGGGGAGGTTCATTTGAAAAGAAAATTATATTGAGAAGAAAAAGAATAAATGATACAATTGTAAAACATTAAATAGTTTTCTCTCATCTCATTTATTATTATCTTTGACTAATTATTTAGTTATAAAGACTATCATCCTTCACACTAAAATTTTTGTCCACGTATATCAAAATTTATCCTACACGTTATGAAAGTTATCCTACACATATTGAAGTTTATCCCACACAGCTCGTAATTCATCTTACACACCTCGTAATTTATCATACACTTTAATTTAATTTCCTTTCTTCTTTGAAAAAATATATTTTTTGAAAATAAGTTACAAATTTAATGTAGTTAGCTATTAAAAAGGAAAACTACCAATTAATGATCTATCTAAGTATACCAACATACCCTTACACTAATATATATATACAAAACTTAAATTAAGTAAAAATGAAGCATTCTTATTGGTTGAAATTTCTTTTTTTTATTCTTACAAAAAATTTCTATCTTATTTGAACTCTCTAACACACACACACACACACATATATATATATACATATATATATATATATATATATATAGTGGAGGGTTCAAATGAGAAGAATTTTTTTGTAAGAAGAAAAAAGAAGAAGTTTTAACCAATAAGAATGCTTCATTTTACTTCATTTAATATTTGCATTTAATTTTAATATAAGGGTATATTGGTAAACTTACATAAATCATTAATTTGTAATCTTCACCTTTAATAACTAACTAAATTAAATTTGTAACTCCTTTTCAAAATATATACTTTTTCCAAATTAAAAAAACCCAACTTAATCTAAAGTGTAGAATAAATTACTAGTTGTGTAGGATAAATTACGAGTTGTGTAGGATATATTTCGAGGTGTGTAGGATAAATTTCGGCTGTGTAGGATAAAATTCTATAATGTGTAGGGGTA
Organism: Helianthus tuberosus; assembly: GCA_030545235.1. Classification (NCBI taxonomy): domain Eukaryota; kingdom Viridiplantae; phylum Streptophyta; class Magnoliopsida; order Asterales; family Asteraceae; genus Helianthus; species Helianthus tuberosus. The sequence continues at coordinate 154,865,679 of CM060430.1, forward strand.
TATGTAGGAAAATTTTGATATGTGTAGGTTTTGTAGATTGTATGTAGAATAATTAATGATTAGTTGACTAATTAATTAAAGAGATAAAAATTAATGATATGAGTTATAAATGAAATAGTATTTTACTAATATGCCATTTCTTCTTTTTCTTCTTACATTAAATTTCTTCTCAAATGAACCTTCCCCTATATATATATATATATATATATATATATGGGAGCGCAAAAATGAAAACCACCCCCAGTTGTAAGAACCATGAGAACAAGTCTCCACCAATCAGATCATGCCAACCAAAAAGGTAGTTTGGTCATTTACCCAAAATGTCAAATCTTCTCATCTCTCTCTGCATTTAAAGCCATGAGACTTTTGTCTCTCTCCTCATTTTGATTCGTGTCACGTTCTCTCTCCTCATTTCTTGAATATCAAAGAGACCTTCATCTTCTTTGATCCCAAACCATAACCTACCACCATCTTCTCCAGACAAGACACCCCCACACCGTCCATCTTCTCCAGATCTATCTTTTACGTATATGGAACATTGTGCGGGTGTCGGAAGACGGTGCCGGAACATTGTGAAGGTGTCGGATGACAGTGGTGGGGCAGGTGGTGTGTTCGGAAGTCGGTGGTGGGGCAGGTGGTTAGTGGGGAGACGGTGCCGGAAGCTACATATCTGAGTTTTACGTATCTGGAACATTGTGCCGGTGTCGGAATCAAGTTTAGGCTATTTGTGGGGAGACAGCACCTGAATCAAGTTTAGGCTGTTTGTTTGTTGATTCGGAATTGTTAACTTATTTGCAGACTGATCTAGAAACATTTGTGCCGGTGGTCCCGATGCTGGTGGTCCCGATGGCTGTTTGTTTGTTGATTCGGAATTTTTAATTCATCTGCACACTGATCTGGAACATTGTGGGTATGCTGGGTTTCTTTTGATTTTAGGTATGCTGGGTTTCTTGAATTTTTTTTGCTGGGTTTTTTTTTTTTTTTTTTTGGGTATGCTGTGTTCTTGATTTTTCTGGTGATTTTGGGTATGCTGTGTTCTTGATTTTTCGGGTGATTTTTTGATAAGTGAACTATGTGGGTTTTGATCGGTTGGATTTTTGGTGGCGATGATGAAAAAAAACCTAGATTTTGATGACGATGGCGCGGCAACGATGGTGGAGGCTAGGTTTTTGAACCTGCAACCCCACTTTGCAGCCTTTTGATTATCGGAAAATCTACGCCAAACCCCGTTTTTTTTCGAGATACACTTTGTTTTGATGTTGTTGGTTTTTTATATTCTTTCCCCCAGTCGATGACGATAACAATCTATCTGAGACACCTACCGAGTTTGCGATTTCTGAGTGCGTTCGTTTTGCATAAAAAAGTTTTTGTAAAAAAAAAAGTTAAACCGTAAACTTTTTAACGTAAAACGTAAAAAGTTTAACATAAAACGTAAAAACGTAAACTATTAAACGTAAAACGTAGAACGTAAAACGTAAAAAGGTTAACTTAAAAGCGTAAAACGTAAAAACGTAAAAAGTATAACGTAAAACGTAAAAAGTTTAACGTAAAACGCAAAAAAGGTTAACGTAAAAACGTAAAACGTAAAAAGTTTAACGTAAAATGTAAAACGTAAAAAGTTTAACATAAAACGTAAAACGTAAAGTTTTAACGTAAAACGTAAAAAAGTCTAACGTAAAACGTAAAAAGGTAAACGTAAAAATGTAAAACGTAAAATGCAAAAAGGCTAACGTAAAAAGTTTAACGTAAAATGTAAAACGTAAAAAATTTAACATAGAACGTAAAAAAATTTAACGTAAAAACGTAAAACGTAAAAAGGTAAACATAAAACGTAATTGTAAAAACGTAAAACGTGAAAGGTTTAACGTAAAATGTAAAAGTATAAAAAATCTTTTAAAAAAATCTGAATTTAAAAATGTTTTTAATAAAAAAAATTATGTTTAAAAAATAAAACTAATATAATAATACACAAAAGTAATAAAAAAACAATAAAGACAAAATAAAGTAATTTTACCAAACTAACATTTTGGATTAAAATATTAAAGATATAATAAGACAAAAAGTATTTAATATTAATTTTAGTAATTTTTAATCTCATCCATCCATCTTGTTGATCTAATGGCTAGAAAGTGGTTCTCTCGGTTCTTACAACTGGAGGTGGTTTTCATTTTAGCGCTCCCTATATATATATATATATAGGGGATCGCTAAAATGAAAACCACCTCTAGTTGTAAGAACCATGAGAACCACTTTTTAGCCCTTAGATCAACTAGATGGATGGATGAGATTAAAAGTAGTTAATATTAATATTAAAAGCTTTTTGTCTTATTATGCCTTTAATATTTTAATTAAAAAGGGTATTTGGGTAATTTTGTTTTTTTTGTCTTATTAGTTTTATTGTTTTTTAATACACTTTTGTCCCATTGCATTAAATGTTTTTTTTTTTTTTTTTTTTTTTCTAAAATCAGTTTTTTTTATTAAACAAACATATTGATATCAGAATTTTTGATAAAAAAATTTACGTGCGTTTTTTTTACGACCCGTTTTTTACGCGCGTTTTTTACGACCCGTTTTACGCTCCGTTTTTTCACGCCGTTTTACGACCCGTTTATTAGTTCCCGTTTTTTACGACCCGTTTTACGGCCGACTTTTTCACGCGTCGTTTTTCTAACGCGCCGTTTTTACGTTAACGTTTTTCTACGTTTTACGCGTCGGTTTTTTACGTTTTACGTTAAAATTTTTACGTTTTACGTTAAAATTTTTACATTTTACGTTTTTTACGTAAAAAGTTTTACGTTTTACGTAAACAGGTTTACGTTTTACGTAAAAAGGTTTACGTTTTACGTAAAAAGTTTTACGTTTTACGTTTGGCGTAAAACTTTTTACGTTTTACGTAAAACTTTTTATGTAAAACGTTTTAAGTAAAAAAGTTTACGGTTTACTTTAAAAAAATTTACATTTTACGTTTTTCTTTTTACGTTTTACGTTTTACGTAAAACTTTTTACGTTTTATGTAAAACGTTTTAAGTAAAAAAGTTTACGGTTTACTTTCAAAAGTTTACGGTTTAAGTTTTTTTTTTTTTACAAAAACTTTTTTACACAAAAACGAACGCACCCAGAAAATCGTTAATCGGTAGGTGTCTCAGATAGTTTGCTATCATCATCGACGCCTCAAAAAAATATAAAAACCGAACAAACAAAAATAAAAAAGAACGAGTGGATCCTTGAAAAGTTTTGGCTCAGATTTCCCGATAATCAGAGGCTGCAAAGTGGGGTTGCGGGTTCAAAAACCTACCCTCCACCATCTTTGCCGCGCCATCGTCCGTTTTTTTTTTTTGCATCATCACCGCCGATTCAAAATAAGGCACCAGATTCAACCGATTTAAACATTCAAAAGGAAAACATGAACATCATTCAAACCTAGAAGGAAACATGAACATCATTCAAACAAAACCCAGCAAAAGGTAACCTGTTCAAACATTCAAAAAATTCCCAAATCATCATCGATCATATTAAAACCCACAGAAGGAACATGAACATCATCCAAACAAAACATGAACATGAACATCATTCAAACAAAACCCAGCAAAAAGGAACATGAACATCATTCAAACAAAACCCACTTCAACCACTGTTTTTTACAAAACCCACCAAAATAATCAAAGAACCCCAAAATTCAAGACAGAAACAAAACGAACATTTGGGCAAATCATCAAAGAACCCCAAAATTCAAGAACACCAACATCAACCGTACCCCCCACCACAAAAAGTCATTCACCCCCACTGAAACAACATCAACCGGAGAAAGGAGAAAAAGAAAACATCAAGTAAACATCGCTACCTTGTCGGCATCCCACCACCGCCGTCCTCTTTCTCTGCTGGAGCTGCAACGCCACCGCCGCCGCTGCAACGCCACCGCCTGCCGTCCTCTTTCTCTCTCCTCAGACTCTCTTCCTCTCTCCTCAGACTCTCTCTCTCTCTACAACGAGTGTGAGAGAGAGACAAACAGGGGTGGGTGATGCCGGTGGTAAACGAGTTTGAGAGAGAGAGAAACAGGGGTGGGTGATGCCGGCGGCGACTACATCTGAAACTCCGGCGTCGGTGTGGTGTCGGTGTGGGTGTGTTGCCGGTGTGGGTGGGGTTCAGAGGGCTGAAGGTGAGGAAGATGATGATCTCTTCATCTTCATCATAGATGAAAGAGATAAAATCTCTGAGGTTAGGCAACAAGAGAAAGGGACGAAACTGGTGAAAATGAAGAAGATGATAATGTGATCTGGTTAATAAGAGAGAGGAGAGAGGAGAGAGAAAGGTGTGCAATTTAATGAGGAGAGAGGAGAGAAGAGAGATGATAGATAGGACATTAAAAGGAAATGACCAAACTACCCCTTGTTGTGATTGGTTGAAAGTGGTTCTCGCGGTTCTTACAACTGGAGGTGGTTCCTATTTTAGCGGCTCCCTATATATATATATAGCAGAAGAATACGTTAGGAACCACCCTTTATTGCGAGAACCGCGAGAACCAATGTGAACACAATCGAAAATACCTAAAAAATTGCTACTTTTCGTTATTAAAAAAATTAAAAAAAAAATTGGATACTAAAAGTAGCGATTTTTTAAAAAATAATATTAAAAAAATGTGTGTTTTTAGATTTTTTTTTAGGTTTTTTGGGGGGTCTAGCTTTATGGTTTAATTTATAGCATTTAGCTTGGGTGGGAGAGATGAGGTTTAGGTGTTTTGGGGGGGGGGGGGGGGGGTGGGGGTAGATTTTTAGGGGTGGGGGATTTAGGTTTTTTTTTAGGTTTATGGGAGGTTTATTTTTTAGCACTTAGCTTGGGGTGGGGGTTTAGTTTTTTTAAAGGTTTTTGGGAGGTTTAGTTTTTAGCATTTAGCTTGGGGGTGGGGGGTTTATTTAAATTTTTTTTTTGGGGGGGGGGGGGGTAGGTTTTTTTAGGTTTTTGGTGGTGTAGTGGGTTTATTATTTTGTTGTGTTCACATTGGTTGTCGCGATTCTCAAATAAAGATGGTTCTCGCATGAACCCTACCCTATATATATATGTGTATGTGTATATATATATATATATGCCGGTTAACGTACAATATTTCTTAACGTACAATGTGATGGTTCTCGCATGAACCCTACGCTGTAAATTTACGCTTGTTGTAAAGCTCAAAACCCTAATCACGAATGTTTAAAAACCATAATCACACATGTTGAAAACCATAACATGCTTCATTACATAAGTATAACATGCGTGATTATGGTTTTTCAACATGCGTGATTAGGATTTTGAATTTTATAACGTGCGTAATTTTACAGCGTACGCTCGTACATTAAGCAATATATATATATATATATAGGGTTAGGATCATGAGTGAACAACATCCTTGTTTGTGAACAAAGTGAACCATTCTCAACCATTCATTTGATTAGTTGATGAAAAGGTTATGATTGTAATTCTACATTTAATCTTTTTTCTTTAAAATTGGTTTTCATTAATTGTAGCAGTTACATATCCTCTATTTTAGGAATTTTAGGAGATTCATTTTATTATATAAAGATTCTATTATATCCCCATCCAATTTTTTCAAATCATTTAATATATTCAAAATGATACTTAATGCTTTGTTATATAGTTTGATCACATCTTAAATTCTGAAACTACATCAATACACCTGTGTACGCACGTTAAAGCTTCTATGTACTCACATATATACACTTGTGTATTTCAAGTATAAAACAACTGTTTGTGTTATTCAACTCATTTGAAAATATAAACTTGAAGCTTTACCCATGTACTTATCATTTTTACATCTGTGCACTTTACCCATGTACATTTGTGTATATTCATACAATAAAGTTTGTCAACTAAATCTACGTTGCATACTTCGTTAAATCATATTAGTTATACCATACCATGTGCATATACAACACATTGTACATTATGTCCCAAAAAACAAAGCTAAAATAAAAAAAACATTAAAACAATCCAGATTAACATCCAATTTCCATCAAAGAACAAAAAAATCCCAACCACATCACGTACGCACATATCGGAAAATAAAAACACATAGTCATTGCTACTATACATTGAACATTTTAACCATGAAACCTATTCGCCACGTTGTATGCAACCGCTTCAGCCATTACTTTATCGCGGCACGTGTTACCATGGGAACACACAATCTTCACATCATATTTCTTTCCTTGTTGCCGTCATCTACTATAATAACACAAACAAACGCCACAATTTAGACTTTGCATACTCAACTAAATAATCTTGTAACAACAATATCAACCATTTAAAGGTATACCTTCCAGGTTATCGGAGAACGACACACGCACCGCATGAACTGATTGTGGACTCGCCGAATTATCTGCTTTCCGTTTTCTACTCTTTTCCGGAACTCTTTCGTTTTCTACTCGCCAAAATCTTTCGAGAAGCTAATACAGGGAAGGGGGCTGATACTTAACTCTAATTGTTGATGTTGCATTTGATCCTATATCAAAACTTGGATCTTGTATGTATTTGAAGAAGATTTTAATGTGATATGACTCCAGAATATATCTATTGCACAAAACAGAAGTTAGCTTATAACAATTGAAAAGTACTGGTTTTCGTTAATGATACTTACTTTGCAGCTACTTGATGACGAATACATTCTCTTAAAATTGCACCGTATGCCAGAGCAAGCTCTGAGTCATCATAGCTGGAAATTGAATATATTCAGATTAACTCACTCATGTTTCATAGAACGATGGAAAATTAATTACCCTATAAAATTATTAATTATTCCACTTAAACCGATGAGATATAAAAGTGAAGAAAAAAAAAGTTGCAAAAAAATACAACTGGAGACCAGGTAACTAAACTATAAACACACATTCTGTAACAAAGGGCTCACCCAGGTAGCATTATAGTCAGAAGGGTGGTATTGCACTCCAAATAGTCAGAGGCAATAGATCGTCCATTCACTCGTTGCTTCACCAAATTTGCAATCACATGCCCAACAACTTATTCCACATGGTAAACAACATTAACAACACATGTTTTAAATACTTATTGGCTCTCATTTGGAGAATTGGTATATCAACTGTAATATGACAACAAAAGTATAAACGATATTCATCAAAAATTTGTGTAACATACTTAACCCCTATAGAATACAAGCATTATTCATTTACATAAAGAGATAATTACATTGTTAGTCCCTGTGGTTTGCACAAAGTAACATACTTAGGTACTAATAGTTTAAAATCACATTATAGGGTATTAACTTTTTATTTTGTAACGTTTGGAGGTATTAACGTTATTTGTAGGTTTAAAATCACATTCTATTAGTACCTTAGTATGTTATTTTGTGCAAACCACATGGACTAACTATGTTAATACCCTAAAAGTTAATACCTCCAAACGTTACAAAATGAAAAGTTAATACCCTAGAAGGTGATTTTAAACTATTAGTACCTAAGTATGTTATTTTGTGCAAACCACAGGGACTAACTATGTAATTAACTCTTTACATAAACATTGCATACAAATTAAAAAAAAAAACAGATACAACACTGTTATACATTTGTGTATACACATACAGCGCTGCTATACATTTGTGTATACACACACATCACTGCTATACATATGTGTATACACAGTATATTTATAACTATCGTGAACGATATACACAAGCGTACATCAACAAGATTTACAGCCCACGTATACATTTACCTCAGCCTAATACACAAGTGTACATCAACAAGATAATAACTACTGTAAAGACCTTACACAAGTGTACAATAAGAACATTACACCAAATATCCCAAAAACAAGGGGTCTGCAACCCATCGCTCAGATTAGAATGTCGAAAAACAGAGCATCGTCAAACATATCATTCACAAATCCCAAACCGACAACCCAAGTTCTCAATCTAAACACAAACTCCTACCATAATCTTTTGATTAAACACCTACTAAACCTTCAAAACGATCTCATACACACCGATTGAACGAAACCCTAACTTTTCTAATTCAGTAAATTAAAAGAATTAATATTCATAAAGAACCAAAATCAATGTACTAAAATAAACTTACCACTAATAAACTTCTGTTGCTTTCCCTCACCGGAATGCTAGTCCGGTGGCCGTAGTTACAATCGCCATTTCGGTATGAATATGAGTGAGATGAAGGTGGTTCTTATTTTCAACTAGATATTTTTTTTCAAAACCACAATAGCAATGATTATGGAAGAAAAAGATTTGAAAGAATCTACAGAGACAATTACTTTACGTTTTGTGTTTCCCAACAATAAAATATGTGTAATTTTACACTATTATCCCTACTCATTATTTCTATTTATTATATTTTTATCAACTAATTACTAAATTGCCATTTACATTAAATCTCATCATCTAACAAATGAATGGTCAAGATCTATTCACTTTGTTCACAAGTTACTCCTTGTTCACTCTAGAACCCTACCATATATATATAGGCTGAGGATCATTTCAGAACTCTAAATAATTACAGAACTTTCAGAACTCCTAATAAATAATTGTTTTATATATAAATTTCTGTATTTAGGATACTTTTATCATTTATTATATGTATTCTTATGATTACATACATGTTAAGAGTTGTTTACATATGTATAATAATCAAATTGTATATATGTGTAACAACTAATTACATATATGTAAAAAAACCAGTTTACATATGTCTAATCATAAAATTACATATTAAAAAATGTTAAACTAGTTTTAACATATATGTAATCATAAAAATACATGGAAAAAAAATGATAAAAGTGCTCTAAAAATAAAAAAAAAAACTAAATAAATGGTTGTTTATTAAGAGTTCTGAAAGTTCTGCAATTATTTAGAGTTCTGAAATGAACTCAACCCTATATATATATATATATATATATATATATAGGGTAGGGCTATATAGAAAACCCTATCTATATAAAAAACCCTAGAAAACCCAACCTCCCGACAATTTTTTTTTTTGAAAAAAATAACACATGTAATATACATGTTTTTAAGAGTTTTGGGCCAAAAAAATCAAAAAAGCGCCGAAGGGATAATTAAAAAAAAAATTTCAGCAATTTCTGTCTTTTGTGCCTAACACATGTTAGGCAACCGGACATTGCTGAAATTTGTTTATTTTTTTTTTAAATCCCTTCGGCGCTTTTTTGTTTTTTTTTTTTTCCCAAAACACTCTAAAAAATGTATATTACATGTGTTATTTTTTTCAAAAAAAAATGTCGGGAGGTTGGGTAAAAATGGGCGGAGATTTGGGTTTCCAGAGTTTTCTAAGAAAATGAGGGTTTTCTGTCTAGGGTAGGGCTATATAGAAAACCCTATATATATAGGGGAAGGTTCAAATGAAAACCACTAGTTATTGTGAAAACTCGAAAACTAATTAAAAAAGCCAAAAAAACATACCAATTTTTTTTTTGCATTATAATTTTCGCAGGTTTTTTTATATAAAAAAATTTTTCAAAAAAAAAAAAAAAAATTTTTTTGTGTAGTGCACACGTGTAATCATGTGTATGTGTACTACAAAAAAAAAAATTTTGAAAAAAAGTTTTTTTTTCATATATAAAAAGCAGCGATTTTTATAAAAAAATTGAAATTTTTTTTTTTGTGTTTTTAGCCTTTTTTTTAGTTAATTTTCGAGTTTTCACAATAAAAGTGGTTTTCATTTGAACCATCCCCTATATATATATATATATATATATATATATATATTTTAAAATGAATAGTTAACACATACTCTTTAATCCTATTTCCAAGTCTACATATTTGCCCACCATAAAACTAAGGAAAATTGGTATTTAATAAACCAACCTTTAACCAGTTAGTAAATAATAATCCAACCTACAGAATTGGTATATAATAATCCTACCTATCAACATGTTGGTACTCAATGAACTTCTGTTAATTTTTTTAACTGAAGTTAGTTTTTAAGTTTTATTTATTACACAAACAGTCCCTGTAGTTATAAGTTACTAGTTTTAAGTTTTATTGATTACACAAACAGTCCCTGTAGTTATAAAAAAAATCATAAAAATCCTAAAAATTCTAAAAAAAAACAAAAAAATCTTAAAAAATCAAAAAAATTCTAAAACCAAACCCTAAAATGAATAATTATTATAAAAATGAATAAAAACAAAAACGACAAATGATGATGTCGTTTATGTCTTCTACGTTTAACCAAAACCAAACCCTAAATTCAAAACAGCCGCCACCATGGATTACCGGCGATGTGAGGTTGCAGGTTATTGTGATGACCGGAGATCAGGAGGGTGGAAACGGTGGTCGGAGAAAGAGAAGGTTGATGTCGATAGTGATGATGATGTTGATGTAGCAGTGGTGAAAGGGGTGGTCGGAGAAGATGACTTGGCCGTCAGAGATAATATTAATGGTGGCAGGAGATGAAGACTGTCGGAGATGATGATGATGATGACGATGAATGATGAACACGGAAGAGATGACTGTGCACGGTGGTGGTTAACGACGGAGAGATGGTGGTCGCCGGTGACGAACAGTTGCAGGTGGTGGTCATCGTCGATGTGCTGTGGTGAAGATGAAGATGGAGTGGAGTTGCAGGTTGGTCGGAGATGGCGTCGGAGAAGATGACCGGAGATGAGGAGGAGATCGATGAAGGTAGAACAGAGTCGCAGATGATAAGCTAAGACGATGCTGGAGATTGATTTTTTAAGATTTTTTTGATTTTTTTAGAATTTTTATGATTTTTTAGAATTTTTTTGATTTTTTAGGATTTTTATGATTTTTTTATAACTACAGGGACTGTTTGTGTAATAAATAAAACTTAAAACTAGTAACGGTGGCGATCGACGATGCTGGAGATTGATTTTTTAAGATTTTTTTGATTTTTTTAGAATTTTTATGATTTTTTAGAATTTTTTTGATTTTTTTAGGATTTTTATGATTTTTTTATAACTACAGGGACTGTTTGTGTAATAAATAAAACTTAAAAACTAACTTCAGTTAAAAAAAGTTAGCAGAAGTTCATTGAGTACCAACATGTTGATAGGTAGGATTATTATATACCAATTCTGTAGGTTGGATTATTATTTACCAACTGGTTAAAGGTTGGTTTATTAAATACCAATTTTCCTAAAACTAAAATCCTTAAATTCATAGGAGTGACACTTTTTAACACAAATTAATACCGCTAAACCACAACCCTTTGATGTATAAACTACTAAATGATAAGTACAATAAAATGGTATATATGTGTAAGAAAGTTTAGCCCTTTTATATGTACTAAGGCCGCATGATGTGGGATCACATCATCGCTAGGTAGGATTTAGGGTAACAATGATGCTCCTCTTTAACATTGACGTTATGAAATAAAGCCCCCCAACTATTAATTAAAAAAACAAAAAATAATCTGACTGATTGTAGCAAATGAGGCCTAACAAATCAAACCTTTAACATACGTTATTGGGCTTCTGGGCCATCTGATGGTGCCCCTCTTTAAGGGTATCCGGGGCACCAGCGGGGAGTGGCCGCGGTGACCCAATTCCCCCCGCGGGAACACCGCCGCCATCCCTGCGGTGACCCAAATCAGGGAGGTGGGTCGGGGTGAAGTCACCGAAGAGGGAGAGATGAGATGGTGGGGCCAGCCGCAATTTCAACCAATCAAAACTTTTACTTTTTTTTTTTTTAATAAAAAAACAAGTCACCTGATAGGGGAGTGCCGCCATCAAATTGGGGTGTTAGGGGAGTTTAAGAGGGGAGTTGACGTGGCACACGAGGATTGGTTATGCGTAAGAGAGGGGACTCCCCTCTTAGGGGAGTGCCCCGGATACCCTAACAAGGGAGAAGTAGTGTTAGAGACGTTATCCAACTGAGATGGCTAGGGACGTTCCTCCACACCGTAATACCGTTGGACCTAAGTAATAAGTATAATAAAAAGGTATGTCAGAAACAAAGTTTTTACCTATCTATTTCGTTGCATAATAATCAAGGTTTTACAAATTCTGAGAAACGATACAAATTTCCATTATTGGGATTTTAAATTGAATTTATAATCATTAGAATTGGGTGTTGTTGGAGAAGGTTTATTGGAAGGAAACTTGAGTGGAGAAGGGAGGTTCTACTTAGACTAATTAAGCAGGTACATTAATATTGGGTCATATGTAAAAGAGTTGAAGATTAATTGATGAAGAAACCATTATTATATAAACCCTTATCTTAATTGACTTGTGTTCCCTTCTGTTAAATAAATATTTCTTTACTGACCTCCATCAGAACAAGTCTCTCACTCAATATATATATATATATATATATATATATATATATATATATATATATATTGCCAACCTGCAACCTCACCAAACATTATTGTCTCTTTAACAGCACACACACACACAGATACACACACACTTTCTTGTGCAAAAGTCCAATTTCTAAGTGAGATTCATACACCAGAAGAGAGAGAGAGAGAGAGAGATGGGTAGGGCTCCATGTTGTGACAAAGAAAATGTAAAAAGGGGTCCTTGGTCTCCTGAAGAAGATGCAAAACTCAAGACCTTCATTGAAAAATATGGTACTGGAGGTAACTGGATTGCTCTACCTCACAAAGCTGGTAATCTCTCTCTCTCTCTCTCCATATTTATGTGCTTATAATTGGATGAAATTTTGTATGGTTTTGTTGTTAACTTGTGGGTTATGGATTTATATTTTCAGGTTTAAAAAGATGTGGAAAGAGCTGCAGATTACGATGGCTAAACTATCTGAGACCCAATATTAAACATGGTGAATTCACTGCTGATGAAGATAAGATCATCTGCAGTTTGTATGCTAGCATTGGAAGCAGGTATGATCATCACTTTAACCTACCTTCAAATCATTAAATCTTGGATCTTTCTTCTTTGCTTTTGCCAATTTTGACTTCCCCATATGAAAGCAACCCACCAATAAAGACCTAAAATAGATCAAATGTATAAACAATCCATTTTTTTGGAAAAAAGATTCTGCAAATTTTCAGAATTTTGGATCCATGCACACCAGTTCAATATATGGTGTGATCTGATCTAGTCTTCCATATTTAAATTAGTTTCTTGTTAATTTCCATCTGTTCATTTTATGAAATGAATCTTTTGAATTATGTATATGCAGATGGTCAATAATAGCAGCTCAGCTACCAGGAAGGACTGACAATGATATCAAGAATTACTGGAACACCAAGCTCAAGAAGAAGCTCTTGGCTATGCTCCCTTGTTTTCAAAAAAAGCCTTCTTTTTTTCCATCTTTACCCCTCCACTCACCACAACCCTACAGATCAGACCTGTTGTTGACCAATAATACTTCACCTTTTTACAACTACACTAACCCTAATTTCATGAACTTGAACAACACTACCAACTCTCTCCAAACAACCAACCTTGTTCAAGATCTTGTCAATATTACACATCTCACACCACCACCAGATGCAAACTCTCTGATCAATTTGATCACCAACATTAACAGTAATGAGAATTGTTTCAATTTAGGGTTTGAGGGGGATCACATTCAGAGCATGTACAACAACCCTATGGAGTACCAGTACCCTACATCAGATGTAAAAGAAGCCATGCTTGTGTTTGGAAGTGGTGGTGAAGGTCATGAAGTGAGTGCAACTGGTTCTTCCTCAGAAGGTGGGAGTTGTTTGAGTCAAATCAGCTATGGAAATTATAGCAAAAGTAATTATGAGAAGCAGCAGTATCAGATCAAGCAAGAAGACCAGTTTTCCCTTCAGGGTTTTGCAGATCAAAGTCAAAGTTTCATGATTGACCACAACTACAGTACTGATCAGAAACCAAAAGGGTACAATTTGAAGAGTTATCTTGAGGAAGTGAAGCAACTTATTGGTAACAGTACAAACAACATCAGCAGCAGTTACATGTTCAGTAATGAGGATGAATTCAAGACAACACATGATCATAAGGAGATATGCTATCATTACTGATGTGTCTGATACACTTGTAATTAAGGAAGAAGATACAGATGAGAGACTTTGAGACAGTTTCTTGGGGTTTGTGATGATTGTAGTGGAAATCAATATGAAAAAAATCACAAAAACCAGCAGATGGTTCTTTATTTGTTTTTTTTAATCTTTTTGTGTGGCAGTACATGTACTAGCTTTTCTTTTTGTGCATTTCTTCTTGGGGTTATGATAAATTGTACTATTCTGTCAGAAGGTAACCCCACTACAGTTTGGACTTTGGATCCAGAACTCAAGTGCCTAAATTTGTAGCCATCACCATTCACCAACTCAATAGATCAGAAATAGAGGTGATGAATTGGCAACAAAAGTTACTATATATAGTCGCATAATATTTACAACTTTGATGACATTTGTACAACTTTGATGTTATAATCATATTGTTAGGAGAATAATCACAAAATAGAGTTATCTATCCCTTTTCTATTAAAATTTTATATTGATACGTTAGGCTCTAACCATTACAACTTACATGGGAAGAGATATATAAAGTTCCCCTTGAATTTGTTAAAGGTCAATATTGGCACATAATACCTTATCATATAGGTATCACATATATATACTATTACTTTCCAATTAGATTTCCATGATGCACACTTTATTTGTTTTTTGTTTTTTTGTGTTCTTGAAGAAGCAACCAAGATATAAAATTTAACAAATATGCCATGATATAGACTGAAGAGTTCACTGGTTAGTTTATAAAAGTTTGTACATATCTGCCAAGTTGTTGAGGTTAATTAAATCTTTGGTTAAGATGATAACATTGCTAAACTCAAATTTTACCAAGACTTGTATTTATCAAGACATCTTCACGCAAATTTGACTGAGTTTATATCCAACTTTTGTGAAACAACGTACGTGGTTAAGATTTTTTACCATGAGACTTGACGACAACAACAACAATCGTACCTAGTATAATCTTGCCTATATCCGAACTATTGGTGGGGTCTGGAAAGGGTGAGATATGATGTAGACAAGTCTTACCTCCATCCCAAAGGATAGAGAGGCTACCATGAGACATGGGTTTCAACTAAAAAGCCAATCTCAATGCTAGCCATCTTTGAATTAGCTAGGCAGGTCAAGTAGCCGTAATTGCTTATATTTAATTGACCTAGCTTGGTGCGCACACTAAACAATACTGTACCTATCAATAATCACTGCTAGGTGCGTGTATACGAGTATTTAAAAGTAAGTTAGATTGACGTTAAAAAAACCTATTATTAATAAGTGCAAACAGTTGCAATACTAGCTAGCTTTGGTCCTCAAATGTTTTGCATCATCATTCAAAAAGTATTATATGTAGTTGACATATGTATCGTTGACACTCGTATATAGGACGATGACGTTAAATTGATTCGCGATCTTAATCGATTAAGTATATTATGCTTTCTTCGTTACAATGTCATCTTCACATTGCATGGGTCAAATGTCGTGAGTTATTTAAAAATTAATAAGTGTAAAACCTTTTTGGTCAATTTGGCATAGTCATGCATGAAATATATATAAAACTCTTTATATATAAAAAAAGATGGTGACAGAAAAATAATGAATCGGATGTGGTGGCAAGAAGAGGCTTGAAAACAACAACAATCAACTGTGAATCAATATTATACCCTTACTGAACAATCATAGGCCATATTGTAATAACGATAATCTAAACTTGTTTATTTGCATGTATATTTTTAATGCTAACTTTAGAAACTTCTTGGAGGAATAGTATATTTAAAAGATCATAATGCAGAAACGATTTGGTATTAATTTAGATTCCTGTTATCTCAACAAGTATACATAAATTTGTGTTTTTATTTGATAAATCATTAAAAGGTATTAATTCTACCACGATAATAATAGCACAAAGCATAGAAACAATATTCAACCTTTTACTCTTCTGGATTTATTTATTTTTTGAATTATATATTTTATTATTTTTAAAGTTAATTTAAAAGTTCATTTATTAATTATTCATTCATTTTCGTTTATATATTTCAATATCTCTAAATTAAACGATATTTTTCACTACAGTTTTTGCCACAAAATTTTAATATATATATAGTATCATAACACTTATCATTCGGTGTCGATCTAGCTATTGTTATAAAAAATTAAAAACACTTGTGCCTCTCATGCAAATATAGGTGTACCTATCTACACACCATTTTGCCTATTTACACACCAAAAAAGTTGTTTTTTGTCCTTGTATGCACACCCTGCAGTGTCGAATTGTGGCCAAAACGCGGCGTTTTGGTCCGGTTAACCAGACAAAGACTGACAGGTGTCTGACGGGTCTGTTGACCGGACCAAAAGGCCGAGCTTTGGCCGCGTTTTGGGCCTATCAACCAGACAAAAGACTGACACCCGGTCTGGTTGACAGGACCAAAACGCTGCCAAAGCTCGGCGTTTTGGTCCGGTCAACAGACCCGTCAGACACCCGTCAGTCTTTGTCTGGTTAACCGGACCAAAACGCCACGTTTTGCCATAGTTCGACACTACAAGGTGTGCATATAAGGACAAAAAACACCTTTTAAGGGTGACACCAAGTGTGTAGATAGTTTTGCCCATATATATTTATTGAAAACGTCTATCACGCTAATAGCTAATGGGTTCCACGCCTACATATGATTGTACTTTTCAATTTGGGTACCCAGTTTGAGTGTTTTCTCTTTGACAATTGTTTTAATTTTTATTTTAATCATCAATCTGAGTAGGGTCCATGAATAGAGTTGACTCTGGTTAAGCATCGTTTGTCTTAACTCGACGGCAATTGATTCCAGTTTGAATTGTTTGATAATCTATTGATATTTGAAATAATTTATCCTATACGCAAAAATAAATAATTTATAATCAATAAATATATAGAGACTCGGACTTTTAATAATTTTAAAATAAAAGAGGAGGTGTATACTTAAAAAAAAGGCTGCTTTCCAGGTTTTGACCGTACATGATACATATAGGTTAAATTTGTATGGTCAGATTTGATTATAGATTATGTAAATTCATTAGTATATTGATTTCCACATTTTGACGGTACATATATTGTTAATGAGATAATTTCATTAGTATATTGCTGACTATGAGTAGAGTTAATTATCAAGTATTAAAACTAATTACTTTAACCAGTTTTCATTTCATTTTCGTAAGGCCACCTGTAATGGACTAATGGGCATTATTGGAGCTTGAAGCAACTTGATTGATATCGCTCCAATACCATCCCTTGGGCGTTATAGTCATGAAGATGGAGAAACATTTCTAATATAATGCTTAATGAGAAGAAAACAAATTGGAAGGTAATGATTGAAAAATCATTAACGGGCGTTGTCACAATTTTTTTGAAGAGGAATTATAATGCTAACATGACATAAAATGCCCTAAGGGGCCATTAACCATCACGATAGTCTAACAAACTCTATATTGTGCTATTGAAGTCAATCAGATATGATTTTTTTTTCTTTTTTCTCGAACGGTAAATGTACTCATATATACACCAATTTAATACTAAATTACTTCTTTGCCTATATTTAAACATGGGACATCCTCTCCAAGAGGTATATGTCTCTGCCTAGCAAGTGGACTAGCCTCACATTCTGAGATATGAAAATAAATACAGCACTAATTTGTTGAATACTAGGGATGCTGTTTAATTTATGGTCGTTTTGACGGTTTTAGTCAAACCGTTAGTTACAGTTTTTTATTATTGGAAACCAAAATCGAACCGTTTATATTTTAAACCGAAACAACACTAACGGTTTGGTTCTATTTTGGTTTCACGGTTTGAAATTTAATGTGCCTTTATATAAATTGCATAATATATATAGGATAGAAAAAAATTCTAAGGCTATAGGGTGTGAGGGGCATGGTTGGGTCATCAATCGCCACGTAGGACTATTAATAGATTGCTACACCACCCCCTTGTCTCATCCACCATGATTCTCATGGATTAAACCATGACAACCATTAGCCTCCTTTCCTTATTTAATATTTCCTTTCCTATTCACAAAATAAATTAAAATAACATAATAGTGGTTTGAGTCATGACCACACCCTTAGGGTAGTGGTTTTGGATGATGGATTAGAAGTAGGTGACATGACGCTAATGTAAAGGATCATGATGATCATGAGAATCATGACCACAAACAAGCTACCCAGAATGCCGAAGTATCATTAAACATAGGAACATGATGTAAAAATGGGAACATTTGTCTACATTTCATTCCGTAAAATTAATTATGTAGTTCTAATAGAGCAGAAGTTTCCAACACATGCATATCAAGGTAGCAATTCATGTGAAAAGTTACATATTTCCTTTATTTCATCAAATTACAAATTTAACCCCTAATTAGTAAAAGGTGGTTGGCCAAAAGTGGCGGGCACTTTTTTTTTTTTTTTTTTGCATATAATAGGTATTTATACTTTCTGTCAAATTACATTTTTATCCCAAGTTTAAAAATTACGATTGTACCCCCGGTTTAAAATGAAATTTCTCATTTCTCTCTGCTTAAATTTACGCTTTTACCTTCAGTTAAAAAATACGATTTTGGCCCAGTTAAAAATAAAATTATGTTTTTGGCCCAGCTAGAGTCCTTTCAAATTACGATTTGGTTCCAAGTTTAAAATTCCGATTTCGCCCCCTGTTCAAAATAAATTTTTGGTTTTGCCCTAGCTAAAAATTACGATTTTACCCCAGTTAAAAAGTTTCGATTTTGCCACGGGAATAGTTCAGATAGGTGGTTGGCCAAAAGTGGCGGCCACCTTTTTTTAGCATATAATTGTTATCTATAGGTCTTGTCAAATTACAATTTTATCCCAAGTTTAAAATTATGATCCCCCCCCCCCCCGGTTCAAAATAAAAAAAATTGTTTTGCCCCTGCCTAAATTTACGATTTTGACCTCAGTTAAAAAATACGATTTTGCCCTCAGTTCAAAATAAAAATATGGTTTTGCCCTCAGCTAGAGTCCTGCCAAATTACGATTTGGTACCCAGTTTAAAATTACGATTTCGCCCCCAGTTGAGAATAAATTTTTGGTTTTGCCCCCAGCAAAAAAATACAATCTTGCCCTCAGTTAAATAATTACGATTTTGCACCCAATTCAAAATAAAAAATGGTTTTGCCCTCAGTTAAAAATATTATTTTATCTCCGTTTTTAAATTACAATTTTACCCCAGCTAAAAATTGCAATATTGCCATCGTTTTTTTTGGCAAAACTATGGTAGTGTTTTATTTTACTTGGTTGACTCAATTTAGTTTTTATCCGTGCCAAACAGTTGCCTAGGATTCGCTAATTGGTCCAGACAAATTAAATTACATGTTTGTCATCGTTTTAGTTATTTTTTTTTTATCATAACTATGGTAGTGTTTTTGTTTAATTAGTTGACTAAATGTATCTTTTTTGAGATCGTGTTATAAGTAGCATGTATAACTAACCGAAATAAATGCGTACATGTTATTAAAGTAAGAAATATTTCCTACATCTACATTTACCATGGCAGGGAATAGTGTTTCCCTGCCATTGGTTGAAATGGGCGGCCGACAATAAACCATTGGACCAACCAGTTTATTATTTTTTATCCACTTTAAATTTACGTTTTTGCCCCCAGTTTAAAATTACGTTTTCGTCCCAAGTTCAAAAAGTAATTACCCTGTTACTCCCAGCTAAAAATTACGAATATGCCCTCAGTTTAAATATTACAATTTTACCCTCCGCCAAAATTACGTTTTCGCGCCAGCTCAAAATAAAATTATGTTTTCCCCCTATCTCAAAATTACGTTTTTACACCAATTTATTATTTTACACCCACTTTAAAATTATGTTTTTGCCCCCAGTTTAAATTTACGTTTTTGCCCCCAGTTCAAAGTAAAAGTATGTTTTTGCCCCCAGCTAAAAATTACGATTTTCCCCTCGGTTAAAAATTACGCTTGCACCCTCAATTCAAAATTACGTTTTCCCCCCAGTTCAAAATAAAATTATGGTTTTCTCCTAGCTAAAAATTACGAATTTACCCCCGCTAAAAATTACGATCTTGTCGTCGTTTTAGTTTTCCTTTCTAACAAAACTATAGTACTGTTTTTTAATTGGTTGAGAATTATTCGGCCATCGCCCCGCAACGCGGGCGGGGCATCAACTAGTTGCATTACATTTAGAACCTGCTATATAATATAATACTTAAAATATTTCAAAATACTAAATTCTTATGGTCTGGTCCAGTTTTGTACGGCCAGTTTTTTGTAGCCTCTTTGATATCCAACTGGAGCACAGTCCTGAAAAAAATCTAGTTGGAGCTCTTGCTCTCATTGCTACCAAGCTTCACTGGATTACTTTTATACATCATGAGACATGGATACCTCTAATAACCGGTAGATAACCTGGTGTTTCACGAGCATACGAAACACTTTCAGATTGACATGCATTTCATACCAGATATATGATGTTAAAACGGAGTCTTCAATTTTGCTATTTTTCTACCATTGCTCAGAAGCGGATATTCTGACCAAAGTGTTGTTTTCTACACGGTTTGTCATTCTGAGGTCCAAGATGTAGGAATTAGGTTCAACTTTTGTAAAATATAATTACAAAATATATAATAAGGAGACTCTCGTTATTCGTAGGAAATATCATAGTACAATACCGGTTGCAATAACTAAATAAAAAGAATATAAAATATAAGTATATATACCAATCTTGATTTATTAGATAAATAGACAATTAGTTATTATTCGAGGGTGCGCTATGTAATTATGTTTTCTATGTATACCTCTTGTAATCATCTTTGTTAATCACAATATACACAATACAATTACCAAGTTTAACTTGGTATCAGAGCCTTGTCTCTGTAACCCTAATCTGCCGCCACCCACAACCCTAGCCTGCCACCCTAACCCAGCCGACCACCACCACCTGTCCGCTGATCAACATGGCCCTTTTACAGCCATTCTCTGATGCTGCCAAAACAACCCACAACTCTCACAAATTCTCATTCAAACTCTCTCCCACAAATTATGGATATTGGAAGGCTATACTTCAACCCTTTTTGGTTACAAACAATCTCTATGGCTATGTGGATGGCACAATCCCATGTCCACCAGCCACTATTCAACCACCCTCCCCTGCTGCTGATGGACCACCACCTAAACCACAGCCAAACCCTAATCACACCACATGGCTATCAAACGATGCTCATATTCGTATGCTCATCCTTTCAACTATCCGAATCTGCCTTCAGTCATGTTCAACACACTAGCACATCACGTGAACTCTTGTTAGCTCTTGAACGAGCCTATTCACCCAACACTATCTCCCGAGAATTTACTCTCAAACAACAACTGCTGAAAATCGAGATGAAAAGTGATGAAGCATCATCCGCCTACCTTGAACGAGCACAAGAATACGCGGACGCTTTAGCCAATATTGGTGAACCGGTAAAAGAAAATGATCTGGTTATGTTGGTTGTTGCTGGATTACGAGACGAGTACCATGCACTTAAGAGTAATATTCTCACTCGACAATTTCCTACTGCTTTTAACGAATTACATGCCCTGATTTCTGACCATGACTTTATGATCAAAAAATCTTTACCCACTGTCCCTCCTGCCCAGGCATTCACAGCCGCAACCAACAACCCCGTACCCGCTACATCTCCTCTCGGCCCCTCTCACTCTGCCACCATCCAAGCCTTACAACAACTTGTTAACCAACTGAGCATTCAGCCCCAGTCCTTGCAACCAGCTTTACCTCAACCCTAAGCTTATTACCCCAACCGTTCTGGAAATACTAGGGGCCGTGGTCAAAACAACAGACGGGGGTGAGGTTCTTACAACAATACAAACTACAATAACCGTAATCAGAACAGCAACAACCGCAACCAGTTTTCATAGGCATCTACCCAGAACACAGTTTTTGGTACATGTGTTCGATGTGGAATTGGCCACATCCCCTCTCAGTGCCCCAACCGAGACCTGTCTACCATGTGTGGTCGTTCACCGTCAGCCAATTATGCTGATGCCCGCTCACAAGCTTCCACCTATTGGCGTCGGGATACCGGTTCTACTCACCATGTGTCACCTGATCTTTTAAGCTTTGAGTATTCTGAACCATATCATGGTGGGGACAATCCTTTTGTTGGTGATGGTAAGGCTCTCCCAATCCTTCATATTGGTTCTTCTCGCTATTATTCTCCAAACCGAACTTTTTCCCTAAACAATATCCTTCATGTTCCAACAATTAAACAAAACCTCCTCTTCGTTCAACAATTTTGTCATGATAATAACGTGTTCTTTGAATTTCACTCTAATTTCTTTTCTGTGAAGGACAAGTTTACACGTACTACCCTCCTCACGGGTCCCAGCAATGATGGTCTTTACTCATTCTGTCTTCCTCGGATTCAGGATGTTCCCAAAGTTGCTTTCTCCACTGCTCGTGCTTCGTACACGACTTGGCATCAAAGGCTTGGTCATCCACATCATCAAACTTTAAATTCTATGCTTTCTAAGTATTTTTTTAACTGTTTCAGACAAAAATTCTGGTTTTGCTTGTGATTCTTGTTTTGTGGGAAAATATTCCAAACTTTCATTACCTTTATCTGATTATAAAAGTTCACATGTCTTAGATTTGGTTATTTGTGATGTTTGGGGCCCTGCACCAGTTTCTTCGTATGATGGTCACCATTATTTTTTATTATGTGTTGATCATTATTCTAAATTCATGTGGTTCTTTCCCTTAAAACTTAAATCTGATGTGTTTATCACTTTCCAACACTTCATAACCATGGCTGAACGACAATTTAAAACAAAACTTAAATTGATCCAAACCGACTAGGGAGGTGAGTTTCGAAAATTATCCCCTTTCTTTTTAGAACATGGCATTATCCACAGACTTTCCTGTCCACATACAAGTGAACAGAAAGGTGTCGTTGAGCGTCGTCATCGCCACGTCATCGAAACTGGCCTTACTTTACTCGCCCAGTCTCATGTTCCACAAAAATTCTGGCACTTTGCTTTTGGCATGGCAGTTTACTTAATTAACCGGATGCCCTCTCGCTACAACTCACATATGTCTCCATTTGAACATCTTTTCCATCGCAAACCCGATTACTCTTTTCTTCGGGTTTTTGGGTGCCAATGCTACCCACATCTTCAAGCCTACAATTCTCACAAAATGGATTTTCGATCCATTCGGTGTGTTTTTCTCGGATATAGCACCTCACATTACGGATACCGGTGCTTTGATCCTCACTCTAACCGGATTTATATTGCTCGTCATATTCGCTTTAATGAACATGCCTTTCCTTTTCAACCATCACCATCTTCTGCCCAACCAACACCACAATCTCCTTATTATTCCTCTTATCCCACTCCACCTATATCACCAGACCAAACACCCACCACATCGGCCCACTCACACCCACCAGCCCAAGCCCAAACATCCACCACACCAGCCCACTCCACATCACCAGCCCCTACATCTCCAACCCATACATCAGCCCCCATATCCAACTCAACTCCACCACCCCCTTCGGCATCCTCACCTACAAACACTACTTCCACTCCTCCATCTGTTTCATCCTCCATACATGTTCCTCCTCCTCCACCGCCACCTCGAACCCGCCCACCTAATTTGCGACCCAATCTGAAACAACCTTCTCGGTACAATCCTTCCTCTTACAATACAACCGTCTCCCTAGTACTGAACCCGTGTCCTTTGCTATTGCCAACAAAGATCCTCACTGGCAGAAAGCCATGGCTGAAAAATACTCGGCGCTTGTTCAAAACGGCACTTGGTCTGTAGTTCCACGTAGTCAAAATATGAATGTTGTGGATTGCAAATGGGTATACAAATTAAAACAGGATCAAACTGGAGCTGTCACGCGTTACAAAGCGCGTCTTGTAGCTAAAGGTTTTCGCCAACAACCGGGTGTGGATTATCATGATACATTTAGCCCAGTTGTCAAGGCTACTACCATTTGTGTTGTCTTGTCTATTGCTATCACGAGAGGGTGGTCTCTTCGACAATTGGATATACAAAATGCCTTTTTGCATGGTGATCTCAAAGAAACAGTTTATCTCCAACAGCCACCTGGTTTTATTGATCCTCAAAGACCAGATCATCTGTGTCTTCTTCATAAGTCTCTTTATGGGCTTAAACAGGCTCCACGGGCGTGGTTTCATCGGCTGTCATCTGCTCTAATTGCCCTTGGATTTTAAGGATCCAAAACAGGTCCCTCTTTGTTTATTTATTCAGCAGGTAACACTCTATTATATATGTTGGTTTATGTGGATGATATTATCCTCACTGGCAATAATCATGCTGCCATTGATAACATTGTTCATCGTCTTAGCACCACTTTTGTTGTTCAAGACTTAGGGAAGTTGTCCTACTTTCTGGGGATTGAGATTGTGCAACATGGCAAAGATATCTTATTGTCTCAAAAGAAATATATTTTGGAATTACTAAGCCAGGCTGGGCTTTCTCAAGCCAAACCGGTTCCTTCACCCATGACCACTTCTGCCAATCTAACACTTGGTGACAGCGCCCCATATGATAACCCGGTTCATTATCGACAAATTGTTGGGGCTCTCCAGTATGTTACGTTATCTCGCCCAGATCTGACATTTGCAGTCAACAAAGTCTGCCAGTTTATGCATTCTCCCACGGTTAATCATTGGTCAGCTGTTAAACGGATACTGCGATATCTTCGGGGCACATCTGATTTTGGTCTTTTACTGCATCATAAATCTGCCTCGTTACTTCATGCTTATACCGATGCATCTCTTACAGCATATTCTGATTCTGATTGGGCTGGCTGCCCGGATGACCGTCGCTCCACTGGGGGATTTGCCATTTATCTAGGTAACAATCTTGTTTCTTGGGCTACTCGTAAACAGAAGACTGTCTCTCGGTCATCCACAGAATCTGAATACAAGGCGTTGGCCGACACTGTTGCTAAACTGACTTGGCTAGAGAAACTTCTTCGTGAATTGTGTGTTCCTATCACTACTGCTCCTACATTGTGGTGTGACAACTTGGGAGCTACCTACTTATCTGCTAATCCAGTGTTTCATGCCAGAACAAAGCATGTTGAAATTGACTTTCACTTTGTACGTGAAAAGGTTGCTCAACAACAGCTGGTGGTTCAATTTATATCTACACAGGATCAGATTGCTGATGTCTTTACCAAGGCGTTACCCTCACAACGGTTTCTATTTTTAAGGTCCAAGCTACAGGTCGAACCTCGGCCTTAGCTTGCAAGGGAATATTAGATAAATAGACACTTAGTTATTATTAGAGGGTGTGCTATGTAATTATTTTTTTCTATTTATACCTCTTGTAATCATCTTTGTTAATCACAATATACACAATACAATTACCAAGTTTAACTTGATTCAAGCCGCATCTCTGGTGGGTCCTTCACGCGCACTTTATATCATCCTAGACTCGAGTATTCATCATCTTGAGTCTTGAAAAATACTCCTTGACTGCAACAAAGAGCACACTAAAACGTTGACGATTTTGGTTGAGGCACGTGTTCAACACGCTTCCCTTAAAACAGATTCCGTGCCTCTACTAAAGACAACGCGTCTGTCTCCCAGGGTACAACAGCCGAAGCAGTCTGTACTGCCGGAGATGGCTCACGGGCCCAAGGTTACATCCAATAATTGTAGTGTTTGAACTCATGTGGTGGAAGACAAGTATAGAGTACTCATCTCTCTAATTGGTCTTCAAGTGTTCATCCTCCTTCTAGTATTCTTCATGTATCAAGCAATACCATATTCTTGTTGTTACAAAAGAAGCACATAGCCTACTATTTGTACAAGACTTAAGGATTAGTGAAAGGTTTCACTTAATTAGTCACTTAATTAGAGACTTAATGTAACAACCCGCTTTTTGGAAAGTCAAAGTACAAGTCAAAGTCAAAGGAATAAAAGATTGCTAATTGCGATCTGTCACTCCTTGCTTAACTATTGATTGTATGTTAACGACTTGTAATCGAATCTTTTTATTCAATCGCTTTAGTTGTATTATGTGGAGTATCTATTAATAATCGAGGTTTAATCACATGTTTAATCGTTAATCGACTTATCGCTAATCGCATCGCTATCTGACGTACATGTTTACATACATTTATTTACAGTATTTTCACATGCAACGAAATGTGTTTTAAATTTATAAAAATGGTTTGTACCTTAACATTAAAACACACACAACAAAGGACAAGTGTATCCCGTCATATATGTAGCAAAGTATTGGTAAGAGCCAGATATCGATCCATGGAACACGGGCGTTATAATGTACTAAATCTTTGTCATTAATTTACCAGATAAAAAGATAGGTGAATGGTTGTTTAACTAAGTTATCTAAATTACAACTAAAACATAAATATATTATTATCTTGTTTCACAAACAACCTAAACATGTTATCTATCAGATATGTCACAAAAGCACTTAATCAATTTTCCAATTTCGAGACAGTTAGTCATCCGCTAGGAGTTTTCTAACATGATGATTCTTCGGAAAGTTAACGCGATAAACACACGTTAACCACCTAAACTCATTCTTTAGCGAGCTATTGATATTCATTCATGTGAACCTTTAAAGATAGATTAGTCATCCGCTAGGAGTTTTCTAATCTCACTTATCAAAGAAAGCAATACCGATGGTCACAATACAGCCACGAGGATAAGCATTTAAGTAGATCATATAACAACATATTTCTCCTTTACAAGTCTTGAATACAAATCTACCATGTCAGCAATTTCAGACCAAAACTACTAAACAAGGATCATAAACCACATGCAAGAACATGTAATCAACACCATATAATTCGTTAGAACCCTTACGTGCAAGAAAGCATTCCTAATCAAAATAAGATATATCTTAGACAAAACCAATACCCCTCTCGAGTCTCATGGTGTAAACAAGTTTACAAACAAGTGATTAATCAAGAAATAGTTACCATCCCACTAACCACAGATTCATTATCCAAGATAATCAAACATAATCAGGAACTCAACATCAATGAAACGTTCATTATATAATCATGAAGATTCAAACATTAAAAAGTACTTAAGTTTCATACAAACAAGATTACAACATAAAGATTATTCAAGAAACAAGTTCATTACTACTATTACATAATACTACATTAAACATAAACTAACATCAGCTCATAACTTGCAAAATGATCAGAATACATGTTCAAGAACAAGGAATCGAACCATAAACAAGCAAGGAATTGACGGGTTGGATCGGTTATGCTTCCACTCGATCTTTAAGCTTCAAATGGGTCTGATCAGGACTGCTTCGTAACCCAGAAATCGCCCAGAAAAATGGAGAAAAACCCAACATTTGAACCAGTAGCGAATGCTGCTATTTATAGGAGATTTTCTCATCGGCACGGTCGTGCCACTGGTCGCACGGTCGTGCGACAGGTGTTGTCGGGTGACGTCAGTTTCTCCGATCCCAAGTCAGCCAAGTGGACAAGTTGTTGGGTCATCATATCGGCACGGTAGTGCCGTTGGTGGCACGGTAGTGCCATATCATCAGAAATGTTGGTCAGAAACCTTGGTTAAGCCTTGGCACAGTCATGCCTCAGGTGGCACGGTAATGCGGTCCGAGAAAAAGTTGGCACCAGCCCTTGCACTGGCAGTGCTTCCGAGATCGGAGGATCGGCACGGTAGTGCCGATGGATGGCACGGTCGTGCCATACCTGGCAGTCATCAGATTTTTGCCATTTTCATCAGAAATGCATCAGAATTTGTCCGTTTTCATCAGAATTATCCTTTATGCTCTGTTTAAGACCTAAGTACCGGATTTGGCACCTAAACGTTGTGTTTTCGGTCAAAAACGCTTAAAACGGAAGTGTTTTGGGGTATAAAAACATGTATAATTTAACGTATATCACTATCGCATTCGCTACTCGAATTATGTGTTCTGGATATTGTTTTACGTGTGTGTGCTATTATGTGTTACTTGTGCATGTTATGTTTACGTTGAGGTATTTAATCGCAATCGCAATTCTATCGCATCACAATCTAATCGCAAACGCTAAACGCAAGTTGTTTATAGTGATTGTATGTTAGATATAGTAGTTAAGTTATCTGCATAACTATTGGGTAATACTTTCGCATCGCTCACTCGAATCGCATCGCAACGCTCGACACGCGAATCGAAATGACAAAACTCAACATGCCATACACTTGGATCGAATGGCCAATCGATCGAGTGGCCATCCGATCGGATTGCCATCCAATCGAAGAGTCATCCGATTGGTGGCCAATCCGACACTTGTGCACTTTCCCTTTTTGGAAACCCTATAAATACCCTCCTGTCACATCACAAGTGATGTGACAGCTCTCCCATTTGACCAGCAGCACTCAAGCCCTCTTTTCTCTCGATTTATCGCGATTCTTGTAAGTTTTCAACTAAAATCTTGTACTTCTATGATCTACATGCACTTCTTCATCATTTTCATATTTGAATCTTAACTTTTAACCGTGAAATCAATAGATTTGAGGTGTTTTAGGATGACGTCATCATGGAGTTCTTATGAACTTCAAGTTTTGGCTTCATTCCACCAAGAACAACTCAGATCTGAAGGATTTCCACATGATTTCACAATGATTTTGCATAGATCTAAACATTTTTAAAGTTGAAAGGATTGAAAGATGGTTTTCCAACTTTCTTTCAACTCTTTTACACTCAATGCACTCAAAACCGGTTGAACCGGAGCTTGTTCTAATATTCTACTATTTCTTAGTGATGAGTTGGTTCAAGATCTGGTTACTATCAAGGAGACAACTGATTTCGGGTTAAACAAGAACAACCGTCACGAACTAGTAAACTGATCGGATTTGGGTGATTCCTGTTTGATCGGACGACTTGGGACTTGACGAGGTTCTGTTGTTTAGAACGTTGTCAAAACCGTCTCGAACAAACCGCAAACTTTCAAAATAATCAAGTTCAAATGATCAGGTTCGTTGGGAAGGATTGCCGTCCGATCGGATTGTCGTCCGATCGGATTGCCATCCGATTGAACTGCAATCCGATCGGATTGCACTTGAGGTTCAACACTTAAACAATTTTCAACATGTTCAATGTACAGTTAGAGCTAACGGATTGCTATCCAATCGAGTGACCATCCTGCTGTGAACTTGTTCTCACTGAGTGTCTTTCCAATCGGATCGTTATCTGATCGAACAGCCGTTCGATCGATCGACCTAAAGGGTAGAAATACTTCTTTGTTTTCAAAATGATACAACGAAAACTTCAAAGCCATCATACACAAACACATCCTTACCAAACGAATGTCAATCCGACCGAATGGCCACCCGATCGGATGACCATCCGAACGGATTGACATCCGATCGAATGACCATCCGATCGGATTGCCATCCGATCGGAATACCGTTCGACACTTGGTCACTTTTCACCGTTTTACGCACCACTCTTCGCTTATGCTATCGTTAACTGTTCAGGCTAATAACTCTAGCACTCCTTTCAATCCATTTCTATCGCTGTGAGTATACTCGATCCCTTTTTGCTTTATGCACTTTTGGGTGTTACATACGTTACTTATTCTAAATCACATCAATCACACAATGCAAACACTATTTATACGCTGACCATTATTGCATGTTATGTGTTACTCGATGAATGCTTGTATGTTATGTTAACACAGTGATTGTTTCCTGACGCCTTAGCAACGATAGTACTATTTGTTTGGACTCAGCACCTGTCATGGACAGGGGTTGTTAAGGTTACCTCTCACATGTCACAGTGGTGATATGTGTTGCGCATTCTACAACTCACAATCTAGTTTGTGCATATTTCATTGTCGATAACCTACAAGCTTCGCATTATACATGTTACATGTTGGTTACGCGTAAACGATTTCGAACTCTACTATTACTATTAAACTTGTATGCTCACCTTTACACTATGTGTATTGACCTCTATTTTAACGTATGTGACAGGTGCTTAGGATGTTTGCTTGCTGTTTGGTGAAATCGAGCTAGGATGGAGTCTAGAAACAAACTAAATAAAATCTGAGTTGTCGGAATGGATAATTGTCCTTGAGAACAATGTCTGTAATAACTGTTTTTATTTTATATGTTTGTGGTATGGGACATGAACCTTTAATATATTATAACAAATAGTTGTTATGGATTCTCCTGGACAATCTGTTTCGCTCAGTGCCATGCCCCGATGTTTCCGTCATCGGTTGGGGTGTGACACTTAAAAACTTTAATAAACTAATTAAATGTCATTAAGAAGCTCTACTCAAGAGTTTCTCTTTTATTTACCACATGAAGATTCTAATTAATATTTATAATTTCATTAAATTATAAATATATTAAATATCCATTCACCAAATTTCCAACAATCCCCCACATGAATGGAGATCGTTCAAAACACTTAAAATTTCCAATGTAACCTCGATAGTTGAGTTTTGCATACGACAGGTAGGTGTTACCCTTTGAACCTTCGCTCATGAAATGCACTTAGCCCCTAGATCTGAGTAGATCTCAATGTCTTTGAACTTGTCTGCCGTTTGTGTAGACGACAATACACTTCACACAAGACTCTCCCTAGCCGGGTCATCTCCTCATAGTCGTGTCCAATATTGGTCATGGAACACTTTCCTGGTTCTGCGAAAGCTCTAGGAATTGTGCCCCCAATTCCATTCGAAGCGACCCCACTTCTCTCTAACATAGGTGATTCTCCTTAGATAATTAAAAGCATTGTGGTTATCGTGATTTATCCAAATCATTTACCACATATTATGCTTAGCCTCACTCTTTGTCACTGAATATCATAGGAATAGACTAGGACGTATTTAAACACCCTTTTATACTTTGGGGGTATGTATAACCATATATACTAGCTTATGCATATCATTTATGCCCCCACAGTGACCACCTTTAGGCATATGAGTTAGTTGTCCTATTGAACTTAGATCTTGGGATCTCCAGTCAACTAAGTTAGGTGTCCTTCACATACCCTTTTTCCATGGGCTTCAGTCTCATTCCACAACTTGATCTCTAATAAACCCTCAGGTTGTTGGATCCATAACATTAACAAATAACTTTGCGTATTTGAGATCAGTTGTCATGATGTGTTCTTAACTCGTAAGTTAATTTTGCCTATTATCAACTTCTAAGACTATAACCTCAGTGGCCATCTGAATCTGGTTATAATATATGTCTTTGTAAGATACGCTTATAAGGCAAACACATCTCCATTATGCATTGCGACCTTTGTGTCCTCCACACAGTCGTCTGTTTGCAATGTTAGATTGGATTACAAAATCCTTATTGCGAAACTTTTATGATACAAATGCAAGACACCCCCACATTTAAGTGTTATAGGATATCATCCAGATGAGGTAATGAAAACCATTTCTATATACCCTTATAGGGTTGTTTCTAAATGGATCCTCCCCCACATTTCTTGCCATTTGATCAACATTTCCGTAACTTCACTTATGATGACATTTATACACATATGATTGAACAAGATCAACCTCATTGTGTGAATTCAACACATATTGCATTTCGAGTTGACCAAAGCAAGACATGCCATTGTCATAAGTTTGTCACCAACTTAGAATAATTCTAATGTAACATCTAGAATAAGCTTAGACAATGAGTTCTCCTCATTAGCTTTTCGAACAAACTTTTAAAAAGTTACATGTCTTTTCCTTATAATGAATGAAAATTTTCCCTCAACTTTGTCTATACACAAATTCTTTTTGTGTTCATACACATTTGAATGTTTAGAGTTAATTAGTCTCCGTCAAGACTCATAATTAACTAAGTACTAGTCTAGCATTCTTTAGACTACAATACTTTAGCATGTGAACAGAAGATGCATCATTCTGATTCTTCACACCCCTAAGGATATCATAATATCACTTTGCAACATTCATCTCTTGTTTAGACAAAATAATGAGACTTATTCTAAAACATCAATATTTAGGAAGGTCTCACAAATTATTGTATATAACACATAACTAAATTTCATCATTCATTTAAGGAACATAACTTGATTACCTTTGATCTCCAACAATCTACCATTGACTTATAAGTACTTAAACATAAGTCTTAATCCAAGTCACTTGGTGAACACATTCATCACCAACAAGATGACAATCACTATTATGTGTGAGATAGAGTCAACTAGATCGACACTCAACAACATGGCATTCATAATTTTGCCATAAGTGATTTGCACACATCTATTGTTATTCATTAGGAGATATGTATATTTAGGATGCTCTCCCAAATGAAGGTAAAATCTCCATATAGATCTAACAATAATCAAGTGGTAGACGCATCTACTTATAAATCTCGCAAGATTTATTAAAGGTATACAATAACATATAGTACTTTTACTTTCATATGTTAGAATTCACACTTGTGAATTTTTCAATGACTTCTAATGAAGTATGCGACATGAATGTCGTTAGTGTATTTCATCCAATACACTCACTACGTTCTTTCATTACTCATTCATGATGTGGTTATACATTTGATGTTTCGTCTTTGACTTTTAGTCAATGTAACAACTCTCAAGTTGTTTATGTCCAAGTATTTTCATGTACTACCCATTTAAAACCATATTCTTTTAAACAATGTATAACCGACGTTATAATTATTTTCCACGAAAATAATTTATACGTCACAACCACTAGTGATTTATTTCTTTGTAAAAAATTGTATGTGTTATCCGAAGATATTGAACACAAAACAATAAAATACATCGGAAACTAAATCATAAGTGCCAATCACTTTTGAAATTTAAACAGAAGCATAGACAATATGTAGACATCAAATAGCAAAGTGCTTTTATCTTCAACACTTTATAATCTGACCGAAATCTTCTCAACAATATCGTCACATGGCATGTCTTGAGGTACTCCCTCAATAAGACTCCATGCACTTGTAAGTACAAGTTCCCCATTTCATCTTGAAACTTTAAACTTGGATAATTATGCTCAAAACAATACCAAGTTGTTACAAATACTACATTTAAGTAGTAAACTTGAATAATTAAATTTGTTCACAACAACACCAAGTTGTTTTTTCACCAAATAACATCCATCAGACTGTTACTTTGTTCACCATATGCTACTTCTAGTAAGAGTAGCAAACCATTTGAATTATCAACTTTATGCAAAACTTTGTTTTAAAAATAATTCAAAAGAGTTTCTTAGTTTTGCAATATACAATATTAATAATATCAATTAGGGTTATGAAAACATAGATCAAACCTAAAATATCAATTGGTTTTATATTGTTTAGTCTTACTACACATGTACCAAACATTTTCTAACACGCATGTTAGAAAAAAAAAGTTATAACAAGCACATTATAGAATCGAACGTTTACATAAAACGTTTTCTAAAGATATAGTTTATAAAATAAACCATTTCTCATCATTTTAATGCACTTATAGGCAATTAAATGTTTACATAAAATATTTATGTTCATTATGAACAATCTCTAACCTCGTATTCGTGATACACATTTTCTAACACACGTGTCAGAAAATTTAAGTCATTTTATATAAAACATGACAAATCACAAACTAAAGTTGGTGATAAAATCACACACAACTACACCATCACTTTATGGTGATTTAATTCTTGTATTCTTACTCTTGTATTTTTTTTCAATCCAATCAAGTTAGGCACATAGCCTACTTTTAATACAAGAGACATGGGGTGGAGATAAATCTCACTTAATTAAAGATTTTATTAGAGATATAAACTCTAATAAAAACTAATAAATTGACATGAAACTCTCCTTAAGAGTTTATCTTCTATATGAAGAGTCTAGTAAATGATTTTAATTTCATTAAATTCATATAAATACCAAACCATCACTTTATGGTGATTTAATTCCTTGAAGCCTGATGTGTGCAAAATGCAACATATAAATTACATCAAATGTGGCATAAAACTAACCCTTTTTTAGTACTAATGTTGGAAAAAGTGTGTTTTTGTCTTCCTTTTGTATTTTAAGGATTAAATGAGCTCAAATGAACAAAAGAAGCAAAAAGGCAGCTAAATCTAACATAAATACAAGAAAAGGAATAAACGTGGCATGCCCGACCCTCCGACAACATCTTCCCAAGCAAAAACAAGAGAACAGAAGGCTGAACACGCCCCGTGCTCAATGAGCACGGGGGCGTGCCCAAGTGTCTGCAGAAAAGACAAAGTTGTAGAAGCTTCTATCACCCACCACGGGGGCGTGCCCAGCGGACACGGGGCCGTGGTCAACTCTAAGATTCGCATAATCTGGGGAAATCTTGATAGTACAGATACGCTTCTGCACACGGGGTCGTGCCCAGCGGACACGGGGGCGTGGTCAACTAATGCAGACAAACTGCAGTTAATGAAGAAATAGAAGAAGGGTGGACACGGGGCCGTGCCCGAGCTGCTGTTCAGGCTATAAATAGGGGTGCTTGGCTCATTTGCAAACCATCACTTGGCACACCACCTCTCTCACACTTCACCCACCCTCCACCACCATCACAACACCATCATCCACCACCATCATCCATCATCCATCATAGAGTGTGTGAGTCGTCTCGGGATCCAAGATTGATCGTAAGAGTTCTTGACAATCAAAGGCCATGTTTGCCTAAGTCTCTTACATCACTTGGTGAAGACAAGTGTCTAGTGTAATACTTTTTATTTTTAATCTTTTCGCACTTTTTATTTGGTTATGTATTAATGACTTTAATAACTAGTTTCTTATGTTGAAGGTGATTCTTCCTTATCGTTTGTCTGTGGTGTCTTGGCATTATTTTACTGTCTATATAAAATAAAAAAATTTCACCATTCATATCTCCACGGGTCTATATGGAGGTATGTTGGCTACCTGGTCGGGGGTTAAGGGAACGGTTTGGTAAGAGTCTTGCCTTGTTCAGTGTATAGATCCTGCAAGGACCTGGGTCAAATTTAGTAGGACCTCCTTCAATACCCACCGGGATTGGATGGCGGGCGTCCAAACTCTTTGATCCCCTCATATGTAAGCTACTATTAAAACTTTAACCCGGCTACTTAGGACTGTATCCCTGCTGACTCAGACTACTTAGCCGAGGGTAACGTCACCTTCAAAAGAGGGGCCTACCACATTATGCGTTAATAACTTAATTAATTATCTTTCAATAATCCAACCCTTTAGGATTGTATCATTGCTGACTCAAACTACTGGGTTGAGGGTAACGTCACCTTCAAAAGAGGGGCCTACTACAATAACTAAGATAATCTCTTAAAAAGTGCAAAAGTGCGGAAATAATTAAAGGTTACACTACACACGAGTCGGATCCAAGTGATTCATCTTGTCTATCTGTTTTTATTTTTATTTTATTTTTCAGCATTTTAGTTAGTTTTATTTTTCTTGTTTAAAAACCTTTTTCTAACTTTTGATTTGATTAGACGTTGATGATAAACCGGTACTAAAAGCTCTTGTGTCCTTGGACGACCTCGGTATCTTACCAACACTATACTACGCTCACGATGGGTGCACTTGCCCATTTGTGTGTTTAGTGTTAGTAAATATCGTGTTTTATAAATCTAAAACTTGACTAAAAAGTGTAAAAGAGCTTAAAATATACATTAAAAACCTATGACACTTCACACGCATCAAGTTTTTGGCGCCGTTGCCGGGGACACAAGGATTTTAAGACAGTTAGGAATCAACGGCCTAATCGTTTTTTCTAATTTTTCTGTTTTTTTAGGATTTTCTTAAGTTTTTCAGTTTCTGCAGAGCTCAGCACGGGCCGTGCCAGGTCGGACATGGGCCGTGCCCAGCATTGTTACTGGCAGTTTTTTTTTTTTGAGTTACAGAGAGTTGAGCACGGGGCCGTGTCGGTGCAACACGGGGCCATGTCGAACTCCCCAGTAACAGGGATCCGGAAAACAATTACTGTATCTCCGACCACGGGCCGTGTTCATCTGAGCACGGGGCTGTGGTGAATCTTCTGACCAACGTTCTTCTTTGTTTTTATTGCAGGACTTGGAACCCAGGCGCCACATCTGAATTTTCCATGTAGTGTATGAGCTCCAGTTCTAGTAGAGACATAAAAGAACCCCTAGACGAACCCGAACGATTTCTAAGAAGAAGACTTAAAGCTAAAAACCAAGAGAAAGTTTCGGGGGACCCACTTCTAATGGCGGACCAACGTACCCTCATGGATTACTGGTGGAGAGCGTGAAACCCGAGTGTTACCGTGCGTATTTTGTGTGAATTATTGTCGTTTTACGTGATTGCACGCCTTGAATATGTTAACTACGAGTGTTTTTTATTCTACAGGTAAAACGCGTAATATGGCGAGGTTAGAGATGATGCCGAATGTTCAAAGTTGATAAATAAGGTGAAAATGTATGTGAGAAGAAGGTTGAGCTAGGGATCGCGCCGTAAGGCACTTACGGATTTCTATCCGTAACTTACGGACTGTATTACAAGGTTCACAAAATCAACAGCAACTAGAACTTATGGTTTACGGAATTCAGTTGTGGCTTACGACTGATGAGTAAATAAACAAAGAAAAAAAAAGAAAAGAAAATAACTTAAAAATCCTAAAGAGGGCCGACAATACATGTGGGTGATTTTAATGGCCTTCATCATCAACATTAATGGATGCTCACTTTTTGGCAAATACATGCAGAGAATTGAGATGTGAACAATAGTCAAAGAAAAGGAAAAACATCATCATTACTTCATACAAAAAGGAACTCATATCATTATTTTTGGAAGGATCATCACGTGTGGGCTTTAGGATGGATCGATTATTGGCAGCCACATATTAATTACTTTTGGGCTCCACTATCATCGATTAATGGGGAGCTAATAACTTAACATCATCATCATCGAAATATTGGAGAAACATTAATTATTTTGGGCAGCCCAAATCGGCCCAATATCATCACTATTCACCATCGAAATATGGGGGCAGCACATGGACGATTTTGAGGAGCCATATACCCTCCTTTGGCTCTAAAAAAAGGGAGGACGTGACTATCGCACAGGAGGGGGACGGTTACGAAAAAAAAACGAAACGGAAGGCAGCCCCTTGGCTGAGGTGGTTCTTGTCGAGTTGACACGCAAATCAAGAGGAGGATAGTATTTTTTGTGTTGACGACTTTGAACGCGATGAACGGCTAGCCTCTTCGATTTCACCCCGGTGTAGATTATTGTAAGAATTCTAGGGTTTATGCATTCGTATTTTGATTTGATTTTGTGACAAATTGTTTAGTATTTGAAACCTTCGATAATTGTCTTGCATTTGTTTCGAATTCGTAAATTGTCGAGTGGTGATAAAATTTGACTTTGCGAAATGGTTATGTGCACTTATGCCTTATCGTAGGTTAGGATTTACATGTCCGAGGTAACGAAGTGCATTACGGTCCGTTGTCTATGACGTCGATAGCAATTGGCACCTAAGCTTTGTGATAGTAATCCGTTAATCACTATATGCA
Source organism: Helianthus tuberosus (assembly GCA_030545235.1). Taxonomy (NCBI): domain Eukaryota; kingdom Viridiplantae; phylum Streptophyta; class Magnoliopsida; order Asterales; family Asteraceae; genus Helianthus; species Helianthus tuberosus. The sequence continues at coordinate 154,903,170 of CM060430.1, forward strand.
ATTGAATCAAGTTAAAACATGTAGGAACCCTAGGTCTTGCAGTAATCGAACCGGGTGTGGAACTTGTCTCTAATTTCTTGTTTTAACCATTTAGTAATTTAGTTTGCAATCTTAGGTAATTAACATTAGTTTTAAATAATAGTCATTTATCGGTTCACCCGATTTCTTTTCAAATCAAATAAACAAAGAAAAATTAGCAAGCTTCATAATCAATTTGTACATTTTTTTGTAAATAGTCTAACTAGTCGAACAGGTCGTGCGATACTGACCACATGCTCTTCGTGGATTCGATACCCGACTTCCCCTAGCTACCTAGGTTTATTGGGTTTTGACTGATCGGGACGACACGGTCACGTCAAAATGGCGCCGTTGCCGGGGAGCTAGTGCGCTTAGTATTTCATTGCTTGTTCGATTTTAGTTTAGTTTATTTTCTTTCCTTTTTTTTGCATATTTGTGATTTTACTTCGGGTGGTCGAGCTTGTTTGTGCAGGTACATGTTTTGCAGGTACCATCTTTCAATATGAATTGGGTAGATGATGATCCATGTGAGTGTTGCGGAAGCGGAGAGCATTATTTTGAAGATTGCTCGGTTTTCCATGCAAAAGTTCAAGCCAACAAGGATCAGGAAGACTACCTCAGCGGATTATATGAGTATAGGAGGGCGGATTATGAAGATTTCAGTGGTCCATCGTCATATTATCCATATGATAATCCACCACCACCACATTATCAAGAATACTACTATGAGACCGAATTGCCACACTTCCCGAGTTACCAGGAGGAGTATGATGACTATTATCATGACTCCCCTCAGCCGACATACGAGGAGCCTCAAGATTCGTTAAACTCTAAACTCGATATGATTATGGATATGATGATAGAAATGAAAAAGAAAGTCGAGCTGAGAGACAAATCATTTGAGGCTTTGGTTATTCAAGTTGGTCAATTAACCGAGGAGATGGCACAACTTAGGCGAGACCAAGAGGTTTTGGCTAATGGTACCATGTTTGATGGTGATGTAGTGGAAGAGGTTATGGAACTTCCGGATCAAGAAGTTGAATGTTTGAACCGAGCGGAAGACATGACACCGCAAGACGAATCGGATTCGAAAGAAGTTCACATTCATATTCATCCTTCTCCCAAACTTATCACTCCAACCAACAAAGTTGGGGATGCGGGTTCGGGTATAAGGATTCGAAAGGTGGCGTTGCAAGACATAGACCAGTTTAGTAAGAAGCGACCCCAAAGTTGTACAATATGCATGCCGAGCAAAATAAAAAGAGAATGGATCCGGCATGCCAAATACCGAGCGTATGTAGGCAACTCGGTAGGAAAATGTGCACTTCGACCACCATGAGAGGCAAATCAGGTATAACTGTTGTAGAGTTTGTACTATTATTCGTTTTATTTTTTATTTTATTTCTTTTCTTTTCTTTTCTTTTCTTAGTTAAATGAACTTTGTGGGTGTGTTCCCTATATAACCCTCACGAGACCTCTCGTCCTCCCGAGCTATCGGGAGGTTTAAAAGGGCTTGTTGCATAAGCTAAATGCAACCGTGATTCCTACGAAAGTGAGTTAGGTTTGTTGTTATTGTAAATTATTTTTCCACATAAATCAAAGTGAATTAACGTACGACTTGGTAATATTTTCATAAAAGTGGTAGAACTAGGTAGCTAATAAATTTTAATGGTTGTGAGAAGCATGCTTCTACACAAGGGTTAAGATTTGTAGGTACATTATGTTCGTGGGACGACCGCTTTCTTGAAGAGAAGAAGAGCACACGAGGAATGAGCTCAAAAATAAGGTGCATACGTTTCTTTTTTACTTTTGATTTTTAGTTAGCAAATAAGTGGATTGTAAATTGTATATTACTTTCGGGGTGAAATTTTGGGGAGGTTAGCCGTGTCACATCCCTTATGCGTTTTAAAAACTCTAGTTTTTACACATTGAGGAGAATGTTTACCTCAAGTGTGGGGATGGGGGAGTAAAATTTTTCAATTTTTGACCCGTTCATTTAAACACTACACATTAAGGACAATGTTTACCTCAAGTGTGGGGATGGGGGAAAAATTTCAAATTTTTTTTCAAAATGTCTTTGTTTGAAGCGATCTAAAAAGCACAAGGAACTAAGTTAACGAGGGATTACACAACCCATTTGGTCTTTTGTCATGGTCAAGTTCAAGTTAATTAGCATGACGGGTATTTAGCGGGTGGTTATTTGGTAATAATTCGCCTAAGAAACTAGTACATTATGCATATCACATACCATACCCTTATACGTGAGGTTTTGAGCCACTTTTATATCATCGATTTACATATACATGTTTCTTTGTTTGAGTGGACCATTGGTCGCGTATTGTAGAACTTGCAACTTTTGATACGTTTGAGACCATAGACCGAATACAAGCAAGAGAATGATTAAGGCATTAGGTAAACCTTTTCCTTTTACACCATTTGCTTACCTTTACCCAAATAAATCCCCTAGTCGCCCACTTTGAGCCTAATCCTTTCATTTGACAACCCATTTAGCCCATAACCTTAAACCTTTTCTTTTTAAACCCGTGTGATAAAAAATTCGATCATAGGAGTATATGTTTGTATAGTTGTGATTTACTTATGCACAAAAAAAAAATTCAGAAAATGTTGAGAATAATACAAAAATACGAAGTTAGTAGTTGTTGAATAAAAGGCTAAAGTTGTTGCCTTGTAGTAGATGTTTATAGTTTAGTTTTGTTTAGAGTAGTCGTTTGTAATAAAAATCGCATTTTTTATCACCTTAGCCACTTAAAAAAAAATAATCCTATTCCATACCCTTAACCTTGCCCCGTTACAACCCTCCAAAGACCTTATGACTTGTTCTTAGTATTCGTGTTCGTTGGTGGAGAATGATTGAGTTGCAAGCCTATGCGGGTACGTGTTCTAATCGGTTTGAGTGATTATTTCAAAATCGCTAATGCATCAATTATTAGCCAATTTTAAACCGAGTGGAGAGAACATTGTGAGGGATGTGCATGATTTGTTGGTTTCAAGGGCGGGTTAATCTTGGATAACCATTTTATATGTGATTATTCACTTTTCAGTTAAATATTTCGTAAAAAAAAAAAGTTTGAACCGGGTATGACATTAGACCTTAACCTTTGTCTCGGGAATGGGAAGTGTGTTTCTCGTTTGACCCACGTGAAAGTGAAAGACAGATTTGCTTGAGGGCAAGCAAACGACAAGTGTGGGGATGTGATGGAGAGCGTGAAACCCGAGTGTTACCGTGCGTATTTTGTGTGAATTATTGTCGTTTTACGTGATTGCACGCCTTGAATATGTTAACTACGAGTGTTTTTGATTCTACAGGTAAAACGCGTAATATGGCGAGGTTAGAGATGATGCCGAATGTTCAAAGTTGATAAATAAGGTGAAAGTGTATGTGAGAAGAAGGTTGAGCTGGGGATCGCGCCGTAAGGCACTTACGGATTTCTATCCGTAACTTACAGACTGTATTACAAGGTTCACAAAATCAACAACAACTAGAACTTGTGGTTTACGGAATTCAGTTGTGGCTTACGGCTGATGAGTAAATAAACAAAGAAAAAAAAGAAAAGAAAATAACTTAAAAATCCTAAAGAGGGCAGACAATACATGTGGGTGATTTTAATGGCCTTCATCATCAACATTAATGGATGATCACTTTTTGGCAAATACATGCAGAGAATTGAGATGTGAACAATAGTCAAAGAAAAGGAAAAACATCATCATTACTTCATACAAAAAGGAACTCATATCATTATTTTTGGAAGGATCATCACGTGTGGGCTTTAGGATGGATCGATTATTGGCAGCCACATATTAATTACTTTTGGGCTCCACTATCATCGATTAATGGGGAGCTAATAACTTAACATCATCATCATCGAAATATTGGAGAAACATTAATTATTTTGGGCAGCCCAAATCGGCCCAATATCATCACTATTCACCATCGAAATATGGGGGCAGCACATGGACGATTTTGAGGAGCCATATACCCTCCTTTGGCTCTAAAAAAAAGGGAGGACGTGACTATCGCACAGGAGGGGGACGGTTACGAAAAAAAAAACGAAACGGAAGGCAGCCCCTTGGCTGAGGTGGTTCTTGTCGAGTTGACACGCAAATCAAGAGGAGGATAGTATTTTTTGTGTTGACGACTTTGAACGCGATGAACGGCTAGCCTCTTCGATTTTACCCCGGTGTAGATTATTGTAAGAATTCTAGGGCTTATGCATTCGTATTTTGATTTGATTTTGTGACAAATTGTTTAGTATTTGAAACCTTCGATAATTGTCTTGCATTTGTTTCGAATTCGTAAATTGTCGAGTGATGATAAAATTTGACTTTGCGAAATGGTTATGTGCACTTATGCCTTATCGTAGGTTAGGATTTACATGTCCGAGGTAACGAAGTGCATTACGGTCCGTTGTCTATGACGTCGATAGCAATTGGCACCTAAGCTTCGTGATAGTAATCCGTTAATCACTATATGCAATTGAATCAAGTTAAAACATGTAGGAACCCTAGGTCTTGCAGTAATCGAACCGGGTGTGGAACTTGTCTCTAATTTCTTGTTTTAACCATTTAGTAATTTAGTTTGCAATATTAGTTTATTGACATTAGTTTTAAATAATAGTCATTTATCGGTTCACCCGATTTCTTTTCAAATCAAATAAACAAAGAAAAATTAGCAAGCTTCATAATCAATTTGTACATTTTTTGTAAATAGTCTAACTAGTCGAACAGGTCGTGCGATACTGACCACATGCTCTTCGTGGATTCGATACCCGACTTCCCCTAGCTACCTAGGTTTATTGGGTTTTTGACTGATCGGGACGACACGGTCACGTCAATTACCTACGACCCACCGTAGGTAATCTCGGCGCCGCTATCAATGCACCGAATGTCGAAGCCAACAACTTCGAACTTCGACCGCATTTGATACAAATGCTTCAAAACTCCGCAACCTTCCATGGGCTTGCGGACGAGGATCCCCATCTACATATTACTAATTTCTTAGAAATATGTGATACATTTCGGATCAATGAAGCATCAAACGACGCCATCCGCCTTCGAATGTTTCCATTTTCACTAAAAGACCGATCTAAGGCTTGGCTTAACACCCTCCCAGTTGGCTCGGTAAACACCTGGGATGAACTAGCCCAAAAGTTTCTAAATAAGTATTTCCCTCCTGCTAAAACGGGTAAACTAATGACTGAAATTAATACATATTCACAAGAGGATGGGGAATACTTATATGAAACTTGGGAAAGGTTCAAGGAGCTACTAAGAAAGTGTCCTCATCACGGTCTTGCGGTATGGCAACAAGTATCCACTTTCTACAATGGGTTGTTGCCACACACAAGACAAACACTTGATTCTAGCTCCGGGGGACTTTTAGGTAATCGTCTCCCAAATGAAATATATAATCAAATTGAGGAAATTGCTCAAACCAATTTTCAGTGGCACACTCCCTGAGGCAATAAATCTATTGCCCCGGGCGCCCATAAGGTTGATGAAAGCACTTCTTTACAAGCTCAAATCGAGGCCCTTTCTTCAAAAATCAAAAAGTTAGAAATGGCAAAGACGGTCTCGGTTATGGCTTGTGAGGGGCGTGGTGGGCCACATGAAAATTGGAGTTGTATGAAAGAATTAGATGATCAAACAGAAACGGTAAACTACATTGATAATAGACCTAGGCCGTCGGGTCCTCCAACGGGTACCTACAACCAAGGATGGTGTAACCACCCTAACCTTGGTTGGAGAGAACCCGGCAATAGTAGTAACCAACAAAATCTAAACCAACGAACAAACTTTCAACAACCAAGAATCGAGTCACAAAATGTCTCTCAACAACAAGGTGGACGAGAAAGGCTTGAAGATACTGTATGTCGCCTCATCTCTGACATCGAAAAGAAAAACTCAGATCGATTTCAACAATTGGAATCGAATTTTAGAAATCAACAAGCTAGCATTCACAACATTGAAAACAATTAAATCAAATAGCTCAGAATTTCTCCGAGAGACCACAAGGCACGTTACCAAGTAATACCGAAACCAACCCAAAGGCACAAGTACATCTCATCACATTGAGAAACCGTACCGTGGGTCCCGAGGAGGCTCCATTACCATCAACTGAAAGAAGCCAATCTAGCCAAACCACAACTCCACCCACGCCCCAACAAGAGAAGGCTTCTCCACCAATTCAAGAGCCTACTAAGACTCCTCCGATTCCATACCCCGGTCGGTTGATTCGACAAAAGACCGATGAACAATTCGCAAAGTTCGAAAATTTACTAAAACAATTGCATGTTAATATTCCATTTATCGAAGTCCTAACTCAAATGCCTAAATATTCAAAATTTATGAGGGACTTCCTCACCCATAAAAGGAAAATTGAATCATTGCAATTAGTTAATTTAGGCGAAGAATGCTCCGCCTTGCTACTCAACAAACTCCCGCAAAAGAATATTGACCCTGGAAGCTTCACAATTCCTTGCTCGATTGGGGAATCCCCCATTCGCAATGCACTAGCCGATCTCGGAGCTAGCATTAACCTCATGCCCGCATCAATGTTCAGCCGACTCGGCCTAGGGAAAACAAGCCCTACAAAAATAAGCATACAACTTGCCGATAGGTCCGTCAAATATCCACAAGGTGTCGCTGAAAATCTATTGGTCAAAGTCGGCGAATTTGTCTTCCCGACTGACTTTGTCATACTAGATATGGAGGAAGATACCAAAGTACCACTCATCTTAGGAAGGCCATTCCTAGCTACGGCCCAAGCGGTGGTAGACATGAATGATGGAACACTAACATTGAGGATTGGGGATGAGGAAATGAAGTTTGGAGTTGGAAATAGAGTAGAAGACGACGACCCGGTCAACTACATGAAGGTCATAGACTCAAGTTTGGATGACGCTCTCCGACGGTGTAGCATGGGATGCAAAACATCCCACTTGGGTGACATATGACCAGGCTTTGGGTCTAGCCAAGGACCCTTATAAACGTAGCGCACCACGGAGGCATTCCGCGGAACTATCCTTAGCTTAGTTTAGATTAATTTTTATGTTTTCTAGTTTAGTTTTAATTTGCAGGAATAAAACACACTCAGGATGGTGAAGGATACCAAGGAAAACTTGAACCAGCACCCCATGCACAAAAACAGGGCCACCCGACAAATTTTTCTTCATTACAGCAAGTTCAGCACGGGGCCGTGCTCACCCAACACGCCCCGTGCCCAGCCGTCTGCAGAAAATGCCCAGTTCAGGTAACTGGACACGGGGCGTGCTCGCTGAACACGCCCCCGTACCCAGGCTTCTGTTTCATTTTAATCATTTTTGTTACTTGCGATCTGAACACGGGGCCGTGCCCGGACACCACAGGGCCGTGTCCAGACGCCCAGTAACATAAATTTTTGCTTTTTCACACCTTTTTACACATTCAATCAACCTAAAAACTTATTTTTGGGACACATTTAGGACAATGTATAATTTAAGTGTGGGGGGATGCTAAAACCTTGAATCTTGCAAGTCCTAATTACAAGTCTTACACAAAACTCTATTGGAACCGCTAATCACCCCAAATTTTTTTCAAAAGTTTTTCATTTTTTTACTTGTCTAGGTTTAATTTGAGAATTTCAAGTCCTAAAAAGGTTATATTTTTACAAATTTACAACCGATAGCGTCGTGATAAAAAGAACTAACATAAGAAAATTATGAAACGGCATGACAAGTTTAGTTAAAATTTGATTATATATACTTGATCACATAAAAACCCATTCCCACAAAAAGTGAGTTTTGAGCCTTTATTGAGCATACAAATACATATCTTTAAACTAATTGCTCATTTTTCGTTTCTTGTGTGAATAGCCGCTTGGTTCTCACGACTCTAGAACTTGCCACGACAATACATTCCCAGTCCTTACCAACTTAAACCTGAGTAAGTAAATGATGGAGGCATTAGGACTAACCCCTTTTTATTTCTACACCATTATTTTTCTTTTCTTTTTTTACCACCTACCCGAAATCCCTTTAGTTAACCCCTTTGAGCCTAAACCTTTTCATTTCTTAACCCAAAACAAACACCCTTTTACCCACCAAAACCTTTTTTTTTATTTTAAACCCTTTGTTTTAGTAACAAGCTCGGTTTTTCTTATGACTTCCTTATAAAAAAATGTTTATGATGATGAAGCCAAAAATAAACAAACAAGTTTATAAAAAAAAAAACAAATTTGTTTGAAGAATCGTTTCATCAAAATAAAAGGTTATGAAAAATTTAAAAAAAAAAGTATCATGAAAACCGATGTTTTTTACGCCTTTCACCCTTTTCTACTAACCACTAACCCAACCACCTACCTTTAACCCAAGCCTAACCCTTCACCCAAAAAGTCCTCTTGATATTTACAAAGGTGTATAGTTAAAAAGGATGAGGATTGATTGCTTGGCAAGCTTATGGTAGGAGTAAGTTCCATGCCGCTCTCGAGTGATTCACTAAAAAACATTTTCGGCCGAGTGTTGAGTGATCCCCGTGAGGTATGTGAACTTGTATATAAGTGGAATTTTAAAAAGGCATGTTATGCCCTAATAAGTAATTTATCTTATGTAATGTTTTAAATAAATCATGACGAATAGGATTGTAAATAAATAAAAATAAAACTTAATAAAGAATCTTGAAAATCCCGACACTCTATGACAAGCCCAGAAACCTTCTCTTCTACCCATTCCATTTGGGAGTGTAAAGCCACATTATAAAGAGTTTTGCTTGAGGACAAGCAAAGATTCAAGTGTGGGGGTATTTGATGTGCGCAAAATGCAACATATAAATTACATCAAATGTGGCATAAAACTAACCCTTTTTAGTACTAATGTTTGGAAAAAGTGTGTTTTTGTCTTCCTTTTGTATTTTCAAGATTAAATGAGTTCAAATGAACAAAAGAAGCAAAAAGGCAGCCAAATCTAACATAAATGCAAGAAAAGGAATAAAAGTGGCATGCCCGACCCTCCAACAGCATCTTCCCAAGCAAAAACAAGAGAACAGAAGGCTGAACACGCCCCGTGCTCAATGAGCACGGGGGCGTGCCCAAGTGTCTGCAGAAAAGACAAAGTTGTAGAAGCTTCTATCACCCACCACGGGGGCATGCCCAGCGGACACGGGATCGTGGTCAACTCTAAGATTCGCAGAATCTGGGGAAATCTTGATAGTACAGATACGCTTCAGCACACGGGGTCGTGCCCAGCGGACACGGGGGCGTGGTCAACTAATGAAGACAAACTGCAGTTAATGAAGAAAGAGAAGAACGGTGGACACGGGGTCGTGCCCAATGGACACGGGGCCGTGCCCGAGCTGCTGTTCAGGCTATAAATAGGGGTGCTTGGCTCATTTGCAAACCATCCCTTGGCACACCACCTCTCTCACACTTCACCCACCCTCCACCACCATCACAACACCATCATCCACCACCATCATCCATCATAGAGTGTGTGAGTCGTCTCGGGATCCAAGATTAATCATAAGAGTTCTTGACAATCAAAGGCCATGTTTGCCTAAGTCTCTTACATCACTTGGTGAAGACAAGTGTCTAGTGTAATACTTTTTATTTTTAATCTTTTCGCACTTTTTATTTGGTTATGTATTAATGACTTTAATAACTAGTTTCTTATGTTGAAGGTGATTCTTCCTTATCGTTTGTCCGTGGTGTCTAGGCATTATTTTACTATCTATATAAAATAAAAGATTTTCACCATTCATATCCCCACGGTCTATATGGAGGTATGTTGGCTACCTGGTCGGGGGTTAAGGGAACGGTTTGGTAAGAGTCTTGCCTTGTTCAGTATATAGATCCTGCAAGGACCTGGGTCAAATTTAGTAGGACCTCCTTCAATACCCACCGGTATTGGATGGCGGGGGTCCAAACTCTTTGATCCCCTCATATGTAAGCTACTATTAAAACTTTAACCCGGCTACTTAGGACTGTATCCCTGCTGACTCAGACTACTTAGCCGAGGGTAACGTCACCTTCAAACGAGGGGCCTACCACATTATGCATTAATAACTTAATTAATTGTCTTTCAATAATCCAACCCTTTAGGATTGTATCCTTGCTGACTCAAACTACTGGGTTGAGGGTAACGGTCCTTCAAAAGAGGGGCCTACTACAATAACTAAGATAATCTCTTAAAAAGTGAAAAAGTGCGGAAATAATCAAAGGTTACATTACACACGAGTCGGATCCAAGTGATTCATCTTGTCTATCTATTTTTATTTTTATTTTATTTTTCAGCATTTTAGTTAGTTTTATTTTTCTTGTTTATAAACCTTTTTCTAACTTTTGATTTGATTAGACGTTGAGGATAAACCGGTACTAAAAGCTCTTGTGTCCTTGGAGGACCTCGGTATCTTACCAACACTATACTACGCTTACGATGGGTGCACTTGCCCATATGTGTGTTTAGTGTTAGTAAATATCGTGTTTTATAAATTTAAAACTTGACTAAAAAGTGTAAAAGGGCTTAAAATATACATTAAAAACCTACGACACTTCACACGCATCAAAGCCAATCAAACATCAACTTCAATGTATGACATTTTATTTCTAAATCATACAAAGCATTAAAAACAATGCTACAGCGAATTGCTTATATAAAATGTCTACATAAAACATTTCAAAGCATTTGTATTTTAACCATTTTTAACAATCATGTTAAAATGAAAGAAATTCTAACGCTCACGTTAGAAATATTAACATTTCCACAAAATGTTAATTCGACTTGCTAAAAATACATATATGGTTCAAATAAATAAGTCATATCTAATACACACATTAGAAACTAAACAATTAAAAAATGGATTCCAAACTAACGTTTTTCATGAACATTTCTAACACACATGTTAGAAGACAAATGATTACAAAAATCATTATAAGTAACATAAAACTCTACTTTAAATAGAGACTTAATTAGAGACATAAAACTCTAATAAAGTAACATAAAACTCTTATTTAAAGACATAAAAAACTCTACTTAAGAGAATTTAACGTTTACAAAAAAATGTATGGTTTACACCAATAATTCCGGTCTAACACACATGTTAGAGAATTTAACGTTTGCAAAAATCCTATGGTTTACACTAATAAACCCGATCTAACACAAAAGTTAGAAAAAATAATGATTCCCAAAATCGTTTCAAAACCAAATGTTGGAACCAAAACTATTCGTTTTGTACCATGGTATAGGATTTAAGATTGTATCTCAATCTCAAAAAATCCAAACACAACAAGTTGTACTACATACATATTTCCCAAAAAAATATTTATAAGATCATAACCTCTAAAAATATTTTTTTATTTCTATTATAAATCCTTTTGTAAACCCAAAATCCTTATAAATAAGGTTTTTAAGATTGTACGAACAATCTCATGAAATCTGTTTTAAGTTTGTAGGAATTAGGTTCACCTTTTGTAAAATATAATTACAAAATATATAGTAACGAGACTCTCGTTATTCGTAGGAAATATCATAGTACAATACCGGTTGCAATAACTAAATAAAAATAATATAAAATATAATTATATATACCAATCTTGATTCAAGCCGCATCTCTGGTGGGTCCTTCACGCGCACTTTATAGCATCCTAGACTCGAATATTCATCATCTTGAGTCTTGAAAAATACTCCTTGACTGCAACAAAGAGCACACTAAAACGTTGACGATTTTGGTTGAGGCACGTGTTCAACACGCTTCCCTTAAAACAGATTTCGCGCCTCTACTAAAGACAACGCGTCTGTCTCCCAGGGTAGAACAGCCAAAGCAGTCTGTACTGCCGGAGATGGCTCACGGGCCCAAGGTTACATCCGATAATTGTAGTGTTTGAACTTATGTGGTGGAAAACAAGTATAGAGTACTCATCTCTCTAATTGGTCTTCAAGTGTTCATCCTCCTTCTAGTATTTTTCATGTATCAAGCAATACCATATTCTTGTTGTTACAAAAGAAGCACATAGCCTACTATTTGTACAAGACTTAAGGATTAGTGAAAGGTTTCACTTAATTAGTCACTTAATTAGAGACTTAAAAACTCTAATAAAACTAATTAAATGTCATTAAGAAGCTCTACTCAAGAGTTTCTCTTTTATTTACCACATGAAGATTCTAATTAATATTTATAATTTCATTAAATTATAAATATATTAAATATTCATTCACCAAATTTCCAACACAAGATTCACGTCACATTAGAGATGTTTGGGATCCCTACTAATTGTTAATTTTGTTTTTCTTGTATTTATTGTAGAGTTCTAATAATCCCACACCCAAAAAATCTTAATTTCACACCCTGTATATGGGTCGAATAACGTTCTACGGCTCATATAGAATAATTTGACATGATAAATATTGGGTCGTATAATGTTATACGGCTCGTATACATAGAGAAAATATTAGGTCGTATAACATTCTATACGGGTCGTATAACATAATACGGGTCGTATAGCATTATATAAGGTTTGGGTCGTTTAACATTATATGAGTCGTATAACATCCTATATGGGTCGTATAATATTATACGGCCCGTATACATGGACAAAAAAACATTCTCTGACATTTTTTTGTGTAACAATCAGTTATACGTCCCGTATAACTCTATACGGACCGTATACATGTAAGGGTGTGAAAATAAGATTTTAGGGGTGTGAGAATAATGAGAGCCTAAAAGCCTTATTGTATTTGTTATATGATGTTGCTCTAGCTTTACATGTACATCATATATAAGACTATATAGGAAGAGGTTCCTGTAAAAAGGACTCTTTTCGTGAGAAGTGTGAGAAGGTATAGAAATTAACATGTAGGCATCATGTTTTGAACTTAGGCATGATGTTTTTTGTTGTTTTGGCAAGAAAAACACCAAACATAACAATTTTAAACACAATGCAACATATTATGGACGTGAATTTAAAAGACACTATTTAACACTTAAAACACACTACTTAACGTTCTTGACATGGTGTTTTAAGTTTTAAGCCTAGAATTCATTGCATTGTTTCTTAAATTGTTATGTTTAGTGTTTTTCTTGCCAAAACAACGCAAAACATTATGTCTAAGACCAAAACATTATGTCTACATATGAATTTTTATGCCTTCTCACACTTCTCACGAAACATGTCCTTTTTACATGATCCTAAGACTATATATATATATATATATATAGGGAGCCGCTAAAATAAAAACCACCTCTAGTTGTAAGAACCGCGAGAACCACTCTTAGCCAATCAGAAGAAGGGGTGTTTTAGTCATTTACCCCAAATGTCAAATCCACATCTCTCTTCATTTAATTCCCTGAATTTTTAATTACCTCTCTCCTCTCTCATTTAAATGTCATCTCTTTCTCTGTGTTTCTTTTTGAGCATATATTGAAATCCTCTCATCTTGATCTTAAAGGTGAAACACCTTATCTCCTTCATCTCCATTTTCTGTCACAAAACCACCACCCAAAAGCTCCGATTTGGGGTAACTGTCACAAACCCACCACCCAAAGCTCCGATGCGTGGGCAGCTACCACAAAACCACCGCCCAAAGGAGAGAGACAGTCGAGATGCGTGGGGAACTGTCACAAAACCACCGCCCAAAAGCTCTGATTTGGGGTAGTGAGCTCCGATTTGGAGTTTAGGGTTAGATGGTGGTGGTTTGACGGTGAACGATGGGACCTGTGTTGTTATCTCCGGCGGTGTTTTTGATGATGATGACCTGTGTTGTTATCTCCGGCGGTGTTTTTGATGTTGATGACCTGTGTTGTTATCTCCGGCGGTGGTGGAGTGTCGATGGCGGAGGTGGTGGGTGCTCGATGACGGTGGTGGAGTGTCGTTGTCGGAGGTGGTGGGTGCTCGATGGCAGGTGGTGGGTGCTCAATGTCGGAGGTGGTGGGTGCTCGATGATGGCTTGAGTTGGGTTAGAGAAGGTGGGTTTTCAATTTTGTTTTGGTTGGGTTTCTTTGATTTTTTGTCGGATGAACTCTGTGGACTATGTGGGTCTGATGAACTCTGTCGACTATGTGGGTTTGATGGTTTGATTTTCTGGTTGGGTTACTTTGATTTTTTGCCAGTGTTCTTGTTTATCTGGTGATTTTGAGCAGTGGACTTTTGTGGGTTTGATATATTGGATGTGGGCGGCGATGATGAAAAAAAACGCCGATTTTGATGACGATGGCGCGGCAAGGACGGCGGAGGGTAGGTTTTTTAAACCTGCAACCCCTCTTTTGCAGCCTTTTGATTATCCGTTTATCTGAGCCAAACCCCGTTTTTTTTTTCAAGATAGACTTAGTTTTGATGTTATTGGTTTTTAATTTTTCCCCCCTAGTCGATGATGATAACGATATATCTGAGACATCTCCCGAGTTTGCAATTTCTGGGTGCGTTCGTTTTTGCGTAAAGAAGTTTTTGTAAAAAAAAAAAGTTAACCCGTAAACTTTTTAACGTAAAACGTAAAAAACGTAAAACGTTTTCACGTAAAACGTAAAACGTAAAAAGTTTTAAAGTAAAACGTAAAACGTAAAAAGTTTTCTCGTAAAACGTAAAACGTAAAAAGTTTTAAAGTAAAACGTAAAAAGTTTTACGTAAAAACGTAAAAAGTTTTACGTAAAAACGTAAAACGTAAAAAGTTTTTCGTAAAACGTAAAAAGTAAAAAGTTTAACATAATACGTAAAAAGTTTAACGTAAAACGTAAAAAGTTTAACGTAAAACGTAAACTTTTTAACGTAAAACATAAAACGTAAACCTTTTTCTACGTAAGTTGTAAAACGTAAAAAACCGTGTGATAAAACGGCGCCTAAACAAGGGGCGTGAATGTGGCGCATAAAAACGCCGCCTAAACAAGGGGCGTGAATGTGGCGCATAAAAACGCCGCGAAAAAAAACGGGACGTAAAAAACGCCGCGTTAAAACGGGATGTAAAAAACGGCGCATTAAAAAAACAACGCTTGAAAAAGTAGAGTGTATAAGACGGCGTGAAAAAACGACCCATTAAAAAACGATACTTAAAAACGGCGTGCAAAAACCGGCGCGCAAAAAAATTGTCTTTTGTTAAAAAAATCTGAATTTGAAAATGTTTTTAATAAAAAAATCTTTTTAAAAAATAAAAGTAATATAATAAAACAATAAAACTAAAAAGTAATATAATAAAACAAAAAATAATAAAGACAAAAAGACAAAAAAAAGTTATTTTACTAAACTACCCTTTTGGATTAAAATATTAAAGACATAATAAGACAAAATGTATTTAATATTAAATTTTGTTACTTTTAATCTCATCCATCCATCTTGTTGTTCTAAATGCTAGAAAGTGGTTCCCATGGTTCTTACGACTAGAGGTGGTTTTCATTTTAGCGATCCTATATATATATATATATATATATATATATATATATAGGGAAGGGCTAAGTGCAAAACCCCATCTTTTTGAGAAAATTCTGAAAACCCAATATTAACCATTGATTATGTTTCATCTAAGTAGATCAATGGTTCTCCTATTTTTAGGTAAATATTATTTTTAAATAATTCTTATATTAGTTTCTAGTACAACTAAATGGCAATTTGGGTAGTGAAAAAGGTGTTTTTTGTGCTTTTGAACATTGAAAGTGACTTTCCAGAACCATCAAATCATCATATCACTTTCTCTTTCTCTTACCTCTTTCTCTTTACCATTTCTTCAACCCAATCTTGAAGACAAAGAATGAACACTCTTCAAAATCAGGAGAAATAAACAACAACCACCACCAGCAACCACCTCCTCCGGTGAAACTCACCGGGCTTCTTCTCCGGCCCTCTCTCTCCTCAATTTTCAACTCATCTAACAACCATAGCCACGCCAATCTCTCTCCTCTCCGTCTAATTCTACAAAAAGCTTCAACCTTTAGAAGCAAATGAAGGGTCTGAATGCCTCTATAATTTGTTGTTTTAGAGAGAGAACGATGGCACGATGAATGTTTTTAGAGAGAGAGAGTTGGTGTTTTAGATAGAGAAACAATAATCTTTATTTTTTAGAGAAAGAGAGTTGAATGTTCAAGTGTGTGTGAGAGAAGAAGGTTTGAAGACCTTCTTCGTGTTCATCGGACGGTTCTAGATCCGGTAAGTGTTCTTGAAATATCATTTCACAATTGATTTTTTGTTGAAATGGTTGTTAATATGTTTTTGTGGGCTGAAAGTGTTCTAGTAATGGTTAATGTTCATGTATTTTAAATAAATCAAAAACTTTAGGATGAGATTTTGAACGGATTTTTTTGTTGGTTTGGTTGCTTGTTTGGGGCTTTTGATCTTAACAATAATTATTTTTTTGTTGGTTTGGGCTTTTGATCTGAACAATAAGTGTTTTTTTTGTTGGGTTGCTTGATTTACAGAGACAGACCCATAACATGTGTTAAGCACCTGTTAGAATGATATATAACGTGTGTTGATTTACAGAAACAGATCCATAAAAGATATTCAATTGACAAGCTGGATGGATGTAGGCGACGTTAATGCGGGGACATTGAATAAGTCACATTTTTTGGGAAAGAACTCTTCGTTCATTTGTAACATGTGTTAGTGGTTCATGCTGTAATAGAACACCATGATGTAACCTGACATGTGTTCATGTATTACATGTGTTAAGCCCCTGTTAGAATGATATATGACGTGTGTTAACCTTTTGTTAATTAAAAAAAAAACAAGTAATATCTATTTTATTTTTGTTGATGTTTAAAATATCCGATAATGTGGATACTGAGCGTAAAACTTGTACAAGTAATAAATGTACAAGTTAGTATGTAACGTGTAATATGAAACGAGTCATTTATGGTAACACATGTACCAGTAATTTTGGAATATATAATATGAAACGGGTCATTTGTTTTGCACATTTTGGAATGTATAACATGTGTTAAGCCTCTGTTATAATCTTTTTGTAACCTGACATGTATTCATGTATAAGCTAGTGGTTTACAAAACACCATGATGTGTATATACTGATCTAACATGCGTTACAATTTGTCTGTTCGGAACATGTAATTGCTTAACATGTGACAAGGGTGAAAACAGTCGACGGGGGCGATGAGTTTAATGGTGAGCTTAGTTAATATCGTAATCTTGTTGTAACCCCACTTGTATACATATGATAACATGTAAGCATCCATTATAACCCGACTTGTATTCATGTATATGAAAGTGGTTTGCAAAACACCATGATGTGCATATACTGATCGTAACACGTGTACAAGTTAATATGGAACATACAAGTTAATATTGTAACACCGTATACTTGGGATAACATGTGTTAAGCCTCTGTTATAATCTTGGTTTAACCCAACATGGTGTCATGTTTAGTGGTTTCCAAAACACCGTGATTTGTATATACATACTGTAACATGTGTTACGCGCCTGACATGTATAACGTGTGTTAAGCCTCTATTATAACGTGTGTTAAGACTTCCAGAATGGATGCGTAAACTCCAATAGTAACTTAATAACAACATAGTATACCTGATATAACTTGTGTTAAGTCTCTTTTATAACGTGTGTTAAGACTTCCAGAATGTGTTAAGTCCATACCGTTTTAACTTCATGTACTAGACAGAACACTAAGAGTCTCACGTTACATATTACTAGTAAACGAAAATACATAGCACTAAGAAAAATGGTGGGCCGTTTACTATACCCATAACCGTATAACTGATATAACGTGTGTCAAGCCTCTATTATAACGTGTGTTAAGACTTTCAGAATGGATGCATAAACTCCAATAGTAACTTAATAACAGCAGAGTATACCTGCTATAACGTGTGTTAAGCCTCTATTATAACGTGTGTTAAGACTTCAGAATGGATGCATAAACTCCAATAGTAACTTAGTAACAGCAGAAGTACAAACACAGGCTACTCCAACACAAAATGTTTTAAGTCCATACCGTTTTAA
This sequence comes from Helianthus tuberosus, assembly GCA_030545235.1. NCBI lineage: Eukaryota > Viridiplantae > Streptophyta > Magnoliopsida > Asterales > Asteraceae > Helianthus > Helianthus tuberosus. Next base: position 154,921,123 of record CM060430.1, read on the forward strand.
CATCATGTACTAGACAAAACAATAAGAGTCTCACATTACATATTACTAGTAAACGAAAATACATAGCACTAAGAAAATGGTGGAGCTTCCTTTGACAGTCTGCCTTAGCTTTTCAGCGGCTACCCTTGCTTTATTGTTTGGGTCGGTCTTGAAACGGTTTGTAAACATGTGGGTGTGCGTATGCCAGGGAAGTTATAAAAATGTGTTTTCATGTCACACGTAACACGTGTTACGTTGTACATGGGTTTCATGTCACATGTAACACATGCATGTCCGAGAAGTTCAAACTATAACACGTGTTAGTTGTGTTGTGCTGTAACATAAACATGGTCATGATCCTTGAGCATCTGATCCACGTTTGACGAAACCAACGGTCCCGAGAATTGGATCTTATTTCCCTTGTATCCATCACCATCCTAATAATAAAAAGATAAGATAACCGTTAAGTCGTTAACCAGACATAAATATTAACACATTCATAGCCAGAAAATCTTTTTTCTCAAATAACATCACAAAAACAGTTACTATTCAGATCAAAAGCCCCAAACAAAGCAACCAAACCAACAAAAAACAATTACTATTCAGATAAAAAGCCCAAACAAGCAACCAAACCAAGCATAACTTTTTAACACAAAAATAAAAACCTGCAAATTACATAAACATTTACCCCTTTTAAGAACCATTTAAAAAAAAAAATCATGTTTCATCTCTAAAACAACCATTACACAAAAACCTATTAACAACCATTTTAACAAAAACATCAAGTGTGAAATGATTTTTTAAAATAAAATACTCAAGAGATTGTTGTTTCTCTCTCTAAAACAGCAACTTTCTCTCTCTAAAACACTTACTGGATCTAGAACCATGCGATGAACACGATGAAGATCTTCAAACTTGCTTCTCTCTGTGTGTTCTTGGTGTTCTTGATAAACATGATGAAGATTGTTGTTTCTCACTCTAGAAATCAGCTTTCAACAAGCATGAGCACAACCGAGATGAAGATGACGACGTGAGACGAAGCATGAACACACCCGAAAATCAGCTTCGAAATAAGCATGAACACACCCGAGATGAACAAGATGAAAATTGTTGTTTCTCTCTCCAAAACATTAGCTTTCTCTCTCTATAACACCAAGAACAAGCTTCATCATGTTTAGGATCAGACGATCTGGTGACATTAACTCATGCGTTGTTGGTGGAGTCTCCATGGACATTAATGGTGGAAGGAATATATGTTCCAGAGATGAAGTTCATGGACTCTACTCAAATTTCTTTATTATAAGGTAAAAGATAAAGATGGAGGTTTTGAAAGTACACTGGGAAGTGAGTTGTATAATTATGGTTGTCAAATCAAAGGTAGCAAGTAAAAATACAATTATGCCCTTCTCTACAAATGTAAGATGATTTTTTCTATGCACGCGTGGATAAATGTGGACCATGCATTGGGTTTGCAAGGTTTTCCCAAATTCAAGGGTTTTCCATATAACATTATCCTATATTATATATATATATATATATATATATATATATAGTGGAGGGTTCAAATGAGAAGAAATTTTTTGTAAGAATAAAAAAGAACAAACTTCAACCAATAAGAATGCTTTATTTTACTTCATTTAATTTTTGTATTTAATATGGGTGTAAGGGTATATTGGTAAAATTAGATAGATCATTAATTGTTAGTCTTCTTTTTTAATAGCTAACTAAATTAAATTTGTAACTTATTTTCAAAAAAATATACATTTTTTTCAAAGAAGAAAAAAATAATTTAAAGTGTAGGATAAATTATGATGTGTGTAAGATGAATTACGAGTTGTGTAGGATAAATTTTAGTGTGTGTAGGATAAATTTAAAAAAACGTATAGGATAAATTTTGATGTGTTTAGGCAAAAATTTTAATGTGGAGGATGATAGTCTTAATGACTAATTAATTAGTCAAAAATAATAATAAATGAGAAAAAACTATTTGTTTTACAATTGTACCCTTTGTTCTTTTTCTTCTCAATTTAATTTTCTTCTCAAATGAACCTCCCCCTATATATATATATATATATAGGATTAGGTTCAAGAGTGAACAACTTTTTGAGAATCAACTGAGTGAATCAATCTTGACCCTTGATTACTTTTTAAGATTAAAAGGATAGGATTGTCATTAGCCAATTAAATTTACTTATTATTTATTTTTAAACTAGTAAGAAATTAACTTTAAAAAATCAGTTACTATAACTAATCCCTACATTTTAGTAATTAAATTTAATATTTCCTAAACAAAATATATTTTAGTAATTCAATTAAATATTTCGTAAACAAAATTATGAAATTAGATACCACAATAAACTAATTAGTAATTTTAAAATGCTAGTTGATTTTTAATGAAGCTATTGACCCTTCACGATTTACTTACATTTTTTTATGGTAATTTATCTAACACATTCAGATATATATTTATTTTACCTAATCATGTTAGATTTTCGTTATTTTGACATTTACATTTATTTTATGATGTTGATTCTATATTTTACGTATACTTGAACATTTTCTAATTGGAGAAATTGTTTTTTACATAGTTTAATATAGGACATATATGTACCTTTGAAAAAAAATGATTAATCTAAGCATGGTTTAATAATGTACACTTGGTTTAATAATGTACACTTGTTCTGAACATAGGTGTGATGATGACAATGTACATATATGTACATACATCTTAAGAATATTATTTGTTAATGTACATATATGTATATACGTGTTGAGACTGTTATGTACACATATGCAAAATGTCGAATAATCATCTCATATACTTGTTATACACATATGTACCATGTTAAACAACCATATCGTTAACTTCTTTTTAGAAATATATTATGAATGTACATATGTCCACATTACAAATCGTACATGTACACTTAAAGAAGATAATCGGATGGAACAATATTTGTTAATGTACATATATGTGCATACGTTTTTAAATTGTGAATACGTATGATACATATATGTACATTCACTTCTACAATATTTTTAGTCATGTTCTAGATAGAACAATATTTTATAATAGTTATATTTATTTTAGAATTAAAAAAATAGTTAATTTGTGAGAGAAAAATGAGAGAGAATGCAATTAAGTATTTAATTGAGAGAAAAATGAGAGAGAATGCAATTAAGTATTTAATTGAGAGAGAAATAGTTAACAATTTACTTTTATACTCTTTTCATTTATTTTTCACATATAAATAATTACAAAACTGTCATTATTGAAGTTTATAAGATCTTTACAATTAATGGCTCAGATTGGTTCACATAGTTCACTCTCAACCTAGTGTTCACTCAAAAACCCTACCATATATATATATATACACACACGTACTTACTTCATCCATTATGTAATCAAAGCCAATGTTCTCATCTTTTGTTGCTTGTTCAATCACATTATCTGATTTCATAAAAAGACAAGTGTAATACTTTAGAATAGATGGTAAATCATGCATTTGTGTATCAAAGCCAAAGTTTTGAGAATCATACACATGAAATGATTTGTATAGTACACCACTAACATCATTTTAGTACCATGAAATTTATTAGTTTTAACTATTTTACTTTATATACTCGTTAATGATTTCCTATTATTAGGCTACATGACCCTCCACGTTAGTGTCATGTCACTCACCTCTAATTCATCATCCAAAACCACTATCCTAAAAGTGTGATCATGACCTAAATCACTAGCCCCTTATTAATTTAATTTATCTTTATCTAAAGAAAAAGGAAATGATTTCTTGAAAAATAGAAAGGAGGACCATAGTTACCAAGGTTTAATCTATGCAAACCATGGTGGATCAGGCAAGGGTTGGTGTAATGTCACACCCTCAAAATCCACAAGCGGAGTATTACCGCAAGGTGTGTGACTGACCAGGATCATACCACCAATCATAATAAACATTAAGTAAAGTAAAGTAAAACCAAACGTCTAAAGTTCACCAAACCAAAGTCCAAAACCAAGTTTAACAGTCAGCGGAAGCATTAAGTTCAAAACCAAAATGTAAGTTTTAAGTATCATAAAGGTTCTCATGAACATCAACGGTTCACGTCCCACAACGACTCCTTCTCCAATGCAAGCTCCAGCTATAACCTAACGACCTGCAAAGCATGTAGTAACGAATCAACAACAATGTTGAGTGAGTTCACAGTTGGTTGTCTGTTTTAAAGTTGTTCCAAAAATCATAAGTTGTTTCGAAAACCATAGTTAACCAGTTCCTTGTTTCCCAAACCATATACCGTGGAGGCTACCCCATGTTGCAAACCACTAGACCCGTTACCATACCGACTACTGACTTTAGTCATGTTTATGTGCCCTGCGTCAATGTCTATCATCATTGACTAAGTTCCCAAGTACATTAGTCCAATCCCGTCCTCTGCTGCACGGTGTGAGGCTTGTCAGACCTAATAGCGCGATTTAACTAATGACCCGTTCGCCAATGGCCCGGCGATTAAGTCGAGATAAAAATAAGGGACTTCATGATAGAGTTTTGTCTAGTAAGTTCAATGTTGTCATCCTTCCCAAGGAGGATGGAGGTACGTAACCTACCCAAGGAGATTACGCAGGTTTAAATGTTGTCATCATTCCCAAGGAGGATGGAGGTACGTATCCTACCCAAGGAGAATACGCAGGTTTCAATATTAATCCTTAACCCATTCCCAAACCACCGGGAATCCTATGCTTTGTAGAAAGTGTGAACTCACCTTAGATTAGCTCGGCAGATTAAGTTATGGAAAGAAATATGTGAGGTGGAACTGGTCAATCACGTCCTAACATGATTACCGTTTAAGAGTTAGTGGGTGTGCCCATGCGGAAACACGAATCCTACACGTATCTAGCACGTAGCACATTATATCATACAATACTAAATATCATGCATGCATTTATCACGACATAGCTTAGCGACAACACAAGTGTCACGGAAGACTTAGAATACTCTTCAATAAAAATTTCAGCAATATAGTGCATTTTCGGCAGTTTTCGGATTGTTATCTGGAATAGTTCGTGTACAACAAAATTCCCAAAAAAATTACAGAATGTTTTAAACGATCCAAATATTATTGTGTCAAAATCTCAGGATCCAATTCATCACCAATTATTTTATAAAATTCATTTACCGGGCTGCAATCAGATTCGTCACTTTCTAACTGCAGTTTACGAAAAATTCATTTAAAATTCATCGTAAGTCCGATGGACGAAATTCTAGTTGGAGAATTACCGCGACACCTTTGGCCATCTACAGTATCAATTTCGTGACCTAACTCTATTCAGATTTCAAGTTATGACAAAAAACATATCACACATTTTCTGCAGAAAAACGCAGCTTTTGCTGCTGTACAAAACAGACCTTTAAAAATAGCAAACGACTTCAAAAAAATATGATTCCAGTGCCATTTGAAGCGTTTTTCGAAAACATATAATTGAGACTTCAGAAAATCAATTTTTCGTTAAGTTATGACCCCGTTACAGCCAACTGAAGTTGGCTGAAACAATTTGACAGCTTACTGTTTTCATTCCCCGAACCCCCCCAAAACAACTACTAACGATCCCAACGACCATAACACTTACTCACAGCAGGTTTTAGCCCATATATATCAAGTTCACCCGACCAAAACTACTAAGATCTTCAAGAATACAAAACTCTAATCACCGTATAAGTTTATTTATGCTAAGTGAACAACTCATCAATTAACGGATCATGAGCATGCAACGATGATCATGTACTCCCAACCATAGCTGAACCCAATGACACCCGAGATCCCTTTTTATTCAGCCGATAACCCATAACTCAATTAAACATTTATTCTCGTTAACATCATACGACAACCAAATTAAACACATCACTAATAACCTTAATCATATAACCAATACTAACAATCATCATCATCATAAAAGCTCACAAAATCATCATCAAAGTATACAAGTATTCCCCACCACTAGGGATCAATCAAACAGAGAAAACGCAGCCATGTAATATCAGAAAATATAATCAAAGCATAACATAACACTAACCGAAAGGAGATTAGAGAGTGGGAGCGCTCGAACGAGAGAGTGAGCACCGAAAGAGAGGGAAATCACGATAGGGGGTATCTCCTCTGCTGCCGTAGATCACCAAGGGAGAAAAGGAGTAGGGTTTAGTTTTGTGTTATAATGCAATCATGCAATCTATATGTAATTATATTAACTGAAACTAGATGAGGCGGTTTACGGAATTAAAAGTGGGCTGATGACATCTAATAAAAGATAAGGGGATTGGGCTTCCACTTTGTTCCTATATCGATCCACATAAAAAAATAAAGAAGTCTAAAAGACTTTCTATTACTTAAAAACCAAACCCCAAAATAACATCATATCACATTATGGCCTAATGTTAATTTATTAATTGACTAAAAAAAATCACTTTGATGGACAACAATTAAACGAACATTAATAATGGTTCTTTTGTTACTATTTTTTTTAATCATAAGGGATGCATACAAAAAAAAAAAAAACAAAAAAAAATACAATTACATAAGGTAGGCCATGGCTCGGACCCCATGACTTTCGAGTTACGCGAATAGGTTGGGTCGACTAGCGAGACATGGGCTTCGGTTCAAACGGTTCAATACGGTTCAACGCGACATAAATTTGGTTTCGAGTAATCGCTGACACATTATAATTTAAACCAATATATAACCAAATTATAGAAACGAAAAGAATGGTTTTACCTCTAAGTTACGGGTTGTCACATGTAACCTTCCATTCATGTTCCCAGGGGCGAAGGTTAGTTGGTGCCCGGGGTGCATCCGCTTACCCCAATGTTTCGGTTAGAAGTGTATTGGTTTCGATTTTTCGTCCTGAAATTTTAAAAATTATATAGGTCAACCACCATTCCCTACCGTCTCCGCCGTCGTGACCAGCGGCGGTCTCGCCAGAATCGGAAACGACTGGACGGCGAACTTCGCCGACATGTGTTGCGTATGGCCTGCGGAAACAGAGAAGATGCAGAAACAGAGCATTTACAACTCATCAATGGAAGCAAGGTAAAAACAATCAACACTGACTCACTGAGTCGACTCTATTACCTGCTTTAAATGTACTGGTTATGCACTTTTTAACTCATGAAGAACACCTCAAACGAAACAAACTCACAACCGTTGAGATTCCAAATTTCAAGATCTGGACGGTTTATTTCCGTTGTTCGGTGTTCATCTCGGATTCCTCTTATTCATTGAATCATTAGTTCATATATTGCATTTCTCTTTGTTCAGATTCGGATAACCGTTTTCAGTTTTATGATAATGAGAAGGGTTTGATATTGAAGGTGGTTTGAAATTGATTTTTGAAGGGTTTGGTTGTGATGAACTTACATGTAGTTTGAAAGAGGAATTGTGTAGAGAGAAAGTGTGTGAGAATTAAAAAAAAAAAGGAAATTAATAAGTTTGAGTGGAAAAGACTAAAATGCCCCTCATGTGAGGGCCATGTGACCAAGATTTAACAGTTGAATTGGATGGCGTTAGGGGCGGGGAGTGAAATAGAGATAAGTATCATAGATCAGGGAGTAAAATGTCCATTTTTAAAGGTTTGGGGCAAAACCGTTAAAGTGACCAAACCACAGGGAGCAAAATGGAAGTTTACTCTAAACTAAAATACCCCAAGACAAGACAAACCTTCCTTACCAGTTTCAATTAAATATTCATAATCTGGTATTGGTTTAAGTTTATAGTTGAAAATTGGAACTAATTTACTTTTAAAAAATTATTACAAAAGAAAATTTTGAAAACTTGGGTAAAAAGAGGTTGAATTGCAGTCATCAAAAATATGTAATGAGTTTATAGACTTTATAGCTGTTGTCTTATTTAATTTAAAACCTTGCTGCAATTTTTATAGTAAAACAATAATAATGCCGAACACCTAAAATGCATCTGCAAGGATTAGAAGTTTAGAACCAATAATTGATTTAACATGACCAAACTCATCACCGCCCATAAAATATAAAACAATGTTACTGAATCCATCCTCTAAAACTGTTAACTTATAAAAAATCTCGTGACTTAGAAGGCATAAGAATCTAAGGGGTTGAAATAGAAACTTCACTTTAAATAGTAATAAAGAACCCGTGGCATTATAGCCTAGTGGTATCTTGGTGGTGGGATAAGGCTTATGACCATTAGGTCATAGGTTCAATTCCCACAAAGGGGGTTTTCCCAGATTTATTGGGTTTCCTCCTGAATTGGTGTATAGGCATTAATGCCTAGTGGAGATGGATATGATCGGGTGGTTCTGCTGGTGGCACGATAATACTCCAGTGGTCCGTCAGTGATCCTAATTTGCCGTTCAAAAAAAAATAGTAATAAAGAGAAAAGACACAACTTACAATATTGTATGTAGCTAAATGTAACAACTCACATAAAATCCTTAAAACACCCCTATACGACCTAAAATACATCTCGTATACGAAAAGTAGGCCCCAAATACCTTAATTTTACAAAAAAATCACATAAAACAAGAATTAGGGGGCGCTCGCGGGGCGCGACCCCCTTAAGATAACCTGGTGCCACCAGGCGGACTCTCGTGATGCCACGTGGCCCAACGCGTGGTGAAGCTAACTCGTGACTGGCCAAGGCTAGGCCCTAGCCAGCCTAGCTCGCGGGGCGCGAAGACCTTGTCTTCATCTCTCGCGAGGCGCGAGGAAGTGTCGATCAGGCCCTATAAATGGAGGCCATCAGCTTCAGTTGAGAAATCGTTCAAATAAAAAATCTCTCTCAAAATTCTGAATGGTAATTATAATTCTCGGGCATTATACCCACTAAATAACGAAGCTCTGCCTTGATGTAAGTATCATAACCCCCGATTACGTATTAGTTACGCTGCCCGATTGATCTAGTGCCCCGTAATGCATGTCGAGGTTCTGTCTGAATCGGTCGTTGGAGTTCTGTCTCGGGGAGAGTATAGCTAATGTAAATTTAGGTTATTACACTAACACGTGTGCATTGTTTAACTTAATAGATTATAACCAGGAAGTCACAAGGAAATACCTAAATTGGCAATGTGAGTTAATCCTTCTTTTTGTAAACTCTTTTTACAAAACCTCAATTATTTAAATTACAATTCGCAGTAATTGAGTATTTATAAATCTACAATTATCGTCGGTATATTGGGGTTTTGTATACATAACTTGTTACTACACTGTGAGTAGTAGCATGACCACAAGTCAGGATTGACAGTACCGTGGGTGGTAATTAAAGTAGATGTAAACAAATGTAATTGCGGGTTGCTCTCAATGCTATAAAATGATAAAAACTTGTTTTGATTAAACTGGGATTCACTCACCAGTATTTTCCACTGACAAAAATGTTTTAAACGCGTTTTAGGTAACAAAATGTGAAAGCCAAATAGAAGCCAGCTGTAGAGCACTGAAGGCTTGGAAAAGTGGCTATAAAAGTTACCTAAATAAGAAAGAAGTTTTATTTCAATAAATTAGGGTTTATCCCTATAAACAGATTGTAATAGAAACTTAGGTTTTCCCATGTGTTTATTATTATAAAAATGTGGTGTTTTACTCTGATAAAATATTTCCTAACTACGGTCCTGATGTAAATTCCGCTGCCAAATTAAATAAACACCGATACCACCAGCTCTAGCTCTGAGTAGCTCGCGGCCGCCCGCCTCTCGGGGCAAGGGCCGGGGGTTGCGACACTAAAGGATATACTTTGTAGTTTATGATTTTAGTAGATTAGGGTTTATAATTCAGAAATGGGTGGCGGCGCAGCTTGTTGCCCGTCTACCTTTTGTTTTGATGTAACTTGACAATATGAATGAAACTATCACTTTCCACCTCATAAGTTAATAGGAAAAGACAATATTACCCACATGTGTAAGACATGTATCTAAGTTAACAAAAGAAAATTCATCGCGTTAAGACAAAAGGACACCGTCTGTATTAGGGATGAGCAAATCGTTCCCGGTACCGGTATCAAATTTACCGAACCGGGTACTTTTTCGGTACCGACTTTTAGCATTTTCTATACTGGTATTTACTGGCTTTTACCCTCAAATATCGGTACCGAACCGGTACCGGTACCCACTTTTGGGGATTTTCGGTACCGGTTCTTTCGATACCGGATGGTACCGAGCTCATCCCTAGTCTGTATAGAAACTAAAACATAAAAGACATCCAATGTAATTTTTTTAGTTAAAGGACAACACTTGCAATTTGACTTAAACTTAAAGAATATAAAATGCAATTTACTCTTATTAGTAACAAGAAATAAACAACTAAAATATTGTATAGAGCAACCTTTAAATTCATAAGTCAAGAAAAGGATGTAAAATGCAATATATTCTTATTAATAAGTGTAACACCCCAAATTATCAAAATGTACGGATAAAAATACGTTTTAATTATTAATTAAAGTAAAATAACTAGGGATAAATATCCTAGTTAATATTTAGTAAACTTATAAAAAAATGGATGGTAATCATTTATAAATAAATAAAACAAACAGGGACTAAAGTTGTCAATAAGGAAAATTAGTGTTAATAAAAACAAAAAAATTAAAAACACAGCACACATATGTGTGCGCGACCAGACGAGGGGAAGAACAAGGAGTTCACCAAAAAAAACCCTTATTCATCAATTTCTTCAAATTGGAGGGTGGATTGGGTCCAAAACATATGCATAAACTCGAAATCTTTATCATCTAAACTTGATATTCATAAGGTATGTTGAAATTTCATCTTTGGTTAAGATTTCAAGTTGTGAGGAAACTCATCTAGAGATAAATTAGTGATTTAAATGTGTCAATTAGCATGTTTTGATGATTGTAGAGGTATTCAAGGGTATCATGATTGTTAATTTCATGAAGTTAAGGATACATGTCAAACATAAGTGTTTAGTCAAGTAATTAACTAAGTGGGTTTGGTTTCTAGTATGAAAAGCCCCATGTTCTTGTGTAAAAAAATAAAAATAATGAGATGAGTTTGTTGAAATTCCGTGTTAATATGAAATATGATGAGTAATTGAACTTGTTAAGATGAGATTCTTGGTTATCCAAGGTTTAATTGAACTAAATGGCTAGCTAAAATATATACACACAAGGTGCTTGGCAAAATGCCTAAATGAATTGCCAATTTTAAATAATGAACGGAAATTGTTGATGGAAACATGAAGTAGTGTAATTGGCAAATTTACATGCCTTAGTTATGGGCCGAGAGGTTTTAATGACATTTGGCTTATACACTTTAGGCAACACAAGTGAAGCATCAGGAAGTCAAACCGGAGCAAACGCACGGTTGAAGTAAAATCTCTAAGGTACGTGGCTTTATGCTTCGTGATATTTCGTTAAATTATGTGTTATTGTATATGATTGAACAATGGTGTAATACTTATAAAGTTTGGTTTGTTCATAAGTGATGGGTTTCACACGAACAACCAAACGGGTCTAAATAAAGAATAATGATGAGTTTGGTTTGTTCAAAAGTGATAGATTTCACACGAACAAACCAAACGGGTCAAAATGAAGTCATAACGCATACCAGAAATGGTTGCGTGGGTAATGACTTCGGTACAAACCCGGTTAATGGGTTAAGATACGAAGGCAGGTGTAAACCGGGTAACGGGAACACGAACTATAAATCGATGAACCCGGGTAACGGGTCATAACCGGAAGATTGTGAATTCTTGAAAAGAATTCGGACCATAGTCACATAAATCGCTCAATAGGCCACGATCTACGATCTGGATCGAGCGTACCGATTCGCGGTACGAACGCATTCCGGGAACGCTCCAAATCGCGAATTCGACAGTGAAATTAGCATTCCGAACAATTAATTGAGTCATACCTGTTGATATAGGAATCATGAATTCCTAATTTGCGAAACACGTTTCTTGAGTATTCTGACTTCCGAGTTCCCTCATTCCCATTCTCAATTCGCAATTCTGATTTTTCTATTGAAATGTTGAACCATTATATTTGGAAAGAAAACCAGAAGGTGGAGTGTGGAAGACGATGAAAGTGACGGCAGTTATTTTTTTAGGGTTTACAATACATCCTATTATTTCCTTTATGTTACAGTTTAATCCTTAATGTTACAGTTTTGGTCAAATTTGACCCTAATATTTCTAATTTGTTTATTTTCTTCTTTTTTGAGTTTCTTTATTGTACATATAGCTTGGTTAGTTATACATTGAATGTATTAAAGAGTTTTTGTGCTTTTTTATGTTGTAATCGTACCACATTATATGGTACATCGTACCGAAGCGATCCGAAATGAGCCTACCCCTCGTACCGAATTTTAGGGACCTAGCGAATTGCGATCCCGTTTTACGTTCCCGTACCGGAGCGTACCGCGAACCATGTGACTATGATTCGGACTAAAGGAGTTCGACCATTAAAAAATGGTTGAACGAGTCAAATAAGCGTAAACACAAAGCGGGTAACGAAAGCGTGAAACGCAAGGTTAATATCCCGGGTAATAGGGTAAAGTCGCAAAAAGGATATATTTGGGAAAAAGATGTGGATTTCATAAGCTCAAATGCTTAAACATGATAGCGGGTCAAATAATTAAACATGTGATTTTTGAATCGATGGCGTAAAACATGAAGTTATGAATCCGGGTTATGGGTTTACAAGTTAAGTATGTGGGCAAATGTTTTACGATTAATTAGGAACAAGTTTCGTGTAAAACAGACGAGAATCCAAGAAAATACGAAGGTTTTCGTATAAAGGGGCAAAACTGGAAAAGAATTATAGCAGCACCAAGCCGTAACCTACGGCTACCTGCCGTAGGCTACGACAGGAATAATCTGCCTGGCTGTTGTTGTGTGTGTCGTAGGCTACGGCACACATGCCGTAGCTTCGGCGGGTTTAGCTTGAAAATTTTTGTTTTGTTTCTTTGGGGGTACTTGAGCCAATTAATTATGTTCTATGCATTACATAACAAATGTTTATGATGAATTTTGTAATTTAGGTGATTGCTACGATGTTATGGATGGAGATCAAGCTAAATGAAGAACCGAACACATCTAAACATCAAGCTTCCGCATTTTGTCCTTTCGATTATTAAATCTAACTACGTTAACATGTTGAAATGTTTTGAATCACTTATGAAGTTCTTGTGAAACTCGTAAACTTATATGGACATGTATTTGCATTACTTACATATATATATAAATATATATATAAATGCAAATTTTTTTAATTTTTTAGTTATGTAAGTTCGGGTCTTACAATAACAAGAAATATACAACTAAAATATTGTATAGAGCAATGAAAAATATTATTAATGCATGTGGCATTCAAAGTTTTTCATTAGGCATGATTCATTCCTTCCATCAAACCCAAGATTCGTGGATGTTTATTTGTAAGCAACAATATCAGATAATTAATCTCAGTCGGATTATCTTGTTCATCGATTCCCACTTGTGCATTCACTCTAGTTCTAACAGCAATATGAGTTTTAAATTAAAAAGAGAACATAGAATACAAGAGTAATTGAAGAGAACCTCGAGAGGTCCGTAAATCTATGGGTTTTCATTTTGAGTATGTTGTTTGTCTTCGATAAATCGAAGTTACGTATGTGCAATATATAAGGGTGGACGGTGTGGGGGTTGGGGAAGGCCTGGTGAAGCCCGGCCCTGTCCGGGAACACCCGCCCCAGTCCTGGTAAAACAATTGCCCTAGTAAATGGGAAGAGATCACCGATTAGCAAGGAAGTTGGGATTTAATGTTTCAACGGACATGTTACCATTTGATTAAAAAAATAAAAATCTTTTTAAAACCTTTAAATACCTTTCTCCAATCCAGCTATTTTTCACACAAATCTACTACTCTCTTCTCCAAAAATTACCATTTCCCACATTCATTCCTTACAAGAAAATGGAAATGAAAGGTAGTTCTTCATCAAAGAAAACCAACCCAAAATTCCGCAAGCTTCGTCAAAACTCGTCATTCGTCATCACAACAACCAAATAACCCATTCGATACCCCGGCATATCATCCCAAATTCGAGTCTACACAGTTCTACAACCAACCTCCACAAATGGAGTTCAACACCCAACCTCAAACAATGTCGTACACTAACATGCCGATGTCGTACACTAACATGGTCGGAAACTACTATGAATACTGCCTTGAAGATGAGTAGGATTCCGAAGAAACCAATGATGAAGAAGAGGAGATTGAGGTCGAAGAACCGCCTATAAAAAGAATGGAAAAGGAAAAGCGAAGGCTCAAAGATAGAGAGATTACGAAGAGGCACGTTTAGCGAAGGCATGGATATATTGTTCGGAAGACCCGCACAACTCGAATGAGCAATCAAAAGATGGGTTTTGAAAGAAGGTATATTTTAAGTGCACATTATTTTTTTCATATATATTGTTTGCAAGTTATTTATTTTTATATTATATTTATTTTATATTGTTTGCAACTTATTTATTTTTATATTGTTTGCAAGTTATTTATTTTTATATTGTTAGCAACTTATTTATAACAATATTGTTTGCAACTATTTTTTTAGATCACTGAACACCTTGGTCACGACAACCGAAGTCTCGATCAAGCGTACTCGAAATGGAGGGATTTAAATCACGCTACGAAGAAATGGAATAGTTTCTATCTAAATCGAGCCGGTGTTACAAGACAAAGTGGTGAGGGTGACGACCATGTGCTTTCAAAGGCAATGGAGGACTACAAGGTGAACCTCAAAAAGAGTGGCTTTCCACATATGAAAGCATGGCATGTTGTTTGACATATCCCGTGTTGGGCCGGTATTCCTTCAATGAGTGAAGATTCGCAACAATCAGAAAGATCAAGAACAAATGAGCAAGGCCACTACACCACATCTTCCGAAGCTCAATTTTCTAATAACACCGAAGGTAATCCACACATGTTTTCCGAACCCGAAAGACCGGTTATGAAAACAAAAAAAAAATTGGGACAATCGTCCATATCCACCGAAGAGATATTGTCACGTGTGGAGTGATTCAATGCCTTCAATGAAGCCGAAACGGAGCGTCAAAAGAAATACCGAGAAGAAAAGATTCGTCTCTTGGAAACCAATGTGCAAAGTCGAAAGAATTTGATGCAAGAACAACAAGGTCTAATCCGAAAACAACAAGAAGACTTTGCGTATATAACACAAGACCACTCGATGTACACCAACGACATCTTGAGGTTCATTCTCCAAAGGAGGCGTGAATTGGCAAATCGTTGGGGATGGACGTTTCCGTTTTAAGTTTTTAGAATAACTAGTTGTTTTCCGCCCGCGCGTTGCGGCGGGGACCTAATGTCAGCAAAACGTGTGTCGGCAACGGCAAGCAGATAACGAAAATCAAAACATAAATAACAATGAAGTGGTAACGATAGTCACTCTGTCCTAAAAAAACGATTTTAAATAAACTAATATATAATAATAGGACCCCACACGTCCTACACGTTGGCAATTCAGTTGTCTTTAGTTTAGTTATTACGGTGCTAACACGTGAAAATATGGACGAGCTCGGTACCGGTAACGGCACCGAGAGTATCGATCCGGAAAATCATCGAAATTAGGTACCTGCACCGAAAATGCTCGGTACGATACGGTATGGTATGATATGGTATTTGAAGGTAAAAATCAGTAAATACAGGTATGGTGCTAGACCGGTGTCGAACCGAAAGTAACGATTCTGAAAACGCCAAAAGGTGGGTACCAAATTGGTACCGAAAATGATTGGTATAGTAAATTTGGTACCGATACGATACCGGTTTGATTACAGGATTTGATACGATTTGCTCATCAATAATCTAAATATCCAAGTTAATTTTACATGCTACAATTCATTCATTATAGAAAAAGACAAAAAAGAAAACAAAATAAGTTGTTGTGTATATAAAACCTCAATCAAACGAAATACAGTTTACTTACAGTTTGTATGAAAAGTAATTTACACGGTGCAATTACGTGCGTTGTACAGGATTTGATGAGCTCGGTATCAACCGGTACCGAAAATACCGTTACCGAAAATCCCCAAAAGTGGGTACCGGTACCGATTATACCTGGTACGGTACGGTTCGGTACCAGTCGCTACTGGTACGGTACCGGTATTTGAGGGTAAAAACCGGTGAATACCGGTGCCAAACCGATACCGAAAATGTCAAAAGTCGGTACCGATTCAGTACCGAAAATATACCCGGTTTGGTAAATTTGATACCAGTATCGGTACCCGATACCATTTGCTCATCCCCTTAATGATGTTACTATTCATTGGATTGTGTATGACAAATAATCTAAACCGGTGCAATTACTTGTGTTGCTACAGGATTTGATGATCTCGGTACCAACCGGTACCGAAAATACCGTGACCGAAAATCCCCCAAAGTGGGTATCGGTACCGAATATACCTGGTACGGTTCGGTACCGGTACGGTTCGGTACCGGTACGGTACCGGTATTTGAGGGTAAAAACCGCTGAATACCGGTGCCGAACCGATACCGAAAATGTCTAAAATCGATACCGATTCGGTACTGAAAATATACCCGGTTTGATAAATTTGATACCTGATTTCCTTTACTGTTCATTGAGTTTGAATTTTAATATAAGGATAATGTAATTTTATTTTCCTGGGTGTTATTTTTTTTCAACTAGATGTGTATGTTATTTTAGATTAATGTAACTGTTTTTTTTCTAATTTTTAGTTTAATATTATTTTTATTTTTCTTTATGTTTATTTTTTAAGGTATTTACGTTTAACTAAATTAATAAAATCTTTTTAAATAAAACATTAAATTAAGTTAAATTAAAATAATTAAGTTTTTAGGAATCTGGGGAAACATAGGACGACACCGCGCAATCTGAGGATATATGAGGAAAACTAGAAAAAGATGTTTTGGCGTTGACTTGTCACATTAGCAATATGGGGAAATTAGGGCAACACCCTCCACCCTAAGGGTGCCCAGTGTGGAACTCAGGGAGGGGTTAGGGAGGTCCGGCCCTGGGTGGGAACAACCCCCCCCCCTGCGATTTTGGGGTTGTTTATTTCCGGGAACCGGTGAGCTAGCACCGAACAACGGGAAAGTGAGGAAGTTTAAAGGAATTAAATACTAATGGTAATAATACCGTTGGGTAAAAATAAATTCAAAAAACTTTGTTTTTAAACCCTTTAAATATCAACCTGATTCTACCATTTTAACACACAAAACTCTCTTATTTCTCATCTAAACCTACTTATTTATATCAATAAAAAATTCTCTCAAATGGCAAGAAGACCATGGACCCAAGAAGAAAAGATTGCTTTGGCTACATCTTGGGTCTCAACCATCGTCGACTACAAACATATGTACGTCCATGACTTTAAATACGTTTCGGCATGGCAAATTATAAGGATGGTTTTTTTTTAATTATGTATCTTCCGTTTATCTATGTTTAATTTTTTATTTAGGATTTAATGTTTAATTTGGATTGTGTAATGATTAATAATGTTTAATGTTTACGTTGAATTATGTAATGTTTATTTTTAGGTTAATATTTTTGTTTTATTTTTTTTGTAATTTTTAATATATGTCTTTTATTTTAATTTATATTTGAAACAATTAAATATATAATTTATCTTAAAATTGTAATCAAATTAAAAATAGTTTAGATTTGGGGAAATATGGGACGACACTGCACAAGCACAATCTGAGGAACATTGGGGAAAACTGGAAAAGGCTTATGTGGCGCTGATGTGTCACACGAGGAAAACATGACGACACCGTCCACCCTAATGGATTTCGAGTAGTTATATGTTTGAATTGCATTTCTTCAGTAACTTTTTTAGCTTATATATATACATGAAGGTAATTTGGTTAATGTTCAATTTCTTGTGACACTATCGTCTAAAACAGTTTTATTTTATCTCGTAGTAGTTTTGTAAAACTTCACTACCAAAAAAATGAGTATCACTGACGGATAATTAATTGACTGAAAAGGACTGTGTTGAATAATCACTAACTCATTTGTTGATTATCCGTCAAAACAGGCATCTGAAACGACTTTATATAAGTTTTCGGTCATCCGGTGGTAAAACTCGATGGGTGATTTACCTATGGATTTCCGTCGGTAAACACCTTTAACGACAATTCGTTGGTGATAGTCTTTTATTTTGTGTTTTGTATTGCTTGTATATATCCACTAAGGTGGTGTTTGTTTTTTCAGATGTAAAAGGTCTACAGTCTGCGGACCACATCTGCAAACGTCTGCATGAGAAGGGGTGGACCAAATGTCTGCAGAGTGTAATAAAAAGAGTGTTTGGTTATCTCAAAACCCCACATCTGCAAACCTTATCTTCTCCCAAACCCCTTTCTCTTTCAAATCTGCAAACCACCCACCACCTCCACCACCCCCATAAAACCCGCTAATCCACTCCATCTCCCACCACCACCACCAACACGACTTTCACAATATTCCACTAACAGTGCTTATTATAACATTTCATTCAGTTACCAATCTTAAAAACCTGCATCAGTTAGAGATAGAAACCCTAAGGCAACAAACCTAAACATTAAACAAAGCATACATTCCTCAAATTTAAACACAGTCAAATCAACACAACATTCCTCGATTTGTTCGCGAATAAACGCCTTTTTGTCAGTTAAATCGATTCTGAATTCGTGTTCTAGTTGCCGACGAATGTTGGCGGTTGTGGTAGTGGTTAAATCGGCGGTGGTTAGGATTTGTTGTAGCCGATCGGTGAGTTTGGAGTCCGATACCATCGTTTGCAGGTGCCGGAAGTTGAAAGTTGGTTGACGGTGGAGAAATGATGAGAAGATAAAGTGAAAGTATATGAGTTTTCTCTTTTTAGTTCCTTGTGGTTGAGAGGAGGAAGGTGTGGAAGAGGTTGGAAGAGGTGAGAAGACATTGGACCATGTCTGCGTGGGGAAGAGGACGCGCAGAGGTTTGAAGACATTTTTTAATGAAATGTCTTCTAAAAAAACAAACGATCTGCAGAGCTAAACGTCTGCGCGTGGTCTGCGCGGCGTAGACATAAGAGGCCAGAAGAGGTTAAACTGAAAAAACAAACACCCCCTAAATCATTTGTGATTAAAACATTTGGAGTGAAAACAAAAGTTTTTAAGTAAGGATTCACACTACATAGATACAAACATCAATCCAAATTCCAAAAACAGATCACAAGAAAAGTGAGACAAAACAAATTCAGAAGAGAAAAAAAATCAATGGGCAAATGGCTAAGGCTTAAACCTGTGTTAAACGTTAACTAAAGAATGTTAATATTCACACACTTCTCCCATCTATCTCTCTCAATACATATAGAGAGCAACAGAGTGAATATCATATAAGAATAAGATTTTAGGAGTGTGAGAATAAGATAAACCTAAATAAATTAACCTTAACTTTAATATTCTAGCTAGGCATATCTATCATTTTTCTTCGGTTCTCTAATAAATTTAAGCATGTCAATCAATGTGTCATATTCTATATGTGTTTACCATTAGTATCTGAACAAATGTTGTAGGAAAAAAAATATTAACATCAAAACAACCATTTTTTAAATTTTTAATCAACTCACTTTAATCTCGAATACCAGAGTTACTCGCATAAAATATATTTTGATAAAAATCTACTTTATAGTTATGAAAAAGCTTGATCTCTGTCTGGTACATAAAAGATATTAAAATTAATATCGTCAAAGCAGAAAGATTGTACTGGAGGGTGATTAGAAAGTGAAAAACGAAACCTAAGGGTTGTTAGAGTTTGGAGACCACAGAAAACAAGTTAATAAGTTCCTCAAACAATGATAGGTTCAGTCATTTTTTGGTGTTTGTTTTTCCAAAGAAGAGCTTCCTGACCTCTTATGTCTGCGTCGCGCAGACCTTTGGGTCTAAAGACTGTTTGTTTTCTCGGAGACCTTTCATTAAAAAAGGTTTGCGCATCCTCTTTTTGGTGCGGATGTGGACTTTCCTCTTCTAACCTCTTTTCCTTTGCCCTATTTTCAAAACACAGGCTCGTCCCACACAAACCCTAGCACCTTCTCCTTCACCCCTTCTCCTCCTCCCAGCTGCCACCTCCACATTGCCGGCACGTCCACAGCGTTGCAACCTCTGCCTCTTCCACATTGCCGCCACCTCCACAGCACCGCCACCTCCGCCACTCTGCACATCATCGCCATCTCCGCCACTCTACACATCGCTGCCACCTCCGCTACTCTCCACAGCCCCGCCGTCGACCACCCCTCTTCCCTCAACAGAACCCGTCGACCACCCCTCCTCCCTCAACAACAAGCAGTAGCAATCGGTCGACTCTCCACTCCTCTCCTCTCCTCCCATCCTAAGGTATGTGTTATGTTAATTTTCAATTTTTTGGGTGTTAAATTTCAGAAATTTGGTGGTTTGTTGCTGAATTTTGGTGTTACTTTTGAGTTTTTTAGTGTTACATTTCAGAAATTTGGTGGTATTTTGCTGATTTTTGGTGTTAAATTTGAGAAATTTGTTGGTAGTTTGCTGATTTTTTATGTTAAATTTCAGAAATTTGTTGATAGTTTGCTGAATTTTTGTGTTTGTTATTAGACTTTTCTATTGTTATTCATTCCTATTATGTTGTTTAGATGTTCCTTGTGATAAAATGGTAATTATAATTTGTAGATGTCCGTTGTTATATTTCAGTTTATTTCAGCAGTTTGCAGAAGTTAAAAAACAAATAGTATTTTTCTTGCAGACTGCAGAGGTTTGGTCCACCTCTTCTGCTATAGATGTCTGCAGATGTGGTCCGCAGACTGTAGACGTTTTACCTCTGAAAAACCAAACAGCACCGAAGTCTTTATTCAATACACATACTCATAACTTCAGAAAAAAAAGCCTAAATATCATGGGTGTCCTTAAAGGCCCGTGTGGCGTCCCTTGATTGTCTAAGGGCCAACAATATCGTCCTGCCTATTAATATGGGTTACTTGTTCATTCTAGCATAAACCGTTTTGACATGTTATATAAAACCGTTTTCATGTTATAACACGAAGCAATCGACAGAAGTAGTGAAGGATAATAATCGAGACGCTTAGTGGGTTTAAAAAATTGTTTTTATTCTGTGATATAAAATATGATATTGGTCAATATGATTACAAGAAACCCTCTTTGAGAAGCAACCTTCAATACCTACAAAATTGCATCAGTGTTTACGATAGGGTGTACCTATTGGCACACCAATGTGCTTATATATGCACACCAAAAAGGAGTTTTTTGTCTTATATGCACACACTGCAGTGTCGAGCTGTGGCCAAAACGCGTCGTTTTGGTCCGGTCAACCAGACAAAGACTGACGGGTGTCTGACGGGTCTGTTGATCGGACCAAAACACCGAGCTTTGGCCGCGTTTTGGTCCTGTCAACCAGACAAAAGACTGACCGGGTGTCTGGTTGACAGGACCAAAACGCGGCCAAAGCTCGACGTTTTGGTCTGGTCAACAGACCCGTCAGTCTTTGTCTGGTTGAACGGACCAAAACACCACGCTTTGACCACAGCTCGACACTGCAAGGTGTGCATATAAGACAAAAAAGAACTTTATGGGGTGGCTATCTACACACTTGGTGTGTAGATAGTTTGAGCCTTACGATATATCTTGTCAGTCAAGTAAGTGATTTCAAAATAATATAAATAAAAATATTATGTAAAAGAAAATTGAATTCTATATTATCAAAATTGTCAAACACGTCAACAAGTATGTTTCACTTTATTATCAATTATTATCTATTATCTATCTATTATACTAAATGAATTCTCTTAGGCCACAAGGGCTATTCTTAGCCAATCATTTTGATGATGTGGACATGCTCTAAAGGCTGATAATTCACCTTAGGCGCCAATCTCTTTTCCACTATTCTCCTTCTCACGTACATTACTTCATCCGCCTCTCTCTTCAATCAAATAAATCTTTCCTTTTTCCTGATTGCTTTCCCTTTTCATAGTACAAAACCCTAGGGTTCTTCTTCCTCTGCGACTTTGTTCTTGGTAGAGGTACTTTCAAGGTTACAATCTTCCACAATTATTTTGTTTTCGTATTTATTATTAATCTTTGATCTTTGATTTTCTGCCTATTGTCATCACAACATGGAGATTTGAAGCACTGATTCCCCTTCAAATCTTTCAATACCTCTCTGAAAGTTGAAGCACTGATGTCATCGCACCATCAAAGTTGTCGATTTGAAGGTCATCGTCTCTCTGGCTCATGAAATCAAGGTACGTCAATTACTGTATGATGTGTTTCTGTTTCATGATGTTACTTTTTATTTGGGCACCCTAATCGATGATATGTTTAATCTAATTTGCAGTTGATATATAATGAGGCCATTGGTTTTCCAGCTCTTGCGTTACTCATATGCTAAAGACATCAGATTTAGAAACTCTCTTCAAATCCGTCATTGGTGACCAGATTGCAGAAGTTGAATTGAGTGTCAGGAAAGCATGAACAAAGGTATGATCTTTCTTGATTTAAAGAATCTTGAAATAGAGTTTCTTGAAACCCCATGAACAAAAAAAAAATTTAATTACGACTTACAGCTTTCTCGCGGTTTGTCGAGATGTCAGACTGACATTGAAAGCCTTTTCTTTTAAAAAAAATTAAATTATAGAGATGTAAAATGTTTAAAAGAAAGTAACAATACACTTTTAATACACATTTCAGGGATTTTTTGGACTCCATCGTGGTATTTAGGTTGTAGCTTTAAAAAGCCACACAGTGAAGTAAAAACAACAGTATGTCTGTTTCTATGAGAGATTTGGATCCAGCCTTCCAAGGAGCTGGACAAAAAGTGTATCCTTTGTTCTTTCATATATCATGAAGTTGATTTAATTCAATAGCATATTTGATACTATGTTTTATTATTTAACTAATGAGTAGATTAAATGTCTAATTTTCTATTAATTTTTTTAATTATCATGGACATTCGCCTATTTTTCCCTTAAACTATTTACAGAGAAATTGAAGTGTGGCGCATTGAGAATTTTAAGCCAGTGCCCGTTACACAGGCTTCTTATGGCAAGTTTTTTACATGGGACTCCTATCTTATATTGAAGGTCTATTCTCTAATCTTAATTCTCTTGAAAAAATATGACTAAACATGATTTGCCAGCTCATATTCTGTGACTTTGGAAGTGCAAAGGTTCTGATATTTTTTTTAATTTATTTTTGTGACTTTTCAGGCATGGTGTTAGATAGATGACGACAGCATGGGCTGATGGGCCCGAGTTTATTACACAATGTCCAATTAGACCAGGAGGGAGTTACACATACCGGTTCACAATTTCAGGACAAGAAGGAACTTTATGGTGGCATGCACATAGCTCGTGGCTTTGAGCCACTGTTTATGGTGCTATTGTTATTCACCCACAAGAAGGATATCCGTACCCGTTCCCTAAGCCGCACCGTCAATCGGTCACTTGGTATACAATTTATTAATGATTACTGTACATGTTGGAAAATTTAAACTTTTGAGCTACTTGACATATTATGATGTTGATGATAATCAGGTGAATGGTGGTATGCAAACCCGATTGATGTTATAAGAGAGGCCACAAGGACCAGATCAGGCCCAAATGTTTCTGATGCGTTTACCATCAATGGTCAACCCGGTGATCTCTATAAGTGCTCTAGCTAAGGTTTATTAATGTAAAACATGAATTCTTTAGGGGTGGTAGAATTGATGGGTCGAACGAGCTGAAGGGTAATTTTGGTACGAGTTGTAACGCGAAACAAAGTGGGCTAGATTGACCTAAAACAGTCTCAAATCGGATAACTGATAATTTTGGTAAGAGTTGAAACTTGAAACAAATCGGGTCAGATTGACCCGAAAAACAATCAAATTGGTACAAGTTGAAACTTAAAACAAAGTAGAGTTAGATTTACCCAAAACACTGCCAAATGTGCTAACATGGTACAAGTTGAAACTCAAAACAAAACGGGCTAGATTAACCCCAAACACCGTTAAATGGGCTTATAGGTAATTTTGTTAAGAATTAAAACTTGAAACAAACTGGGCTTTCTTGGCCCAAAACACTGTCAGATAGGCTAACCGGAATGGCTGACCCAGAACTGGTTTTTTATATATATTGTTATGTTTTTTTAGTTTTTAAGAATTATGTTAAGAAAATGATATTATATTTTTTCACATGTAGATACCGTCAAAGTCCGAGTTGACTCAGGAGAAACAAACCTAATCCGGGTGATCAAGGCAGCGCTAAATCAACAGCTTTTTTTTCACCATTGTTAACCACAAACTTACAGTGGTAGGAGCTGATGCTTCCTATGTAAAACCCTTCACCACCCTGGTCCTCATGCTCGGGCCGGGTTAAACCACCGATATCCTCATGCAAGCCGACCAGGCTCCAGCATGTTACTACATTGTTGCACACGCTTACGCCAGTGGACAAGGTGTCCCATTCGACAACACCACCACCACCGACATGATGATAGTATACCATTTCTATACTTCAGTTATGATTTAACTTGCTTTTTAACAAGGTTATGTGTGTGTTTAGCAGGGTGGCAAGCAGATGCAACACACGATTTAACTAACTTATTAACTTGGAAAGTTGGTGTGGGTTCCATCCGACCCGACCCGTTTGCCAAGTCTATTTGTAGGTAAAACTTGCTATATAAAGTATGATCAAGTTATAACCAGTTCTAACTTAAATTTATATAATTTTCTGTTTTTTTCTTTTAACAACAGGTGATTGATACGTCAGCTATTTCAGATCGCTTCACATGTTCGTGATTTTCATTCGATTTACTAAGGTATGTTCAATCGGTTGTTTCTAATGCTATAATTATTCATGAAATTTTTAGTTATAAGGTTTTTCATCTATATATCAGGTACTTTGTTAGTTTTGGTTAAAACACGTTAGCTTATGAACTTCAATGAGATTATGCAATTGCAGAATGTGTGTAGTGGTTGATGGCTTTTATTTCTCTATTGAAAGAACGGTTCAAGAGATGGTAGGCTCACATATAATTCAAGGTCTTTTTAATTTGAAATAACCTAAGAATAGACCCTCATTAAGCTTATGTAGGATGCTCCTAATACCTTGAGAGAAGTTTTTAGCCAATCTGTAAAAACAGCCCATGTTAAGATCATGAAAACAACTTTTTTGCGCAGTTATATGGTTGGTATATATAACTAATAAAACAAATCTTTGTTTAATCTTTAAGAAAGCAATGGTAATTTTGGAACATGGGCAATATTCACTAAGAAATCTGTTCTTAGTTTGGCACCTCTCTAGAGTCTTGATTTAGAATCATTGTATTTTGGGGTTGAGCAGAGACATAACTCTTATTCTTTTATTCTATGGTTATTTGTCTATTTGTGTGCCACCGCTAAAGCCTACCACCGCCGCAAGTGTGAGAGACGTATCTGAGGTTATAAGCTTTTGCCTTATTTGTCGGGTAATGTCTCTTTGTTTCTTCTTTAATTCGATGTGTTTTCTATTACCGGGTTTAAAAAGCTCCAATTTTTAAATTAAAAACTTGACCTTTTAAGGTCTGATTGACTTATTTCAACCTCAAAACTCGGTAGCTACATGTAGCTTTATAGTATACTGTATGAATGTAAAACATTTCTATTTAAGTTCTTAACAAAATTCACATAAATATTAAGAATGGAGTGATTAATGGATTGTAACTCTCTTTCTTATTGTTGCGAATATTAATTGGTATTAGTTATCACCTTAATGAAAGTCGTCGTAAAAAAATTAGTTATTGTCATTCTTTGACGACAGTGATCCTCATAATTAAAAATAAATATTTTCATATAAAAGGGCCCCAAATTACGGATTCGCTTTAGGCCAACAAAATGGTTGAGCCGGTATGCCAGATAGATAGATTTTGGATTACGAATTATGACTTTCTTGCGTTGATTCATGAATATGATTAGGGTTAGGAAGTTAGGGTTCGCAAGATCCTGTGGATTTTGAAGTTTTCTCCTCCACAACACCAATCGAAGATTACCCAGGTACCTATCTAGATTCCTTTCTTATTGTTTGTAGGTAAAACTTGCTATATAAAGTATGATCAAGTTATAACCAGTTCTCACTTAAATTCATATAATTTTCGGTTTTTTTTCTTTTAATAACAGGTGATTGATACGTCAGCTATTTCAGATCGCTTCACATGTTCGTGATCTTCTTTCGATTTACTAAGGTATGTTAAATCGGTTGTTTCTAATGCTATAATTATTCATGAAATTTTTATTTATAAGGTTTTTCATCTATATATCAGGTACTTTGTTAGTTTTGGTTAAAACACATTTGCTTATGAACTTCAATGAGATTATGCAATTGCAGAATGCATGTAGTGGTTGATGGCTTTTATTTCTCTATTGAAAGAACAGTTCAAGAGATGGTAGGCTCACATATAATTCAAGGTCTTTTTAATTTGAAATAACCTAAGATTATACCCTCATTAAGCTTAATTAGGATGCTCCTAATACCTTGAGAGAGGTTTGACTAAGAAATTTGTTCTTTGATTACATACATCTCAATATTTTGACATCAACAAATAACTTGCCTCTTCAATAATAGGTGCCATGTTAAGTATCAATCATTTGATTTTTTTTGTTGGTGGTAATTATAGGTAGTTAAATCTAATGCTTTATAGCTATAGTGCTATACTATTAATTAGCAAACAATTATCATATTTCGTGTATGTAAAATCATCTATTGACATTTAGTGGTCAACAAATGATACATGATAGTTCATTATGATGATGCATTAAGGTACACTTTGAGTACAAATTTTTGTGTCTAATAAAGGGTTTTTTTTTTCCAGGATGAGTTTTCAAGGGAGTGATTGAACGATTCGTTGTCTGGGTTTCAGTTATGAATTCATTGAAAGAAGTTGAAAAAAGGGCGGTGATACCGGTTGCCATTCAATCGCATTCAAACTCAATATGATTTACCCTCTTGACATTGAAAGAGGCACATAGATGGAACAAAATATAAAGAGTAAAAAGTTTTATCTTATATGCCATCTTAAAAAATGTGTAAATTACAATAGTACCCATCCATTTTGCTTTTTAACATATACGAGTTGACGCAACCCGCGCGTTACGGCGGGATGTTGAACTTCACCTTATTTTTAAGATCATAAATCCTAATTTTTTTTAGGATGTTTGGCTCTCGGTTTGTTTGTTCTTCAATTACTCACATATTTTAACTTATTCTGTTCTTTGATACTTTACTCCAGGATCTTGTCCTCAAACCAGTTGATGGGAACGTTGCCAGCATCCCTTGCTGAATTGAGCAATTTAAAAGATTTGTAAACATTTTCACATTGCTATTGAAAGTTAATGATTTTTTTTGTTTCATTGATGTTTGAGGTGTAAGTTAACTGTTTTTTTTTTTTTTTTTTACAGCAGGACAAGTGACAATAATCTCAGTGGGTCCATACCTAATTTCATAGAGAATTGGAGACAACTCAATAAACTGTAAGTTCAGTTTGTAAATCATATGCACTTGTGCTGTATATTTAATTCCGTTCACTTTTTTTGTATTGTCATTTTTGAAGAGAACTAATTGGGACGGGGCTTTCGGGACCAATTCCTTCATCCATTTCCTTTCTGAACTTAACTGACGTGTGAGTGTAGATAACGTTAACTTCATACGAACCTTTTTCTTTCTTTCTCTTTTTATCTTTTTTTTTTCTATTTCGTGTAATGGGAAATTACTATTACTATGTAGGAGAATTTGTGAACTAAGTGGACCAACTCAGAGATTCCGTCCGTTAGATAATGCTGTTGGTTTACTAACACTGTATTTAGAAGGTTTTGTATTTCAAATTGTCGTTGTAATCTAATATATTGGTTTGTGTTTTAAAGTTGTAATCTAATTTCAAGATACTATGTTGTTTAAGGGTTTGATAATTAAATGAAAAGGGTTAACTAAATTTAAGGGTTTGCTCTTGCAGCGTTGACCATTTGTTGCTATACACAATCTGCTAAAATAATATTATGATTTGGGAAGGATCATTATAAGAAGTGTCATGAGGCAGGGGTTTGGGAATGGAATTGGGTAAGACCACCTAACAATGATGAAGAAAAGAAAGAGATGGAGACTTTGAATGCAGAACTTATACAACGGAATGTAGATGAAAAGTGGCATTGGAAGGGTGATGGTGAGATAGGATTTTCTATGAAAGAAAAGTGAGAATGGACTTGGCTAGAACGGTGGATATGAATGAACAAGCAAACGGATTTACATAGAACAATGTGGCGACGTTAAAGGCGAATTTGTTTGCATGGAGAGCAATTGACGGGAAATTACCAACGCAATGGCAAGGGTATTACTCTTCCAACCACAACTTGCAAAATATGTAATACAAGGGACAGAACCGTGGATCATATCTTGGTAATGTGCCCGGTAGTAGACGCAGTGCGGACTCAGTTACATATGTGGCTCAAACTCCCTATGGGCAACAGTAATGATTTGGTTATTGATATGTTGCAAAGCATGAACGGATTAACGGCTTCCATGAAGAAAAAAAGGATATTACACGTGCATTTTATACAAACCATTTGGTGAATTTGAAGACACGGGAACAGAGTGGACCACTTTATTGATATGCTGCATTTTATTCAATGGCAAGAGCAATTCGTTGTTCAAGCATTGGACAAAAGGCATTGAGGTATCATGGGGTGAATGGATGAACGTTAATTTTTGGTTGTTTGTGCTGAAGCATCTGCTGAACTTGCGTGTAATTTGGGGACCTCATAGCACCTCGCTATGGTGTTCATTAACCGCTAAAAGAAAAAAATATATATTATGCAAACAAATGGAAGCAAAAACCATTGCATATTTGCATGCCCATTAGAAGCTTTATTGGCAACAACATCTAATAAGTTAAATAACAATCATGTTGCGTTATTGTCCAATTGCACTAGAAGAGACAAGACACTAATAACCATTACATAAAAAAATAAAATATTAATAGGGTTTAGCCTTAGGATTTAAATTTAGGGGTTAGCTTTAGTGTTTAGTGTTTAGAGTTTTTGGTTAGTGTTCGACGAGCCGATTCCAATGCTGCTGGAATGAGCTTAATCGGAGTTCGTTTGACATGATTTCCTACACTTCTTAAGTTAAGGATATATATTTTTTATAATATACACATATGGATATTTTAAAAATTGACTATATAGATATGTACATCTGTTATTTTTAAATAAAAAGATTCACAACCCGTGAGTATTCACGGGAGATAACCTATTTCTTCATAAACTTTTCAAATTATAATGAATTGTGCAGCTCTCTATCATCTAATTCATGCTATGCATTTGAGGAGAAGACCTACATGTAATCTATAAAGTTTTGCAATTCAAGATGATGTAGGATAGTAGTTTTTTTGGTTATTGGTATCTTGGGTATTTTAATTTATTAACCTTATTTTTTCTATAACAGTAAAAGGGATCTATAGCAAATCAAGTGTTGGAGGGTAGCCAACCAGTTGATATCTCTAAGAACCCGTTTGAGTTGTTCTTACACTTAAGTAAGAATCTATTTTTTTTCAAATTAATTTCATGTATATTTTTAATAATCTAGCAATAGAGCTTTAAATTCTAAGTCGTCCTGATTGGAATTGATAATGTCAGAGGATGAATGCGATAGTGGAGTTAAAGAAGACATCATGAAAACATCATGAAGGTTTAGTTGACAAAAACTTAATTTGTAACGAACATTATGTAGATGTACTATTGGGACGTGCTCAACTGTCTCAAAATATTAGGCTTAACAAATCACACTTTAACGCTTCTACGTTTAAATTATTTTATGTGTTTAGTTGGTGTTTAGCCACCCGCGAAGCTCGCGGGGTCTTAGGCTAGTTATCTACTATAACAAAAACCAAAGCGGCAATAGTGCTTTCATTTGATTAGTTGATTTGGGCGCCCACCTGCCAGCTTTTTTTCTTCTAACTAAATTAGGATTTTTTTTCCGTTTATATTTATAGTCATCTATGGCACTCCCTCATTGGCCCAACAAATTTATGATTTTATCCCGTTTTAAAATTAGGATTTTACCATCAGTTCAAAATTATACTTTTACCCTCATTTAAAAATAAATTTACGTTTTTGCTCCCAGCTAAAAATTTTCAATTTTTCCCTCGGTTCAAGATTATGATTTTGCCCCGTTTAAATTTACAGTTTTGCTATTAGGTTTTTTCCCTTATAATAACGATTTTGTCATCTGTTCAAAATTATTTTTTTTACCCCCATTTAAAAATAAATTTACGCTTTTGTTCCCAGCTAAAAATTTCAATTTTGCCCTCTATTCAAAATTACAATTTTGCCCCGTTTAAATTTATAGTTTTGCCATTAGTTTTTTTTTCTCACACAGCTAAGTTACGATTTTGCCCTCAACCCCATTGGTCCATTTAATTTACGATTTTATCCCTGAAACAAAATTATGATTTCCCCCTCAGTTCAAAGTTACGTTTTCCCCATCGTTTTAATTTTTCTAGCAAAACTATAAAAGTTTTTTGTTTTAATTGGTTGACTCAATTTAATTTTTTTTCGTCTAAAAGACCTGCCTAACACGCGCTCATTAATCCTGAAAAATTACAGTTTTGCCCTGAGCCCAAAATTACAGTCTTATCATCGTTTTTGTTTTTTCCTAGCAAAATTATAGCAGCGTTTTTTTAATTGATTGAGAACTATTTGGCCATCGCCCCGCAACACGGGCGGGGCATCAACTAGTTGTATCATATAAACTGTATTTTTGAAACATGGATCAATATTTGTGACATTTAAGAATAAATAACTTAGTGCCTTATTTTTTTAACATACACTTCCCTAAATTATAAATAACAGTGAAAATATTGCGTGACAATTTATGTTAACTAGAAATGAGACCCGCCGCAATGCGGCGGGGATTCTTTAGTTATAACTAAGTCGATTTAGGACCCGCACGTTATGTTAAACCTGTCAAACGGGAAAAAATAGACGATGTAAAAACGTTCACCCACTACGCACGTTGCGTCGTGTTAACTCAGAAACTATAGAACGAAACATAAAACCGAAGACGCACGTTGCGATGTGTTAAGTCAAAAAATTTAGAACCAAGCATAAAACGAAAAATTTGCGGAGAATGAAAACTATAAAGGACCAAAGTTGAAAGTAAAAAAAGTTGCGATGATAGATTGTAAAAGATAAAAAGTTTTGGGTTAAAAGTAAAAAAACAAATAGTTTGGGGTTAAAAGTAATTTATGAAATACTTTTTGGTGAAAAGTAAAAAAATCAATTTTTTTTTTGGAAAACCCCCAAAACCAAGGTCACGACAACCATATGCTTAACCATTTTTTTAGAAAACCCCCAAAGCACACCCTGCGTTGCGGCGGGGCGTAAAACGGTGTCAAATAGTACTACTGTCACACAACCGTCATCGACCACCAACACTGACTCGACCTAGGATCTGCGTGTTGCGACGAACCTGTCAAACATGAAAAAATAGAGATAAAAACGTTGAACCACACATGCACGTTGCACCGTGTTAACTTGCAAAATTTGAAACAAAACATAAAAAAGTTGAACCACACTCGTACGTTGCGTAGTATTAAGTCGAAAAATTTATAACTATACGTAAAACGAAAATTTGCCAAAGATGAAAAGTATAAGTGACAAAAGTTATGAAGTTAAATTGCAAATAATGAAAAGTTTTGGGTTAAAGTTAAGAAAACAAATTATGTAGGGTTAAAATTGCAAAAGCTAAAAACCTTTGGGTTAAAAGTAAAAATTCAAGTTTAGTTTTGGGTTAAAGTTAAAAGAACAAATTATATATTGTTAAAATTACAAAAGATAAAAACATTTGGATTAAAAGTAAAAAAACAAGTTTTTTTTAAAACTCTTAAAGCACAAGGTACAAGTGTCTACGCACAAAAAACTTGCTTATTTATATATGAAATAATATGTTCACAAGCTTAAAAGGTAGAGGTTCATGTAAAAAAGGGTTTTTATGTGAGAAGGATAGGAAGGAATATGGAGAGCACATGTGACATTAATAAAAAATAGAGAATAAGGGTAATAGTGTAATTCACTCTGGATCATCATGAATCGTCGTTGATCATTACAAAATATCATGAGAAATCGTAAATAATAATTATAGAATTGTGAAAGGCTTGTAAATCACTATCAATATATATATATACTAGGTTATTGACCCGTGTGTTACACGGGTTTAATAATAAAAGCGGTAGTTCCAAAATCTGTAAATTTTTATTATAACAGAAGTAGCAAATTCGAAAACATATCGTGTGAAGAAAGGCGTTTACATTATTGAGTAATGAGGCATTTAATAATTAAAAAAAAACTTGTACCTGCCCACCCCCTCCGCAGCACTCCTGCCATCGATTTGGCACTCCTTTCACACTTGAATTATAACACATAACATGCAAAGTAATTAATATTACTTAGTGAGCTTCAACCTAAGATAATACAAAATTAAATCATTCATTTGAGTCGTAGCAAGTAAAATGCAACCCAATTCTTTTCAAAATAACTCAATTTAATGGTTACATACAAAAATGAAAACCATTTTATATCATACGTCGCAAACATGGATTCATACATAAAGATACTTAAGTCATGATCTATATCCAAAACCCACTTGATAGAAGAAGATAACGCCTTTTCCCTGGCTAAATATATAATATGAAGTGTAATTATAGCCACAATAACCATATATCATAGGATCATTGTGAGGATTACAAGAAGGTGTACCCAAGTTCACCAAGCTAAAAGGCAAACACAATTAATCAAGAAAATCATATAAATGCATTAAAATTTCAAGACACAAATTAATCAAAAATAATTATTTAAGGTTCAACAAAATTCCAAGAGCCAACTTGTTGCACTAAACTTACTTTCAATATATCACAATGTTTCTACGATCTTTAGTAGGAGAATGAGCCACAACATCACAATTTAGATAAATTCTGATGGGTTGTTTTGCATTCTTAGAAAAACCTGAAGCATTCCGAATTTCCAACAATGCCTCTCCCATGCAGTGAAGATGCTCAGTATCCCTGGTAATCTTGGTACTCTGATCATATAAAAAATGGAGTACTAACAAAAATTGTGCCCAAAAGAACATGGTTGTATTCTTGCTAATCTGATCAACACAAGTTTGAACTATCTTTTATTAACTACCTCTTGAAATTCACCATATATCAGATACTTTACAAACACTTCAAGTGATACAACACCATACACAAAAATTTCTTTCTAAGAAGATGTACACCTAGGCTGAGTGTCAGCCTCAGAGTTGCATGCATTCCAAAATTTTAAAACAAATCCCAAAATTTTAAAAAAAGCATACTTAATTATTTACAAAAATCAAAATGCATACCATTTCAATATGACAAATCTGAAGAGATAGAAACTTCACCTTAGGCTCCTTTGACACACTGCACAAATCGGCCATGTTTTGAGTTTTAGTTTTCCAAAAACCATTAACCTAATTTGTCACGCTTCTGTTCAAGCAGTTGTCTGCGTTGGGCATTGCAAGGACTGACCTAGAATAAATTTTTAAAAAATGACAATTGTGCGTTTAATATAAACAACTAAAACCTATAGCATTAGTGTATTTCAATTTCGAAACCGCAAATAACTGTAAGTACGTTTCAGTGTATATCAATATGTATACCTGTAGTAAGATCGATAATAGCATCAAAAGCATCCTCGTATGCACAGAGGGAAGAGTCATTCCATGCTAGTGTTGCAGTTAATATGGATACACCATCAGACTCGACAAATTCTATCTATGAAGAGAAATAGAACTCAACTCAAAAGACAGCCAACTGACTTATTCTAGTCAAAAGTTCATAAAACCACTAAAAAATAACTAACATATATTTGAGTCATATGATGATGAAGCATACCCATTCCCATTCCCACCTTCATCTTCTTCCATCATACCGACCGGAACCTCATTCAGATCAATATCAAGAACTTTCCGACCACTACTACCTTCTCCGTAACCTGAAACAATTTGCAAAATTGAACGTGTTAATCCACATCAGTTACTGAATCACTATTTTGGAACGAAATATCCGATGTCTGTAACCTGAAAAAAAAATTGGAAAATTGAACGTGTTAATCCACATCAGTTACTGAATCACTATTTTGGAACGAAATATCCGATCTATGGTTTGGGATGGAAGACGTCTATGCTTTTCCAATTCTTATTCTTCGATCTGGCATTTGAAACAAAGGAATGTTCAATACAAATCTTACAAAATCAAAGGATAACTCTTATTGCAAATATATCCGTCATAAAAGGGAATCATCTTCAAAAACTTGTAACATGGCTTGTGACCCCTTTTTAAGATATAATAATTTCCATATGCAAAAAGCTATCAACTTAAATTATTTGCATATCTACCTTCCAAAAACATGTAATATTTTATCTATTATTTTCCTACTACCGATATACTTATAAATTAAACCATTTGTTTGTGTGATAGGTAAAAGTAGAAGTAATTGAAATTACTTACATATGATAAACAGGTAACATACAGAAGAAAACAATCTACACCAATTGGCAGACAATCCAATAATCAAGTTTCAATGTAGCCACAAAACTCTAGAGAAAAATAAAACTCCATAACTAAATCAAAAATTTTGCCATAAATTTACATAAAATAGAAAAACTTACTGGGCGATTTTTGATAGGGTTGTTCTTATTTTGGACCGAAATATCCGATGTATGGTTTGGGATGGGAGACGTCTATGCCTTTTCCAATTCTTCTTCTTCGATCCGGCATTTGAAACAAAGTAATGTTCAATATAAAAATAGATGAGTCAATACGATGATGATGATGATGATAACCACGTTTTATAATCCTATTCGAGCGAAAATCATTTACAGCAATTGATGATAAAACTAAAAGCTATAAGAACTAAAGATTTGTGGACTTACATATGGCATTGGAAGGGGATTTGCGAGAATGGTGAAGAAGAAGATCGATATATTCATATTAGCGATGAACTTTGTGAAAAAACGTTAGGGTTTCCACACAGAATTTGAAAAGGGAAACAGGGAACGATGGGAATTAGGTCTTGGGAACGGGTTATAAGAGATCTAGATATTTCTTCATGGGTCAGGGTATCCGCATCAAATACCCATTTAATCAAAGGAGCCCTTAATTTAATGAGTGACATGTGTCCCAAAGTTGGTTTCTTTTATTATAGTAGATATATATATATATATATATATATAGAGAGAGAGAGAGAGAGGATAAGGATCCGTTAGGAACCACCCTTTATTGCGAGAACCGTGAGAACCAGTGTGAACACATGGCATTTTTGTAATTATATTATGTTTATCAAAAAAACACGCGTTCTTCTTTTTTCCTTATGTCACTGTTATCTCCATTTTAGGGTTTCAGTAGTTCACCAGTTCATGGCCATCACACTCGTCTGAGAGGCATTCACGGCGGTTTCACGACGGCGAAGAGCCGTGCACGGTGGTTTTCACGGCATATAGATAGTCGGCGTTCACGTATTTCACGGTGATTGCAGTTGGCACGGTGTTTATGGCGACATATGGCGTCTCCTGATTCATCACCTATAGATCCTCGTATATCTGATGATCTTCCTCATACATTGTCTGAATATCATCCTCATACAACATCTGATGCCGAGATCATCATACATTGTCTGAATATCATCCTCATACAACATCTGATGCCGACTTTGGTGGTCCATTTGCTGTCAATCCCGTTGATAGTCACAGAATTATGTCTAAAACTGTTGTAAGTCAACATACCCTTCATGGCTTTGAAATTCAGACTCTTGAATCTATGTTTACATCAGACAATGTTGTCTTATAATCAATGTATCTGATCGTTCATTATCTTTTGACACTAATTCGACTAGTACAGCACCTACAAATACAGAACATCAAGAGTTTCAATTCATTCGATTT
The DNA here is from genome assembly GCA_030545235.1 of Helianthus tuberosus. NCBI lineage: Eukaryota > Viridiplantae > Streptophyta > Magnoliopsida > Asterales > Asteraceae > Helianthus > Helianthus tuberosus. The sequence goes on from CM060430.1 coordinate 154,957,068, forward strand.
GTGACTAAATGTATTATGTTGACTGTAAAAGATGTATATACTTTGTAAATGATATTATATTAAAAATATGCACATGTGCATTATATTTACTCTAAATGATGTTGTATTAAATTATATGCACATATGCATTATGTTAATTGTAAATGATATTGTATTAAATTATATGCACATGTGCATTATGTTGAAAATTAGACTATGTCGTTGATGTATAGTTTCAAAACAAGTGCCTTATGGATGACTATCCAATTATGTACAAGATGGCAGCAAACAAATGGGCTTGGGTGGCGGACAACTACAAAAAAAATAGGGGAGGTGACTGTGTGGGATTGGCAATGGAATAACAATCTGACAACCGGGGAGGCATGTGTGGAGTTTATGTAGCTTTCGGCGCTGCTGAGAGACACCAGAATGAAGACGGGTCAATATGGGTGGGGTTGGCACTCGGAAAAATAAGTCGACTTTCAATGTTAAAACCGTTAGAGAGGATTTGTGTGTCCATAAGCGACATACTCAGTTGATACAGCTATTGCATCTTCTTCCATTTTTTGTTTCTGCAACTGTCATATGGCTTCTGTTTGAGAGGATAGGCTACCATCTTCTTCCATTTTTTGTGCCACTTTCTAATACTTACTCTGGCCATATTGTTCTTGTGATCCAATTTGTCTTCTTTTGTTAACAGGTGAGTTGATCACCTTGGTATCTATAGCTCCATATCCAGGCTGACCAATTAAAATCTCAACATTCTTTCCTGGTTTACCTTTAATTTTGATAGGTCTCCTCCAAAGTTTCATGATATTACATTGTCCCAATAAATTTGTGATGATATTGCTCTCCTTGTGATGGACCATATCAATTAGGCCTGCTTATAATTAATGGAAATGACTACTGGGAGAGACTTGAAAAGATTTACGAGTTTGGTGTTTGAGCACGTCGGGAGACTTTTCTGTTCGGAGTTTGAAGTTGTAACACCCCGAAAACAGGTTTGATAGTCAAACCACGTTAATATTAATGAACGGGTAAAATACCGTTAGTGGTAAAATTAACCAGGTGAATATTAGGATTTAAACAAATAATCCTAATATTAATTAAAAGAAGAATAAATGCTTTAAAAAAAGTACGTTTATAAGAAGCCCGAGTTAACGGAAGTTAAAATAAAACGGGTTATAACTCCCAGGACCCACTAAGTAACTAGGAATATCAACCTAGTTAGTTAAGTGTTTTAAAATAATGAAGGAACTTGATACAGTAACCTTTTTATAACTTTTAGAAACTAGAGGGACTAAAAGGGTTAAGTGATAAAATAATTATTATTAAAACAAAAATTAAAAACCCAAAACACACACTTGGTGTGTGTTCTGGTCGTAGATTACACAGGGGGCGAACAAGCTTCCTTCAACCAAACCCTAACTAGCCAAAAATCAAGCAATTGGAAGGCCAAATCAGTCCCAAATCGAAATCCAAACTTATTTTAGTGATCACCTAAGTGAAGGGATCACAAGGTATGTTAAATTTCATCTTTTGGTTACATCTTAGAATTTTGATGAACATGAGAAATCAAAATCTGAACTTGATTGATTGATATTTAGATGAAATTAGTAATGAAAACATGTCTAGGAGTAAACCCTAGTCAATAATTTGTTGAATTAGTGATGAAAATTATGAAATTGATAATTACCCATACATGCGTTAAGTGGGTGTTGTAATTATGTGATGAACACTGAATTTCAATGTTGAAATAGTGTAGAATTGATGTTATGATACAAGTCTTGGTATTGCTTATGAATGCTAGAAATAAGGGTTTGATTTAATGATTGAAACTTGGTTAAAAAGATTAGCCATGAACTAAATAAGAGGTATAGAAATCGTGCCCTCTAGGTGCTTGTTAAAATGCCTAAACGAATGTTTATATGTTGAAATTATGAAAGAAACACGTAATTGGCTAATTTGACTAATTTCGTGTGATATGGAATAGTACGGGTTTTAAATATGATGGTGTATGAGAATCACCAAATAGAACTTGAATATATGTTAATTTTAGTTCTAGTTCTTAATTTGACAAAGATGAAGTTAAGAAGATGGTAAAATTAGGATTCATATGATGACTTCTTGAAATAGATGATGTTTTTGACATCTCTTAGCCTACAATCACTGTGTTATAGGTTTCTAACCATTACCAAGAGTTTAATAAGGGTTATAGCCATGGAAATGGGTTGCATTTGATGGTTTGGGTCGAATTTGAAAGGACCCTAAACATGATTTCCGTAGCTTTTTATATGGATTTTGACTAATCTTAAAAAAATCATATAAAATCAACCGTTTATCCGATTTGGGTGTTCTATACCTTTTCGGAAAGCTTATGAAGTAAATTTTTACTGTTTTCAATCATAAGAAACAAATGTGGTTGTTAAATAGGTCAAAAATATGAATTAAAACTGCTGTTCAGGAAACTTAAAAGCTGATTGAAAAATGAAAATATAGTTGTTGTGCTGATTTTATAAAAATCATATAAAATCATAGAAAATTCGTTAGAAGGTGTACCTTATATGCTTGCGAAGGTATTGAAGTTTTCTACGATCCATTTTTGAACATGTTAATCTAGTTCAGACTTTAAATGGGTCATAATGGTCGATTACAAAAGCTGAATAGAAAATCGCTGCACATTAATTAATTATGTTATTATTAATCCAGAAAAAGACATATGATTGCGTATACTTGTTTAGTCATGAAGTATTTATTGTTAGGAACAAATAACACTTTATATGACATGCTTAAAGTGTTCAAAATCACTTACTAACTAGTTTGTATAAGTAACTTGACTAACGGGTCAAACGGTTAGCGAATGGAAAGAATTATGGAAAAAAATAGTTGTTGAATAAATAGCATACTTTGATAAATAAGTGTGTGAATCCATAAGGTGTGATGGTCATGTTAATGGTTGACTAATCTAATCATCTTGTGGATATGATATGGTAGTTTGACTCAGACAAGCTAGGTAGGAGCTTGGAAATGAACGGGTCAAATGGGTACAAGTTCAAGTATGAAGCTCGCAAGGATGCAAGGTAAGTAAAGCTTACACCCAATTTAAGTGTACGTGTTTATTTTATAGGTGATAAATATGACAATGGATTATGTTTAAAAAAAAATGGGTTCTGACATGAATCGAAATGAGTCGGAACAAATAAAAACGATCAAAACCATGGTTAACGGTAAAAAGAGGCAAAATGGTAATTTAGTCATGAATTGACTAAGAATTTATAAGTTTTCTTAAAGTTACCTAATAGCGTAACTAGAAATGAGAAAAAGGGGTAAAAAGGGTAATTTAGTCACGTGATGACTAAATTTAAGTTGAGATTAAATGGATACCCACGGCGTAAGCCGAGATGGGTTAAATATGTAAGAAAAAGGAAATTTTGTGGTAAAATCCGAAATGGGTAGTTAAAAACCATGCTTTGAAACAAATGCGAATGTTTGGTCATATAGGCCAAACGAGTCAAATGGTGGTGATAACACCATTTGACAATATTGACTAACGTTGGTTGTTAAGTCGTATGTTCACAGGAGTGAACCGGGAGTGGATAATTGCGTCGTTATAAAGTAGTGGCTAATAAAAGCAAGGTATAAAACGAGTTTATATGTTGACCCGAGCCAGGTACGCATAAACAAGCTTTTAGTTAAACATACGATTCTTGGTCAATTAATTAGCGAAAGTCCTTCATTGTAAAATGAAGGATTAAAATTGACCAAAAAGCCCTCGTTGGGTAAACCGGGCAAACGAACCCTAGAGGTTGCTTAGGAACTTGTATTATGATTATGTAACCCTTTTGATACGTATAAGAATATAGGCATAAACTTTCGTGGGTCAAATGCCTAAGAATATGTCTTTTTAGTAAAATGACTAACCGAAAAGTAATACTCGGGATAATCGGTTTATTGTATTAATTCACCACAAAAATAGTTGTGGTGAAACATAAGTAGACATCTTAAATGTAAAAATGTGAAGTACGAAAAGAGATGAGTGAAATTGATGCTTAAATGCTTAAAAACCGTTAAACGGGTCAAAATAAAGCAAGTGATTAAGATTGGCTAAGTGTTGGAAAATTTCAAAATAAACCGGTGAATGTAAACACGAATACAAACCTTGTAATGGAAGCGAAAATGCTAATTTTTGGCAAGCCCGAAATGGGTAAAAACGATAAGCAATGAATATTGTTAATAAACTTGTAGTATGATGTTAAAAGTAACGGGTCAAATAATCACACAAAGGATTTTTAAGTCGTTTGCTTATAAATCAGATTTTTATGCAAACCGAGGTGATAAACGGATTCGTAATTTAATTACGGAAGCGTGGGAAAAAAATTACGCGAAACGGTCTTGTAGATAAAAAGTTATGGAACTTGTTTATACTTGTTTTTAAGTTATCAAAACTAACCTTTAAGTTGGTTTTTGATGTTAGGTGAATGTAGCTACCATCCGGATGTCGATCAAGCAATGAAGTGAACCGAACACTATGCAGTTACAAGCTTCCGCACATAGTTTCGTCGTTATTTTTAAACGGCGAACTCAATTACATTACGTTGTATTGTTCTTAAATTGTAAAAGTTTTAATAAACCCGTATTTTTCAATATATGTGTATCCATAATTACATATTTATTTTCGTAAACCATACGAAAAATGTTAAATAATAGCAAGGGTCTTACAGAAGTCTAGGCTACAAACATATAATAAGGAGGTTCCCGAGTAGGTATTTGTTTGGAATAATTGGACACCTAAAAAGGTTGGTTTGGTCGGGTGGATAGCCTTAGTCGAGAGACTCCCAACGAAGGTGGCACTTAACGCAGGAGTCATCCAAACACAGTCAAACTGCTACGTTTTCTGCAGCGATTCTCCAGAAACATGTGAACATATTTTCGTTTCATGTCAGTTCGCTCAAACAGTTTGTACATAATTACTCAATGGTGCAAAGGCCCGGCTGCATTTATTTTCAATCTCAAAGATTTGCTAGAATATCATAATATTGTCCAAGGGTCTGCAAAAAATAAAAAGACGATTTATGCGGTGTCCCTTATCTACATCGTTTGGCGAATGAGGAACAAGATGGTTTTTAATCAAAGTCAATTGTCGGTGCACAAGGTAGTCGAGGAGATCAAGAACATGAGTTAGTTATGGGTAAAAAATAGATCGAAGGAGGTGAGTTTAACTTGGGCGGCCTAGAACAATTTTGATGTATTTCTGGTATAGTATTCTGTTTGTTTTTTGCTGTGAGTTTTCCTTCTGTTGGTGGACGTAATTGTGGTGTAGCACCTTGCTAAATGTTATGAATAATTTTATATAAGTAACATCTACAAATTTAGATCAACAAGAGTTGCAATTCATACGTTTTGAGATTAAAGGCATTATACATTTATATGTGTTTCGAAGTTTACACTCACATGATTCATTTTTATATCCTTAAAGTGTTTTTTCGTAGTTTACTCTTACATGCTTCATTATTCTCTCATCAAGTAAATCACATTTATTTACCATCATACCATAATAATGCACATGTGCATTATTTTGCCAATACACCATAATCCATGTTTAATTATTAACCCTTTTCTTTTTTATCATTAAACATTAAACAAACAATTGGTTTATTACATAAGTTACTTATATTTTCATACATCATGTAATCCTGCACATGTGCATTATGTTGCCAACCATCTTCCTGCATATGTGCATTATGTTGCTAACCAACAAAAATAAACTGTTAACCATCAGTACATAATGTTATGCACATGTGCATCACATTACTAATGCCCCGTAATCATCACCGAATAAATGTTGAACAAGTGCGTAAACACGCCATATACCTTATTAATTAGAATGTTATATGTTTTACTTTTTATGTATACATGAACAATTACAAGTGTTGTATGTACATTCTACACTACAGGAACAATTACAACTATTGTACATTCTACACCTAATGGCACGCTATATTGGATACCCTATGTTGAATCTGAATACAACCATATGGTCAGCAGTATCAACCGTCGCTGTTACCGTTGATCTTGCCAACTTCTTGTTCTTTACCGTACGCACTTCGTCACCTCCTTTTTTTATGTTTCATCACGTAACCTCCTTTTTTGAGGTTTCATCACGAGTTCGCTTAGTTGCCCGCCTTTTTTGTGTTTATTTCTTCTTGCGCACCTGCGTGCATTATGTTGCCAACCATTTGTAATCATCAAAAAAATAAACTAAAAAAATAAACTGTTAACCAACAGTACATAACTATGCACATGTGCATCACATTATTAACACCCAATAATCATCAATAATAAACATTAAACAAATAACTGTTATTTTTTACATTCATTACTTTTATTTTCATATATTACATAATCATGCACATGTGCATTATGTTGATACCAATCCATTATCATCACAAATAAACTGTTAACCATCAGTACATAATGTTACGCACATGTGCATCACATTACCAACGCCCCGTAATCATCACCGAATAAATGTTGAACACGTGCGTAAACACGCCATATACCTTATTAATTAGAATGTTATATGTTTTACTTTTTTATGTATACATGAACAATTGCAAGTGTTGTACATTCTACACTACAGGAACAATTACAACTATTGTACATTCTACTCCTAATGGCACGCTATATTGGATACCTTATGTTGAATCTGAATACAACCATATGGTCATCAGTATCAACCGTCGCCGTTACCGTTGATCTTGCCAACTTCTTGTTCTTTACTGCACGCACTCTGTCACCTCCTTTTTTTGTGTTTCATCATGTAACCTCTTTTTTTTTTTGAGGTTTCATCACGAGTTCGCTTAATTGCCTGCCTTTTTTTGTGTTTATTTCTTCTTGCGCACGTGCACGATATATTTAATGTGTTACATAAATGATATCATTTAACATGAATTTAATAAAGGGATGCACATGTGCATAAACTCCCATCTGGATCATCAACATTAATCAACCTTTTTTACCTTTTTGTTTAACCGTCGCGTAATCATATTCCATTCCATCCGGCATTTTAATTGACCTTTCATCCCTTGGTTTCAAAAAAAGAAATAAACATAACTTATCAATGAATATGTGCATTAACATTAACTTTATCATCACCATATACAATATGCACATGTGCATCAACATAAACGACCTTATAAATATATTCTGGCAAATTATGCACATGTGCATAGTGCATAATTATGCACATGTACATCAGCATGAATGACCTTAATAACCCATTCTGTCAAAGTATGCAGATGTACATAACTATGCACATTTGCATCCATATGCCTACCCTTATTAACTTAATCTAGCAAACCATACATATGTGCATAACTATGCACATGTGCATTAACATGACTCACCTTATCAGCAAGCTTGCTTCAATAATAAACCTTAACCTGTACCAAATCAAAATTCGTAAGCTTGCTTCAATAATAAACCTTAACCTGTACCAAATCAAAATTCATATTATCACTAGCCATATATAACATTAATCATTAACAAATCTATTATGGTAAGATATGCACATGTGCATAACTATACATATGTACACCTAATACCGACGACGTTGATTCCCGACGATACTATCGTAGTGACACACTCATTGAACCATCTATTCTTATAATCACGCTGGCACGTTGCCCTAATTACGAACGGATTAAAAATCCACAATGTTGCCCTAATTATTATGTTCCTAATATATATTATACGACTAATTTTGTACGAATTTGGGGAACTAACCTCGATTATATGACGAAATATGAAATATCTGCTGGTAAAATCTCAAATCTGAGATAAAATCTCAATTCGGATGCTTCGATATGGTGAACTGATGATGTATTCGAGACGATTATGTAATCGATTGTAATCGACGATGATGATGGCGAACTGAAGATGTATTCGAGACGATTATGTAATCGATTGTAATCGACGAATTGTTGAGATAATCAGGTTGAGAAATGTGGAAGGATTTGGATGTAATCGAGTTCTGAGTGTGGACGTGAAAGTGTTTATTAAGTGTAATTTAATTTATGTTTGAAGTCCGATAGTAGAGGCAGATATTTTAAAAGTTGTTTGGTATTTACAAAATTGCCCCTTTCACATTGGTTCTCGCGGTTCTCGCAATAAGGGTGGTTCTCGCATGAACCCTACCCTATATATATATATATGGAGCCGCTAAAATAGGAACCACCTCCGGTTGTAAGAACCGCGAGAACCACTCTCAACCAATCAGAATATGACAACCCAAAGGGTATTATGGTCATTTACCCCAAATGTCCAATCTATATCTCTCTCTTCATTTAATACATCTTGTCTTTAATACATCATCTCTCTCCTATTTCTCTCTTTAATTTAAATCAGATTAATCCACCATCATCTCTCATCTCTCTCCCTCTCTTAAAATCCAACATCAAACCAGAGATCTTTTATCTCTTCAAATCCTTTCACCAGTGTGTGGTTACAAGAGAGATTGACAAAGAGATTTGGAAACCCCTTTGGGTTCCTGATCACCAGTGACGGCGGATTATTGTAGGGGATGTGAAGGAGATTAGAGAAGCTTCAATGAAAAAGAAGCAAAAATTTGTTGAGTTCTATGGCACGAGAGTTGCAACAAAGGCTGTCGCCGCCGTCAACGGCCAAGAAATAAACGGTACACCGGTGGTGGTGGCGCACAGCGGCGACAGAAATAAGAGACGGAGAGAGATTGGGGAGAGAGAAAGAGGACGGAGGCGGGCCAACGGCAGCGCCGCCGTGTGCGGTGGAGGTCCTGGTCTCCTCCCGACGATGATGATGATACCGATGCTATTTTGGTATGTTGGGTTTTTTTATTTTTGTGTGTCTTGAATCTGATGGATTTTTGTGTGTCTTGAATCTGATGGGTTTCTGGAAGGCGGTGGTGGGGCGGTGGTTTGGTGGGAGTTGTGCATAGGCGGAAGGCGGTGGTGGTTTGTGGGGAGACCGGTGGGGGTTTTATGCAGAGATCGGTGATGGTGGTGGTTTGCTACGAATGATGGGGTGAAGGGGGTGGGTGATCTGACGGCGTCGGGGAGAGAGGCGGTGGGTGATCTGTTTGTTGGTAACTGTTTTTGCTGGGTTTGATTCCGTTGAATCTGGTGCTTTTTGATTCTGTTGATTCCGTTGAATCTGGGTTTGAATCTTGTGGTTTTGACTTTCTCGATGGTTTGTTTTATGACTGATGATGTTCATGTGTTTGTTGGTAAGTGTTTTTGTTGGGTTTGATTCTGTTGAATCTTGTGCTTTTTGAATCTGTTGAATCTTTGAATCTGTTTGAATGATGTTCATGGTGCTTTTGAATGTTTTAAATCTGGTGCCTTTTGGTAAATTTCAAACAGTGAACTATGTGGATTTTGATCCGTTTGGATTTGGACGGTGATGATGCAAAAAAAAACGTATATTTTGATGACGATGGCGCGACAAGGATGGTGGAGGGTAGGATTTTGAACCTGCAACCCCACTTTGAAGTCTCTGATTATCAGAAAATCTGAGGCAAAACATTGTTTTTTTCAAGAATCCACTCGTTCTTTTGATTTTTGTTTGTTGGGCTTTTATATTTTGCCAAAAGGCGTCGATGATGATAGCAATCTATCTGAGACACCTACCGAGTAGCGATTTTCTGGGTGCGTTCGTTTTGTGTAAAAAACTTTTAGATAAAACGTAAAACGTTTTACGTAAAACGTAAAAAGTTTTACGTTAAACGTAAAACGTAAAAAGTGTAAAAAATGGCGCGTTAAAAAAACATGTAAAAAACGGCGCGTTAAAAAACGACGATTGAAAAAACGGCGCGTTAAAAAAACGACGCTTAAAAAAGCCCAGCGTTAAAACGGCGCGCAAAAAAATTTGTCTTTTTAAAAAAAATCTGAATTTAAAAATTCTTTTAATAAAGAAATTATGTTTAAAAAATAAAAACTAATATAATAATACATAAAACTAATAAAAAACAATAAAGACAAAATAGAGTCATTTTATTAAATTACCCTTTTTGATTAAAATATTAAAGACATAATAAGACAAAAAGTATTTAATATTATTTTTAGTTACTTTTAATCTCATCCATTGATCTTGAAGATCTAATGGTTAGGAACTGGTTCTCGCGGTTCTTACAACTGGATGTGTTTTTCATTTTAGCGGTCCCATATATATATATATAGGATTAGGTTCAAACGTGAACAAAATCCCAAGAGTGAACTGCGTGAACTGATCTGCGCACACTTGATTTTTATGATCTTGAGATTAATGTGAGTGGCATGATGGTAATTATTTGGTTAATTTTTTTCATTTAATTAAATACAAAAAGGGTATATGTGTAATTTCAATATTAAATTGATTGTATAAATCTCTCACAAATCAAGTAATCAATTATCCTCTTAAATTGATTGCATAAATCTCTCACAAATCAAATCAAGGATTAGGAAATATGTAACATAATTCAATTATTAAAATAATTATTTGTTTAAATGCGATGTACACATGTGTATTCTGATTTTGCCCTCTTTTTAATGCGATGTACACATGTGTATATCGTCTATTTTTGTGATATCTCAGAATTTTTTTTGTATTGAATGTTGATGTACACCTGTGAATTACTGTACACATATGTACGATGCTGAGTACACATGTGTATTGTTCTATTTATATCCAAGTACACATGTGTATACCGTTGAAATATGAAGGTTATGTGGATCTTAAAAATCAAAATTTGAATTCTGATGATGAAATCTGAAATAAAAATTAAAATTGAAATCGGGTGATTTGTAGTTTGTTTTGATAATTATCTTATTAATAAATAAACATAATGTGGATAATGAATTTAAATTAGAAAATATGTAACTTAATTCAATTATTAAAATAATGATTTAAATCTAATTTTTTATATAATTACAATCCTACCCTTAACAACTAAAAAGGAAATCAAGGGTCCATATCTGTTCACGCAGTTCACTCTTGGGAGGTTGTTCACGCTGGAACCCTACCCTATATATATATATATATATATATATATATTATTTGATAGATGTATTATGGTTATACATTTATCGATCATAATTACACACACATTGTTCGAAACGTTTTACTATATTATGTGATTCTATAATAACCTTGGGCTCATAGACAAACTTAGATTATTATTTGTTCCTTTCAACAAAAGTAAAAATCTAATTAGGGTTTTAAAACTTGATGAGCTTTATTAAAAAAAACTTAATAAATTGATTAGGTTTTTATTAACAATTTAATATTTTCCTAATTGCATCTGTATCAAAAAGTGACAAAAACGACGAACAAACTTTTAAAACAATTGGATAGAACATACCATAAGTTTATGATCCAAATCAAAGAATATAAACCCTAATGTTGAAATTAAAATTGAATTAGCTAAACACGATAGCTAAACCAATCAAACTATTTAAGAAACAAAACATATTATTAAAAACTTACGAAACCAATATTAATTCTCTTGAGATCGATTCACAATAAAATTAAATTGCTTTCTTCCTTCTCGAGTTCTTGGCCATCGAAGTTTGTTGTCCTCAATTGCCGTATAAGAAGTTGATGTCTCCCCTAAATCAATGGTGAAGCTTAACCCGAATGACGGGGGTGTCGAAAACGTATATACCCAAAAATTTCTATAGAACCGGGGGGTCGAAAACGTATATACCCAAAAATTTCTATACGAAAACTACATATATAACACTACTGAGCAAAAAGTTCGGGGGGTCGGACGCCCCTACCCCTTCTATACTTCGCCCATGCCCTAAATTCCTAATCGTTGCCTTCAACGTTCAATTTCCCATTTTATCTTCAAATGCGAAACTGTATTTGTAGCCCATGTCTCCAAAAAGTTTGATGGCCCATCTAACCCATTTACTTGTTTTGCCAATTGTAAACGTGAGGCCCTAAACCAACTAATCATTACAAAGACCCAAAGTTGATAACTCCACCATTTAGTAAGTAGTAATTGTTGTCAGTCTTACGGATGAGCTCAATACTGTTACTAGAAAAATACGGTACTGAAAATCATCAAATGTGGGTACCAGACTACTGTACCGGTATATGTATGTAAAATTAAGTAAAATACCGGCACTATACCGAACCGAAAATACCGGTATTGAAAACACCAAAAAGTGGATACCGAGTCGGTACCGAAAAGATTTCTATACAGGAAATTCTGTACAGGTATCAAGTACCAAATGCCCATCCCTAGTTTAACTCCACGTTTAATTTGCTAGTTCTAATTTTACAATTCTTAGAACTTTCCCAAACTTAATTTACCATATAGTATCAACTTTTATTCCTGAATCCTGTCGAGTTCTTCTAACACCCATTGTCATCTCTGGCAATCACTCTACACCTACAAAATTAACCAAAAACAAACCAAAGTAGATTCCATCCCACCGAAACGAGTTTTACACAAAATAATTGAATTTACTGATGATATATGCATGGTATGTAGTAAAAATTGGATGATAAAAGCGTTATAAAACGTGCCTACAAGGTTAAAATGCAACTAACAAATATAGCGGTGGTAATGACTGAGCGTCCAATGAAGTGATTAGGATACCAACGTATTTCAGCTTCAACCAGGAGGGTTTTCGAGGCTTCTTCTGAATCGATGGTATCCCGAAATGACCTCCCAGGGACGGAGGGCCAACTGGGTTCTGCCCTTGGGAAGGTCTAGACGACGGTCCTGCCTCATTACCCTGCCCCCAGTTAAACCTAGTTAAACCTCTGATGACATTAGTCATATTTCGCCAAGACAACACAGAGATTTATGTCCCATATTTTCACTGTATTCATCTAGGCAAGAACTACATAGACATTGACCACATCCTCGTAACGAATGAACCCACACGTATTACCTGGAACGTCCTTCTTCTTGGGAATGAAAAAAAGGTTTAAATAAATTGGCATATAAATTAAAAAATACAAAATATCATAAAAATTAATAATTAGGTAATAATAATGAAGGCTTTAAACCATTGCATGAAAGTTAAATGAAGGGTCTTTAAAGCCCCCTATGTGACATGGCGTTGAGGTGTCGCTTATGTGACGTGAGCACATTCTCTAGCCTTAGGGTAGTGATTTTGAGTGGTGGATTAAAGATGAAAGACATGACGACTATATGAAGGGTCATGGTGGTCATAAGGGTCATAACCACACCCTATACCTTAATAATGCTTTAATTTTGTTATTGGCAAATTGGATTTAAATAATCTCAGCTTTCTCAATTTGGCCGATAATAATCTCAACTTAGTTATTGGCCGATAATAATCCGAACTGATCCACTTTTTGGCCGATAATAGTCTGCGTTAAATATAGCTTAACGGAGTTAAGTTTTTTTTTTTCCGAATTACAAACTAATGTTTTAGGGCTTTTGATTAGAACGAGGATACAAGTTGATTGATGTAAATTTACCTCGAAATACTGCCCCAAACGACGCAAAAACGGTGCTTCAATTCGGGTGTTTAAACTTCTAATTAACAAAAATCAAGCCGTTTGAAGCATCGTTTCGAGGTAAGTTTTACATAAATCGACTCGTATCCTCGTTCTGATCAAAACCCATAAAACATCGGTTTGTAATTCGAAAAAAAGCTTAACTCCGTTAAGCTATTTTTAACGGCGGACGATTATCGGTCAAAAATGGACTAGTTCGGATTATTATCGGTCACCAACTGAGTTAGTATTATTATCAGCTAAATTGATAAAGTTAAGAATTATTTAAATCCAATATTTCTTTATTATTTCAATCCATAATTTCTTTATCCATCCAACAAAATAACAATAACAAATATATATGGGTAAATTACATTTTTCGTCCTTTATGTTTGTATCAGATTGCAATAGATAGCCTTTAACTTTAATAATTACAGTCACAGTCCTTTATATGTAAAACTCATTACACTCTACGTCCTTTAGCAAAAACAAGGTTAAAAATTTCAGTTAATTGTAGACACACAAGGGTATTTTGGTCCTTTCTTGCTTTTATTTAAGTGTTTCTTGATTAAAAAAAAAACATAAATACCAAAACATATTTCCTCCTCTTTAAACTCTCTCTACAAATTAAAACCACCAGTGTGACAACCGTCACTTTTCCGTACATTCCGTACACGAAATGAACAGTAATTTGTGCTTAAATGACTGTGCATGATCTGGTTTACCAGACAAATAAATTTCTGAATTCCATGCAAGTGAATTCATGCACATTTTGTGCTACAAAATATAGCTTTATGCATAAACGAGAGCGTTGCGTCAGAAATATTAGTAAACTCACCGGTAAGACACATCGTGTCAACATAACTGCAGAAAGCAATCAGACATTAGAATTGAGGCCTAGGTGTAGGTCCGACGACAAAAGTACATTAAAACCCAAGAGTACAAATAAGGGTTTAATTTATAGACATTGCGAAAGCAAAAATAAGCACTAAAAAGCACCCGAAACGCACTTTAAGTGCATAATTTATATAATTCAGCAATAATTCAGCATTTAAACATATGAATATTTTGCAGAAATGTCGTTTTATTATCCAGAATATTTCCCTAAGTGTTGGGAATTGAAAGAGTACAAGAAAGGTACTTAAAAGACACTAAAAAGTGTAATTTAGCACTTTAACGAATCGGTATCTAACCGAACAACCGGACATTACCCGGAACACCAAAATAATGCTAGAAGCATTGTTTTTATTTTTCTAAGCTAGTTAGGATCCCCGAACACCCTAACGCACTATATTATAACATGACACACTTAACACTAATTTCTAACACTTGGAAAGTAACTAGGTTAAGCAACTAGCAATTGAAATGCAACCAATACCCCCCCCCCCCCACTTACGGTTAGGAGACAAGGGTGACCCACCCTTTGATTTGTTGATTATTTAAATTGATCTTGTTGGTCCTTTAGAAGCACATTACACTTGGGTTAATACTTAAACATGGGTTATACGATTGCACATAGAGTTCAAGACTTCATTTCATTCATCACTCAAACTCAAGAACTCACTCCTTTCCTTCTTCCTTGGCTACGGCCTCATCAACACACACACACACTCTCATTTTCGATCCACATCCATCCATTCCAAGGTGATTCTAAGGTGTCTCGAGCCTATTTAGGAAGGTTGCAAGCAACGGATCTTGAAGGATCTTCACCATTTGCTTTTATCCACTACATTTACCCTCTTGAACTTCCCTAGCCTTGTGCTAGTAGTAAGTGCTTCAAATCTTCATCTTGTTCTTGTTTATGATGGTTAATAAGTGATTTAACGGTTAAAAATCAAGAACACACAAGATCATAACTTAAAGTCTTGAAAGTAAGATGAATATGTTGGATAAAAAGAAACTAGTGGTGTAAATCATGAAAATCTTGGTTAGTTGTGATTATTTTATGTTGTTTGTTGCTAGAAGTGGGATGGATCATCATCTAACCATACTAGATCATGTTCAAGAACATGAATTAGTAGCATGTTAGTGCTAGAGATGTGAAAGATGATGAACCCTTCCACCCATGAAACATGAACCTGAGTAAAAGTAATTTTTCTTGTAAAATAAGACTCTAAACATGTAGATCTAAAGATCTACAAGTAGTTTTTCGGAAGAACCAAGCAAAAATATTAGTCTTGTTTAAAACCCGGATCTTACATGAACTAAATATATTTTTAGTAAATAAACAAGTGTGTAAACACTTGTGTAACAAGGAAGTTCAACAAAGAAATATTTTTGTGAATCTTGACTAGAAGTTGTGAAACTTCATATTCTTTAAAAATAAAGTTTTTAAGAAACTAAACTTATTTTTAAAGGTAACAAGACTTACTAAATGTGCTAGTAAGTTACTACACATTTTTGTAAATGTTCAAGTTCATGAAATGGAGAAATTAATGATTATTGTTGATGATTATTGTTGATAATTGTTGTTGATGATTGTTGACGATTTAAAAGAAAATAAACACATGTTTTGAAAACATGGGAAACCTCCATTTTTAGGGGAAACTCTGTCAAAATTTTTATAAATTTTGACACTTAGAAAAATATAAGTTTTTGAGAAACTTATTCCCTAAAAATGTATTTAAAAGTATTACCAAGGTTTCCCTAATTTTTGGTGATAGGAAATGAGGATTTCTTCAAGAATAAAAATGGATATTAAGTATGTATATTTTGAGAAAAATATATATATTATTTGATCACCAACTTGTGTGCTAAGTGTATATAGTATGTGTTATACGTGCTAATGTATTAAGACTTAAAAATACACTAAATACTCATGAGGAGTATAAACATAAAAATACACATACAACAAACAAGATACATAATTCGGGTGCAAAGTGCAAAACATGAAATACTTATATTAATTTTTGAGAAAATAATATAAGTAGGATACTTAGTTAAAAATATAAAATACTTTTAACACAACGATTCAAATACAAAAGAGAGTGACTGTACTTGTGCGACGCAAGTCTAGTGACTAACGTTAAGAAAACGCGTATAGGTTACGACGTTAATTAAGCAAATCCGGTGAAGTTTACGATGCACAGGAACGCAAAGTTGTGAGTTCATGCTCCCCCTTTTCTTTAACTGTTTTTGGTTTTATAACTCTCGGGGGTGAAATACATGTTACAAATAATATAATTTTTACAAAGGGTAAAAATACAAGAATCACTTTTGGTGAGAACGAGAACCGAGTGCAATATGATTTGAGAATACGAGAAGCACTCATGGTGAGTGCAATATGATGAGCTTTAAGAAAAGCCTAGAAAATACTAGATCATGTGAGCTTAAACTAGATATTGAGATGCCATTAATACTTAATTAGGGACGAGGGTTAGATCTAACGGGTACGGCCGAGCCCCACTCATGGTCCTTATGTGACCCCTTGAGTGCTTCGGTGTCCCAGTCGAGGGAAATCGACGCAGTCGAGGGTAATCGACACAGTCGAGGGTAATCGACACAGTCAAGGGAAATTGACACAGTCGAGGTTAATCGACACAGTCGAGGGAAATCGACATAGTTAGAGGGAGAATATACTAATGCTTCCTATGTCCTCACATGCCTTGAAGGAGAATATACTAAAGCTCCCTATGTCCTCACGTGCCTTAATGTCCTTGTATAAACAATCATTTAAAACGTGGGGTACACAAGAACACTTGAATGATACTTGAGTACGTGGGGTACTCAAGAAAACGGGAATTATACTTGAGTACATGGGGTACTCAAGAAAGACTTGAATTATACATGACACATACTATGTTTTCATACAAAGTATAAAATCGTGAAATACAAAAACTCATGAACTCGCTCAACTTTATGTTGATGTTTTCCAAAATTACATGTATTTCAGGTGACAGGCTGGATCTTGGGCGCAAGTGTCGTAACTAGAAGTAGACTACGAGTTTAGATGTCATCCACTTTTGTTGAATTGTAACCTTGTCAAAGGTCGTGTTTTGAAAACTTAAATAACAAGTGTTTGTAATACTCAAATTTTCATAAATGGATGAACATCGTTTTGATCATGTAGTTGTTTATTACGATTGAATGCAATGATAACAAGCTAGTCACACATCATACGCTTCCGCAAAAGACAGGGTGTGACAACCAGTCCTCCGGTAACAACCATCACCGCCATCTCCGGCAATCAGCACCATCATCTCTCTGGCAACATCCATCAGTACCATCCTCGGCAACCAGCACCACCACCATCTCCGAAAACCATCATCTGTATTCTTTAGTTCAACAACCACCACAACCGCCATACGCCACATGCACAAACACCGACAACCATCACAATCCACCACCTAAAAGCCTCTGACTGCCACCATCTCTCTATCTCTCTAGTTTCCGGCCCCTCTGATTGCGATGGTGTGGCCGCCGGACTTTGGATCTGGAAAAAAAACCCCTCACAACCTTGCAAAACCTTCATATCTGAAACCCTAGAACATACCTAAACTCCTTACAGCAATCTGGTTCTTTGCGGATCTGGAAGTTAATGCTGGTGGTTAGGGGTAATTGCAGGGGTTTTGTAGACTGAGAGAGTATAAAAGTGGAGGGGTTTTGTTCGGCGTTAGTAACAAATCAACAAATGTGTAGGTGTTCAGCTTTTCTTTAACAATGAAGTCATCTTCCATTAAAGGAGGTTCTACAAACAATTCCTCACCAATAAAGGTACCTGATTTTGATTGTGTCGGATTGTTTGTTGAATGTTATTAGATTTGTGAATTATTGTTGTTACATCATGGTGGAGGTGAATTAAAGGTGTAACTGATAAGAATGTTGAAAGATAAAGAGTAAATTACAAAAATTGTCCTTTATATATGTCACTTATTGCGAACTATGTCCCTTATCTTCAATAATTACAGAAAACGTACTCGATGTTTGCAAACCCTTGCAAGTTATGTCCTTTAGCCATAACTCAGTTAATTTTTGTGGTTAAATCTGAACAAATGAACCCCACATGAGGGTATATTGGTCATTTTAACCTAAATACTAAAAGAATAAAATTAAAAAAAATTCAGATCTTGAAGAACACTCTTGTCTTAACTCCTCTGCAACTACTGCAATTCACAACCACCATTCATCAATGGCGATTCTAGCCTCCCTCCCAAAGCCCAACCTCTTTTCCTCCCTCCCCAACCCACCTCCACCCCCACCCTCCACCACCCATCAAACCCCGCCTTCAAAACCTTCCACCGCCGCTCCAAATTCTTCAAACCCATCAAACGCGGCTCCGTCATTTCCTACGACGGGGACTGTTCCGTCGTCGTCGGCGACTCTGGCGTCTCCTACCAACTCCCTGGTGCGCCGTTTGAATTCCAGTTCAGTTATTCTAAGACCCCCCGAGCCAAGCCGATTGCCATTCACGAGCCGGCTTTCCTCCCCTTCGCACCTCCCACCATGCCCAGACCTTGGACCGGTAAACCCCCATTGAAAAAATCCACAAGAAAAATCAAACTTTTTGAGTCATTAAACCCAAACAATAATAATAATAATAATAATAATAATAATAATAATAATAATAATAATAATAATAATTCCAAACAGTTTGAATGTTGAAGCCGTATGTGATTGGGAATTTTGAATTTTTGTTCGCAATAACAACAAATCCACTCTTGTCTAGCCTCGATCGGAAATCAATTTGTTTATGAGTTCCCACCAAATGAACACCTCAGATTCCTAGATCTGTTCGTCTCTTGGTTGGGGCTCGATTTTAGATCCGTTCGTCGGATGTTGCAGGTGGTTCAGAACTACCACCGCGACGGTGGAGGTCGTGATGGTATTGGTGTTGGTTTGATCAGAGGTGGATGGTAGTGAGGTGGGTGGTGGTGGTGGTTCTAGAGGGAGAAAGTGTGTATGAAGAGAGAAGAGAGAAGAGAGAGATGACAGATCTGTATATATTTATAAGTGTATATATTTATTGTTTTTATGATTATTTATTTTAGCATTTAGGTAAAATGACCAAAATACCCCTTATGTGGGGTCCACTTGGTCAGATTTAACCATAAAAACTGACTGAGTTAAGGCTAAAGGACGTAACATTTAAGGGTTTGCAAACATCGAGTACGTTTTCTGTAATTATTGAAGATAAAGGACATAGTTTGCAATAAGTGACAACATAAAGGACGAGTTTTGTAATTTACTCAAAGATAAATGACAATGTATTTTAATTGTTTTTTTTGTTAAATATATTTTAAATAAATGAGTAAAATTACCGATTTACCCTCATGTGCAAGTCACATGACTAGACTTAACTGAAAATTTTAATCGGGTTACTCTTAAAGGACCTAAGATGTAATGAGTTTTAAGTATAAAGGACTGTTGATGTAATTATTGAAAATTGTAATTTACCCAATATATATAGGGTTGTAAACGAACCGAACGTTCAGCGAACAGTTCGTGAACCGTTCGGCGGGAAGTTCGTTTATGTTCGTTTGTTTAATAAACGAACGAACATGAACAAGAAATTTCGTTCGATTAGTTAAATGAACGAACATGAACAGAGGTCTCGTTCGTTCGATTGTGTTCGTGAACGTTCGGTAAGGTGTTCGTGAACGTGTCCGTGAACATTCGTCGATTTGCGTTCGTTTATGTTTTTATGTTTGTGTTTTAATTGAAGATCTTTGTACTTTCTTATATTTTATTTGTACTTTTCATATTATTAAACTTTTATTTATTTTATTTCCCTAACAATTAAACTACGAAACCCACTTTCACCTTGTTTATGAATCATTTTTCTTTCATTTCTCTTTATTTACATCCAAGAATACAATCGACCTCCGTTCTACAATAAGGGATTCAAGTTCGAGTGCTACTCTCTGGGCCATCTATCTTTATCCTTCGTCTCGTTCGCCAAATTTATTTGTGTTCGTTTATGTTCGTGAACCGTTCACGAACACGCTCATTTCCTTAATGAACGAACACGGACATAAAATCTCGTTCGGTAAGTGTTCATGAACCGTTCGTGAACACATTTATTTCCTTAACAAACGAACACGAACAATTCGGTTCGTTTACAACCCTAAATATATATATTGGGTAGGTCAGTTCTCCATAAATAAATTGTTACCCAAGACACTCGGATCTTCATCTTCCTCTAATCGCACTCTCACATCTCTTCTCTTGTCTTCGATCACAATCGCCATGACGGAACCCTCTTCTTCCGATCCGTACGTTCTCCAACACCAATCTATCTCCTCTTCACCTTATGCGCTTTTACTGATTTCTCATCTAGATCGCTTCCATTCAGCCTCTAATTATCGTTTTCTTGATTACAGGAAAGCTCAGCCGTCTCAGAAAAAGGACTTTTCAACAGCTATCTTGGAGCGCAAGAAATCTCCGAATCGCCTTGTTGTTGACGAAGCTGTCAATGACGATAACTCCGTCGTCGCTATGCACCCTGCCACTATGGAGAAATTGCAGCTTTTCCGTGGGGATACCATTCTCATCAAGGTTTTCTCCTTCAATTTTACGATTTTGTTGATATATATTGTGTATTGTGATTATCGATTAAAGTTGTTGTATAATATGTTAGGTATACCGATCTGATTTGTCTCAAATTTAAGTTGAATAGAACTTATTATATTAGGATTTGGAGTGAAAACATTTGCTACTCTATTCCAAAATTGAATACTATAACTCTTTAAGATTATTAGATTTTTAGGGTAAATTTGCTGGAATTTTTGAGATGCATAGTCTAGTGTAGTTCTCGATTTGTACCGGAGTGATTCTAGTTATTGTTATGGGTGAACTTTTGTATTTTTATTTTATTTTAAAGAGGAATTACATGTGAAGGATTATAGGTTGAATTGAATCATCTTTTGGAACTAGGGGCAAAAACAAGTCTCATAGCAACCTTGAGTATTATTAGGCTCCAAATTTTACTAAATTGGTGTAGCATTGCTAGTTAGATGAATACAAATCGCATATTGATGGAGTAACACTATGTGCTGGTTGTTTACTGTTAGGAATTCGTATCAATTTGTTTTACATGTACATCTGGATTTAGCGTTAGGTTTGTGTTTCCCTTTGAACAATCTATTGGTAGGTATTTTTTTCGTTGCACTTTTTTCTGTAAAGATCTAACCGAGTAATTTGTTCTGATTTAATATTTTGTTCACAGGGCAAGAAACGAAAAGACACAGTCTGCATTGCCCTTGCTGATGAAACATGTGATGAACCGAAAATCAGAATGAACAAGGTTGTTAGGACTAACTTAAGAATCCGTCTCGGTGATGTTGTGTCAGTACATCAGTGTCCAGATGTCAAGTATGGAAAACGCATACACGTTCTTCCACTTGATGACACCATCGAAGGTGTCACGGGAGACTTATTTGATACATTTCTGAAACGTAAGTTTTTGTGTGATTTCTACTTCATAAAAAATACCCGACTTATAATTCCAACTTAGCATAACGATCTGTAATCGGGTTTAAATGTTATTATTGCAGCTTACTTCTTGGAGGCATATAGACCTGTAAGGAAAGGGGATCATTTTCTCGTTAGAGGAGGGATGCGCAGCATCGAATTCAAAGTAATTGAAACCGATCCAGGGGAATATTGTGTTGTCGCTCCCGACACTGAGATCTTTTGTGAAGGTGAGCCGATTAAGAGAGACGACGAGGATAGATTGGATGAGGTGGGCTATGATGATGTAGGCGGTGTCAGGAAACAAATGGCACAGATTCGTGAATTGGTGGAACTACCGTTAAGACACCCACAACTTTTCAAGTCAATCGGAGTCAAACCCCCGAAAGGAATCTTGCTCTATGGACCTCCTGGTTCCGGAAAGACACTGATAGCGAGAGCCGTTGCTAACGAAACCGGAGCTTTCTTTTTCTTAATCAACGGTCCAGAAATCATGTCGAAATTGGCTGGAGAAAGTGAAAGCAATCTCCGAAAGGCGTTTGAGGAGGCCGAGAAGAACGCGCCATCGATTATTTTCATTGATGAGATAGATTCTATAGCTCCAAAGAGAGAGAAGACTAACGGTGAAGTTGAAAGAAGGATTGTGTCACAGCTTTTGACACTTATGGATGGGTTAAAATCGCGGGCACATGTTATTGTAATGGGGGCCACAAATCGCCCGAACAGCATTGATCCTGCTCTTAGACGGTTTGGTAGGTTCGATAGGGAAATTGATATTGGTGTCCCGGATGAAGTTGGACGTCTTGAGGTTCTTCGTATCCATACAAAGAACATGAAGCTTTCTGAAGATGTAAGTATGACTTGTGGTATTTTGACTTACGGTATTAAATCATCAACATTGAGTTGATTGATCACTAAGATGATATCATGCATTTTTTGTAGGTTGATTTGGAAAAGATATCTAAAGAAACACATGGTTATGTTGGTGCTGATTTGGCTGCTCTTTGCACTGAAGCAGCACTTCAATGCATTAGAGAAAAAATGGATGTTATCGATTTGGAAGATGAATCTATTGACGCTGAGATACTCAACTCTATGGCAGTCACAAACGAACATTTCTCTACTGCTCTTGGAACTAGCAATCCGTCTGCTCTGCGTGAGACCGTAAGTCAATATACTAAATATATATTTGTTTATATATAGTTAGTTATATACTAACATTATTTCCAATTAATAATTATTTTCGGTTTGGAATATAGGTTGTTGAGGTTCCAAATGTTAGCTGGGAGGATATTGGAGGCCTTGAGAATGTTAAGCGTGAGCTTCAAGAGGTAATGAAAACGTCGTCATTAGGTTTAACTATTTCAGTCATAATTATACTGTGCTTCTGATTTTTTTATTTAATAAATGAAATAGACGGTGCAATATCCGGTGGAGCATCCAGAGAAGTTCGAGAAATTTGGCATGTCACCATCGAAAGGAGTTCTTTTCTACGGTCCTCCTGGATGTGGTAAAACACTGCTGGCAAAAGCTATTGCAAACGAATGCCAAGCAAATTTCATTAGTATCAAAGGACCTGAACTACTAACAATGTGGTTCGGGGAGAGTGAAGCTAATGTTCGCGAGATTTTCGACAAAGCCAGAGGATCTGCGCCATGTGTCCTTTTCTTTGATGAACTCGACTCCATTGCAACTCAGGTGATCACACCACCCCTCTCTATATACACATTCTACTCGTTATGACCTTTTGACTTTTAAGATTTGGCATTTATATAAATTATTATTGCAGAGGGGAAGCAGTTCTGGAGATGCAGGTGGTGCTGCTGACCGGGTTTTGAATCAACTATTGACTGAAATGGACGGAATGTCTGCTAAAAAGACTGTTTTCATAATTGGAGCTACTAACCGACCTGACATTATTGACCCGGCTTTACTTCGACCTGGGCGTCTTGATCAACTAATTTACATTCCACTGCCAGATGAGGACTCACGTTACGCGATTTTTAAGGCTGCAATGAGGAAATCCCCTGTTTCCAAAGATGTTGATTTGAGAGCACTTGCTAGGTACACTCAAGGGTTTAGTGGTGCTGATATTACTGAGATATGTCAACGCGCCTGCAAGTATGCGATCAGAGAGAACATTGAAAAAGTAAGCTTTTCATTTTTTAATTTTTCAATTTTTTTTTGTGTTTGTTTTCATTTAGGATGACTAATGCTTATTATTGTCTATGTTGCAGGATATAGAGAGGGAAAGAAAGAGGAGTGAGAATCCTGATTCCATGGATGAGGATGATGATGATGTGGCGGAGATAAAGGCGGCTCATTTTGAGGAATCAATGAAGTATGCACGCAGAAGTGTGAGTGACGCTGACATCAGGAAGTACCAGGCATTTGCTCAGACATTGCAGCAGTCGAGAGGATTTGGATCTGAATTCCGGTTCTCGGAGACGTCTGGTGGGGCTGCTACTGCGTCTGATCCGTTTGCTGCTTCTGGTGGTGGAGCTGATGATGACGACCTATACAGTTAGGTTTTATTATAAACAAGGTGATGTTTTAAGAAAGAAATAGACTTTCAGGATTTCCATTCTGTTCTGGCAATTTGGTTTCTCTTGATGGGAGACAGAAGAAGACTTATTGTGCATTATCAAGTGATGGAATCTTGTTTTCATTTGAACATGTGTTTATGTATGGTTTAACTTTATACTCTTTGCTTTGTTGGCAAATACTACATTTGATGTTTCAACTAAATTTTTTGGGTTTTCAAGCTCATATGACTTGAGCCTAAAGTTGCATGCATGGTCATTTCCAGTTCTTTGAAATATGGTTCTGAATGTTTTAAAAACTAGACAAAATGACATTAGTTACACAAGAACTAGTCCTGATAAATAGAAAAAGGCTTAGGGGCTGTTTGGTTGTTGCTGAATGGAACCATTCAGAGGTCCACCTCTGATTCGGTCAGATGATAAGGTGTTTGGTTCACTAATCGCTCACCTCTGAATGGAATCATTCAGTCTGAATGGTTCAGATAAATATGAAGTCTGAATGGTTCAGATAAACATATGTGCTCCATCCAAACCTCCACACACTCGCCGCCCTACCCCTCAATCGGAGCTCCACAGCCGGCGTCCTCTTCCTCATCCGCGACCTCTGCAGCGCCGCCATCTTCCTTCACACCTCCCCACGGTTCCCTCTCCACCATCGCTCTTCTCTCTCTCCTCGACACAGTCACCGGAGAACTCACAACCGTAAGAAGCTTCCGGCGGCCTCCACCACAGGACCGGAAGAAGCTCCAGCGGCGACAGATCGTTGGCCGGTGGAGATGATGATGGCGGTGGCGGTGTTAAAGTTTGGTGGTGGAGATGATGATGATGATGGCGGTGGCGGTGTTGCAGGTAGGCAGAGAAAGGGGAAGAGGGGGGGGGGGGGGGGGTGATGACTAATACTGATGAATGATGATGATGATATTAGGTTTTATAGAAAAAAATCTATAACCGGTTTATTTTGTGGGGAGGGGTAAAAATGTCATTTTACACTGTCATTCAGATATGGAACCAAACAGCACTTTACTGGTTCAACACTTACCCATTCAGACCCTCTTACCCATTCAGACCTCTTATTCATTCAGCACTTATTGATTCAGATATTGCCAAACAGCCCCTTAGCCTTCAGGCTTAAATGCAAGAAAACCTCTGATCCATGTGTACAATGGATCCTTCAGGGCCTCAGGGTTATTCAAAACCTCTTTAAAAACATTTAACTTTTAATGACTAATTCATGTAACCAACACATGTTTTGTAGTTAAAAATATAGGCAAAAGATCAAATACAAATAAACTTAACCTACTAAACATACAAATTGAAGGAAAAATCAAAAAGACAAGGTGACATATTTGTAATTACCATCAACTACAGTAGAAACTCTATAAAATAATACACTTGGGACCACCAAAATTTATTAATTAATCGATAAATTAATAATTATTAATTTATAGTAGAATACTTAGTTTACAAACACCTTTCAAGCTTCCACTTAATTATTGTATACAATGCATGTATATCAAATGAACGGCCCAATTTGAAAGAAACCTTCAATCTCCCACCTTATTATGCTTCTTGTGTTCAATGTATCACTTTATGGAAATTAAAAATATTTTCTATATAAATACAAGATCAAAATAGGTTAACACAAACAAATCATACACACAACATGGCTTCCCATCTTAAAGGTGTGAAAAAAACAACAATGACAGACGAGATTCGAAGAGCATTATGCAAGCACAACAAGGATAATCCAAGTCTCACTCAAAAGCAATTGCAAGAATGGGTTCATAGTAACTATGGTTTGCAGGTGAGTCAAGCGACAATATCGAATACAGTTAAGCGGTCTTTAGAGTATCTCTCACTTGCTCCCGAAAGAGGCGATGTTAAGCGACACAAACCGGCAAAATTTCCTGACCTAGAAAAATCTCTCTATGAATGGATTCTTCAATATCAAGAACATGTGAATATGACAGGTGAACTAATCATCGAGAAGGCGAAAAAGTTCATGAAAGATATGTATCCAGTGGATACTCCAGACTTTACTTTTTCTATTGGTTAGCTTGGAAAGTTCAAAGCAAGATATGGAATTAAAAATTTCCGACGTTCGTGCAATGAATCTTGCAATTTCAGCATGGACTATGGATGTTCGTGCAAATACAATTGCGAACTGCTTTCGTCATTGTAAACTTCGATCAACAGATAACATGACTTTTGAGAACTTAGATGAAGGTGGTGAAAGCACTCAAGAACTCCATAATTTGATCAAAGAGTTGGGTTATCGCAATGCAATGGATGTCGAAGATGTTCTGACTCACCCAGAAGAAAATGTAGTTGCACAGTTGTTGACTGATGAAGAAATTATTGAAAGCGTTATTGGAATTAATAAAGATGATATCGATGAAGAAGATGATGAAAGTTCTACAATGGAGCCCCCTTCGCGAAACGAAGCTATTAAAGCGGCAATCACATTGAACAATTTCTTGTTGAGCTATGAGAAAACAACACCAGAAGTTCTTACCATACTAAGGAAAATTAGAGATGAGATTCAAGGGGAAATTGATTTCAACAAAAAACAAAAGACAATTGAGTCATTTTTCAAGAAACCTTCATAAATCATTCATGTAATATGCTATATATAAGGAATTATTAATTTATATTTTATATGGGGTCTAAAGAAATTATCAAAAATGTATTATCTTATAATTTTAGCGAATTATTAATTTAGCACCCTATCTCCGAGTCGGGACCGGCAAAAAATATTATCTTAGAGAGTTTATTAAATAATCGAGTATTAATTTATCGAGTTTCTACTGTATAAGTTACTATACAAATGTGAACTCAACCAAAAATACCTAAAAAAACACAAAAAATTTTTATAAAAAATCGCTACGTTTTGTAAAAAAAAAAATTTTTGTTAGTAAAAGTAGCGATTTTTTATAAAAAATAGTAAAACAAAAATTTATTTTGTGTGTGTGTGTGTGTTTTTTTTTTATTTTTTTAGGTTTTTTGGGGGTTTAGTTTTTAGCTTGGGTGGGGGTGGGGTGGGGGGGGGGTTTAGGTTTTTGGGGGGGGTGGGGGAGGGGGGGTTTAGGTTTTTTGTGGGGGGCGGGGGGGGGGGGGGGGGGTTAGGTTTTTTTAGGTTTTTTAGATACATTTGTAGAGTAACTTTGATAGTTATAGATAATTACAAAAATGTCACCTTGTCTTTTTTACTTTTCTTTCAATTTGTATGTTTAGTATGTTAAGATTATTTTTACAAGAACTTTCCCCTAAAAATATGATGCACCACTTAATCATTCGTCTCCTTTGACTTCATCATGTTCTTTAAGTTTAATCTTGTTTACGAATTACACATATTGATATTTGTACCATATTTGGGTATTTATTTGAAGCGAATTCTATGATCATTGGGTCGGGTCCAGGGCTATAATGGTCCAACAAGTAACTAGAGGTGCACAAACCGGTTCACAAACTGATCCAGCCGGTCAAAAAAGCCGGTTTGGGCCCGACCCAGCCCGACGGTTTGAACCCAGTTCGAGATTTCATGTGTATAAACCGGTTTGAATATCTAAAATGCCGTTTTTTTTACCAAGCCGGTTTTGAACCCTATTGAAACAGGTTTGAGCGGGTTGGGTTTTTCAACCTGAACTGGTTTGGGTCAAACATGTTTGAGTCCCATCCAAAAAAAACCGCCTCAGTTTATAATTATATACCTAACCGGTTTGAACCCGAACAGGATTTTGTACAACTCTAGAAGTAACTAGTGAGATCTCCAAACATTTTTTTTTATCTAATTTTATATATCATCATCATCATCATCATCATCACCATCACCATCATCATCATCTTTTTTTTTAACGACAACAATTACTCATTGCCTATAACTACAAAACCAATGTGGGTAACTAGTGAGATCTCCAAACATTTTTTTTATTTAATTTTATATATCATCATCATCATGACCATCACCATGACCATCACCATCATCTTTTTTTTAACGACAACAATTACTCATTGTCTATAACTACAAAACCAATGTGGGGAATAGCCTGACACTCCCCTTTTGGTCCAGGTATATTATGGTTTTATCTTCGGTCCAAATTTACAAATTTCCCCCGTTCAAAGTTACGAATTGTTCCTGATTAAAAGTTACAATATTGTTATCGCTTTAGCTTTTGGCAAATTATGATTTTACCCCAACCCAAAATTACAATTTTCCACACAATTAAAAATTACAATATTGCCACCATTTTAATTTTTTTTAAAGGTGTGTGGGGGAATAGTGTCAGGCTGCTGCATGACACTCCCCCATTGGCCCAAGTATGTCACGATTTTACCCCCAGTTCAAAATTACGAATTAACCCTGTTCAAAATTACGATATTGCCCCTGGTTCAAAATTATAGTATTGTCACCGCTTTAGCTTTTGGCAAATTACAATTTTACCCCTATCAAAATTACAATTTTACCATCAGTTCAAAATTACAGTACTGTCATCGTTTTAGTTTTTTTAGCAAAACTATAGAGGTGTTTTGTTTTAATTGGTTGACTCGATTTAATTTTTTTTCGTGTCAAGGAGATGCCTAACACTCGCTCATTAGTGCTGACAAATTATAATTTTGCGCCAAGCTCAAAATTATGGTTTGCCATTGTTTTAGTTTTTCTTTTTTCTAGCAAAGGGGTGGGAACTTTTGTTCCCGTGATAA